>JACEGR010000169.1:0-365009 GCA_014170235.1 Listronotus bonariensis | reverse complement strand
ACATTTAAAATTATCTAAAAAATAATCGCTGTGATGAACTGTTAAATACAGGGAGTACAATATGAAAAAAATCAATTTTTTGAAAAAAATTATAACATGAAAAATGGAGCAGATATCAAAAATCTGACAAACCTGTTTTTTCAAAATGGTCTACTGAATAACACTATATAATTAAAAATTAAAAACTATTTTTTTTGTAGAATGTCGCTCTTGACAAAGTTTTTGTAAAAACCGGACTTTTCCATTACACCCTGTAGAATAAAAACAAGTGAAAATTTACACAAAGTGAAATGGCCATTTTTTTCAAAAAGTTATCCTACAAAACGGTAAAAGCCGCATTTTGCTATTGCATTTTATTTAAGAGTAATAACGATTTGAAATTTACCAAAAAATTTCCAGTTGCAGTTGAATTGAGCAGCAGTTTACTTTATCCTAAATACCTGGTTTAAATTGCCATATTTTTTTCGGATATTATAAAGCTAATAGTAGGAGAGGTAGTGCTATGTTTTTCATACCAATTTTATACCGAATATTTTTTTTCTAGCAGTAGAAAAGTGTCTGTCAGCAAAATGAGCGTCAGGCGCCGCTCCAGCGGTGGAGTCAAGGGTTGGCAGTTATTTAGATGATTTTAAACCAAGAAATAATAGTCGGCTGTAGGTATTGAATATGTTGGATCATACGCCAGTCACGTATACAATGTGGTCTATTAAGTGTGCAACAAATGGGAAATTTCTTTATTTCCAATTTATCCGATAATTATATATTTTTAAAAAATTTAGTGCATGGTCTCAAACTGTATTAGCAGTAGTAAGTTTTGTTAAAAGTTAAAGAATATACAGAGTGGGTAAATAAACTAAAAACTGCTTAAGAGTGAAATAGCCTCATTTCCAAAAATACAACAATACGGTAAATAGAAAAGTTATTTAAAATTAAAAGGTATGCCTAAATATGAAGTCATGGTCTACTCTTTAAATTAAACAAAGAAATTGAAAATTTTGAATAAACCCTGTATGATACAAATTTTGGTTATTCTGATTAAATATTTCTTTAAAGCAGCTACAATTAACTTACATTTACACAAATTTAATCAAATTAAAGCGAATTTGTAAAATTTATCCAGATTTAAATTTTTATTTTTTATCTAACCGCTAACTTTGTTGCAAGGGTAATAAATATCAATAATAATAATATACTGCAAATAATAATGTGCATATAAAAATCCTTATTTCTTTTACATAAACTTTTATTTCAAAATTCTATAAAAGTGTGAAACAGGTAATTCAAAAAAATTAATACATAAAAAGTCATGTCTTGGTATTTGTGACTGACACATGATCCATCACATTTGATACAGCTGACTACTATTTTTAAGTTTAAAATCATCTAAATAACTGTCTCATAAATTGGTGTATTCCTTTTATGCTCTAGAACCGCTCGAAACCATTCTTGAACTGTCAAGATTCTCAAATATGTCAAAAATACAAAAGCCTGCAATTAAAAGGAACACTTTTGATGACGTTTTTGGCGGTTTTGGTCTCTAAAAGGAATATGAGGAATTTTGATACGGTATGAGTTAAAATCAATTTTTTAACGCCTTTCATGTGCTGACATCTCTAAATCCACAGCTACTTGGGCAGCTGGCGCACACAGCTCTCATATACATGTTTCTAAACAAATGCAGAAAATTTAGGAGGTGATTCCTTGTTTAAAATAAAATATTGCTATTGCATGACTAAGAAATTAAAACGGAATTTATACTGTTTTAGTATTATTTCTACAAAAAGTAAGTACATAGAATTTTCTATAATTATGCACTTGTTACATAAATTACTATTTCTGCTGTCACCTATGAAGGCATTTGTAATATTATGTCTTTAATTGACATTACATGATAGTTTAAATACAATGCTTATTTTGTTTTAAAGCAACATCATAAACATATATCTTCCTAATGGTTGAGATTTTAGCCCATGTTTATAAAGCAAACCACCCTTCATTGTGAAGAAGGAATCACCTCCTAAAATGTTTCGCAATTGTTTAGAAACACCCTGTATAAGGGGAAAACTGTTATTTGTAGAATTTTCAGTCGGTATGAAATGACTTTTCAAATCTAGCGTTACTTCCACTCCTATAAGTGAAAATAATTAATGTGGAATTTTCTGAATGCTATGTTAAAGACCTTTTTGGGTTGTTGGATAGAAAGAGGCAATGGCCAGAAAAAGTTTCTTAAAAGTTTTTGGTATTTTTTTCTTAATTTCGTTTTTCAGTTTTAGGCGATTGGCAAGTTTAGGTATATGGCTCAATAGCGCTAAGCATTCTTAGTCTTTATACCCCGGAACCAAATTCGAAGCGGTCCCATTGCCAAACCTAATGAGTACCTATAGGTATGTTGGCGGATAGTTAAATAAGTACTACTCAATACATTAATATGCCAATATATAGATTTTGATTATGTACATTTAAAGCATTTTATTTAATTCTTTGATTAGTTTTAAGTCCCTTCCTTAATTCAACACTTACCAAAAATATTTTGTTTCTCTCCGTGCGTTACTTATCAAGTAAATTCCGGGGTTTACCAAAGGTTTTTGATTTAAATATACGTTGGTACAGTTAGAATACTTACCGAAAGACAGAGTTGTGTCGTATTCAAATACTCAGGATTCTGAATAGTATTCAGAATCCATTTTTTCGGTATTCGAATAGTATTGGAATACATTTGTGTGTTTGGTATTTGGTATTCGACAGAATACTTTTTGGTTAGTACTCGGGAATCTGTATTCGAATACTTTTAAAGTATTCGACGAATACTTTTTGAGTATTCGAAGAACGGCGTTCCAAGTATTTGAAATCCGAAATGTGTAAGTAGTATTCGAATACGAAAATTTCCAAGAGTAGAATACCAAGAATACCAAAAGGAACAAAAAGTAGGGAAAAATGAGGTAAGGACCTTCTTTTTTGGTGTTCATTTTAAATCATCGGTTTTTTTCCTTTTCTAGTATTCAAATATTTTTTCCCAGTATTCGAATACCGATTCCGGGTATTCATGTATTCGAATACTTTTTTCTTCCAGGTATTTAAATATTCGGTATTCGAATACTTTCTTTTTCCGGTATTCGTATTTTCAGTATTCGACCCAACTCTGCCGAAAGACACCCAATAATATTTTTTAATATTATAATAGACCAGTGGCGTAGCATCGGAAAATTTTATAAGTATTTTTTATCATTCATTTAGTCATTACTTTTTTGGTTAGTTCTGGTTAATAATATCATTATTAACTTAATGACTTTCGAGATATTCTAATCTTAAACTTACGTGGTACGAAAAAAATATAATTTAAAATTATTAAAAATTTTAGTTTTTTTTTAAATTAATGAGATGGTAATTGGCAAGTGGTAATCTTTAAACATTTTTTGTTCAACACTGATTTTAGGTATTTGTTAATATACTGTAATTTATTTAACGTAAATTATATTTTTTCGTATCATTTGGATTTAAAATTAAAATATCTCTAAAGCTGTTTCGTTTATCGAATTGTTCTAGGGTTTATCAATGATATTATATTCGTTAAAAATAAAGTTTATACGTTTATCTGACTATTTAATGAGCTTGAGAGCTTGCCTGACGGGATCGGATAGTTTATTGCATGGACACAGTGTCGGACTAGGCACCATTTGGGCCCCCGGGCAAAAGTTGAAAATGGCTTCATGTACAGGGTGTTCCAAATTTAGGAGTGACCATGGGGATTTTCGTTATCACGAAGCTAAAACTGACGACTAAAATTAGGAGGTGGCCCAGTGAAATATTTTAAAGTTCATAACTTCAATGCGTAACATTTTTTGACTTTTAAAGTTTATCAAAGGTTTTCATTTAGAAATATATAAAAGTAAAAAATTAAAAGCAGTTGCTTATTATTTTAGACATTTTTAACCCGAGGAAGCGCCGCGTGATATTCAATAGCTCATAACTTTTTTGGGCGAAATTTTTGACTATCTAAATTTATGAGAAGGCTTTTTTCAGAAATATTTATTAGAAAGAAATTAAAATCGAAGCCGTTCGCAAATTTATTGCATTTATTTTGTTACCATGAAGCGGAATATGGCGACTAAAATAAGGACCACCTTTCAGTGAAATATTTAATAGTTGATAACTTTAATGCGCAAAATTTTTTGACTATTAAAATTTATCAGAGGGCTTTATTAAGAAACATTTAAAAGTAGAAAATCAAAATTTAAGTCATTCGCGAATTATTTTCCAAATTTTTAACCCGAGGAAGCGACGCGGCAATATTCAGTAGGTCATAATGTTTTAAGCAGGATTTTTTGACTATCTAAACTTATCAGCAGGCTTTACTTAGAAATATTTAATAATAACAAAATAAAATCGAAGCAGTTGTAAATTTATGCAAATTTTTGTCATCACGTGAAACTGGCGACTAAAATTAGAAGGTGGCCTAATGGAATATTTAATAGTTTATAACTTCAATGCGCAAAATTTTTTGACCATCAGAATTTATCAAAGTGCTCCATTTAAAATTATTTTTTAGTAAGAAACGTAAATTAAAGCCGTTTGCAAATTTATTGTAATTTTTGTTACCACGAAGCTGAAACTGGCGACTAGAATTAGGAGGTGGCTAGTGGAATATTTAATACCTTATAACTTAAATGCGCAAAATTGTTTTAACAATAAAATTTATTGAAAGGCGTCATTTAAAAAGAATTAAAAGTAAGAAATTAAAATAAAAGCCGTTCGCGAATGTATCGCAAATTTTTGTTACCACGAAGATGAAACTGTAATATTAGTATATTAGGAGTTTGTCCAGTGGAATATTTAATAGTTCATAACTTCTATGCGCAAAATTTTTTGACTATTAAAATATATCAGAAGGCTTCATTTAAAAAAAAATTAATGTAAAAAATCAAAATGTAAGTTATTCGAAGAAAGCGACGCGGAATATTTAATAGCTCATAAATTTGTTGAGCAAAATTTTTTCACTATCTAAACTCATCAGAAGGCTTTACTTTAAAATATTTAATAATAAGAAATAAAAATCGAAGCAGATTGTAATTTTATTGCAAATTTTTTCACCACGTAGCTGACACTGGCGACTAAAATTAGGAAGTAGCCCAATGGAATATTTATTAGTTCATGACTTCAATGTGCAAAATTTTTTGACAATCAGAATTTATCGATTGTGCTTCATTTAAAAATATTAAATAGTGAGAAACTAAAATGGAAGCTGTTCGCGAATTTATTGCAATTTTTCATTACCGCGAAGCTAAAACTGACGACTAGAATTAGGATTTAATATTTTATAACTTCACTGCGCAAAATTTTTTTACTATCAAAATTTATTGGAGGGCTTCATTTAAAAATATTTAAAAGTAGGAAAGTAAATTCAAAGCCGTTTGCAAATTTATTGCAAATTTTGGTTACCACGAAGGTGAAACTAAAATATTAGCATATTAGGAGGTGGTCCAGTGGAATATTTAATAGTGCATAAGTTTAATGCTATACAGGGTGATTCAAAAATCGATCACGAAACTTAAGGGGGTGATTCTATTTGACAAAATAAGGGTAGAGCTTCATATAATTTTTTTTGAAAATGTCATTTGTTTTCGAGTTAAGGACCAACCTCACTTTACTTAACCTCGGGCCCTGCACGGCTATTTTATGGTATTATCTTCTAACACCAGCCTGACACAACAAAACTGAATAGTTGCTATTTTATTATAAAAGCAATTAGATTTGGTGTGGTCTTGTTTGAGGAATAAATCCCAATTCATAAACCGATATTTCGTTCCCGTTGGCGTAGCAGTTGTCGTTCAGTTAAGTTTGGCGTGTAATGCCATTGAAATTGTTTATTTTTGGGGTTAGGGCCAAACTGACCTTATATTTGTAATTGAAACCACAAAAAAAGGAATCACAAATATTAAAATTGGGTAATGTACCCAGTAAGTAATTATTGATTTAATTTGCCTACAAATGCCAACTTGAAAATAAACTTGATAATGTAGCAATCTCAAACTAGGGCCGAAAGCGCAATGGAATCGTTTGACTATTTAATTTTATTCAAAACATTCCACTAGAAAGATACCTATGTTCCTTTTAACATACGAGGCAATAAGCAATCCACAAGATATTATATGGTATAAATCGTCCCAATATCACGAAGCGGCGTATCTCTATGTTTAAAATTCTCACGAGTGGTCGCTTTTAGGTATTTCTTTGTACTACTCTTTTTTAGTAAAATGAAATAGGGCTTAGTATCATATTTCCTATAACTTTTAAAGACATCAAAATCTAACATATGCCACTTATGTAGTATTAAGAAGCAACTTTTCAAGCCACTACATCAGCTCTAGTCAATTTTCCTACTTTTTGAGATACGCCACATCGTGATATTGCCGACGAAATTGCTTATGGCTACGTGTTATAATCCTGAAAATATGTCAAATTATTTTAATTAAACTGCCATATTTTATTTGTGTGATTATAAATGCATCAGTCCAATGCTAATACAGGGTGTCCGACTATATTTTAACCCATTTTCACCGTGAATAATTTAGAAGAAATTAAATTATCAAAATGCGGTTTTCAAGTGAAAAGCCTTAGATTTTTTAGTGTTTCTTTATATCCTTGCCATTTGTTGACATTTATTTCTTACGAAAACGGCCAATTTTCGTATATAGGGCAAGTTTGTTATTTTAAATGGAACCCCATATATATTTTTCTATAATCCTTTAAATACAATTTTTCCCGCTAAAAAAAAAAAAATTAACCCAAACCATGGCTATTTCAAAAATAATGGATTTATTGATCTCTAAAAATTGACTGCATGGCAATAAAGAGTATTATTTAAAACAGGAAATTTACATTATCTAAGCTTACTAATTTGTTATGCAAAACTTAAATTAAATAAAAGTTTAAAAACACCAAGAATTACCTACAACGCACAAATAAAAACACCAAATACCAAATAACTATACCTGATAACGGTCGACCGTAGATGGGAGATTGGGTTTGGTCGGTCGACGGCGTCAATTTTACCTGGATTTTACGATCGGGAAATCCCAAATTATAAATCAAATTAGGATGAGCGTGACCTTTGTCACCGCATAGGTAAACGTTTTCAGTGTTGCAAACTACCTTTATATTTATTAAAATACTGCTAATTTTGTCAATGTTAACACTCATATTGGGTTTTAAATAAAAATGCTAACCTTATAACAACTGCGCACGTGCAAAGGTGTACAGCAATTCTCCCAGTAAAAAATTTTGGCGCAGGTCTATTGAAAATATATGGGGATCATTTTCTATTAGCAATCCTTTTAATTTTTAGACAAGCCGTCAAAACTCAATTTTTATTTTGGTTTTTTTGCCATATTGCATTTATTTTTTAATCAATCCAGTTGATATTTGGTACACAAATCGAGCTTTGTAGATTCTAAAATTTTAAGACAAAAGTACTTTTTTAAATACCGCCAGAGGGCACTTTACCTAAAACCTAAAAGTTATTTATAATATAACTTTTTATTTTGACAGATATCGCAAAGCTGGGGGCGCTATTATATAGACAATTAAAAACTTTAAAAATAAGGTACTCCTTATTAAAGTCGATAAACCTCACCGTTTAGGCACCAATAGACATCAAAGTTTTTATCAATTTTAATTAAATTTCCTACATACATACAGGATGTCCAGTAACTCAACCGACAAACTTTACGGGGCAATTCTACAACAGAAAATAAGAAAAAGACTTCACATAATCATATGTCCTAAACGTCTTAGTTTTTGAACTACGGTGTGTTAAATATTTAAAAAATGGTTTGTAACTCTAAAACGAATGACATTTTGAAAAAAATTTATATGAAGCTCTACCATTATTTTGTCAAGTAGAATTACCCCCTTAAGTTTCGTGATCGATTTTTGAATCACCCTGTATTTAAAAGTGGGAAATCAAAATCTAAGCCATTCGCGAGTTCTTTATCAGAGGGCTTTATTTAAAAATATGTTATCACTGTCGTACTGGGCACCATTCGACCCACGGTACAGGGTGCCCCAAATTCAAGGTGGATTTCAGCAACCGTAAAATATACAAAGAAGTTTAAATTAGCTCGAAGTTGCATAACTGGGACCACTTTAAATGTACTTCTTATAAATCTAAAAAATCCGAAAACTTTTGGAGATATGTGTAAAGAACCAAAATTTGTGATTTGGTTTATATTTTTTTGTAATGATATGTACTATTAAATTCTCCTTGGAAAGCTTTATTAAATATAGGGTATTTAATCAAAGCTCAAAAAGTTGCTATCAGAAAGTGCTTTCAGTTTTTTAATAGTGTTTTAAATAAGCTGCTAACAAAATAAAAAAACGAACAATTTTTTTTTCCAGTCATGTTCAAAAGTTTCCGGATTTTTTCATAATAATAATAATACATTAAAAAACTTTTAAATAAACTTTGTCCTTATTTGTATCTCATACGGTATTTAAAAGCCCAAAACCCCTTGAATTCGAGGATACCTTGTCCAATCTTTAAATATTCTACTTAGTATTTAAAAAACATTTTTGCAATGGAAAAGTAGTAAGATTTATTTAAAAATCTTTAAAATATTGTATTTTACGTCCAGTTAAAAAATGTTTTAAAAACCTCTAAATTAACACGAATTAGAGCTGCAGTTTAAAGAAGTAAATACAATTATGCAAAAATAACCTATTTACTCTTCTTTAAACATTGTTGTCGCAATCTAAATCTTATACTTTTTAAAAATTTCTTCTTTTCTTTCCACGATTTTTTGTTTTAAAACATGGCTATTGTAGATATACATTTGCAGAGTAATATTAAAAATGACATTTTTTTAAATGCTTATTATTTTTATTACTTTGGATTTTCCCTGCATTACCTTCGTGAGTGGCCCCCAAGACGTCCAACACTGCATGGACAGCAAGCCCTCTGACAATTTTTTTTTAGAAAAATGAATATTGTATTGTACCTAACATAACTATGAGACCATTTATCTTTTGTCTGCCACTGGGTTTTGATGATGTAAAACAGTGTGTCCACGAATGGACTTAATTATACCTGTATTTTTTTTATTATTTCACAAAAAAGTTATTCTTTATAAAAGTTTTTGCTTTAGGAATTAAAATCGCAAAAATATTACTTAAAAGAATAAAAAAATCGGAAGAATATATTTTTGGAACTACCTAATTAAATAGTTTTGGTTACGTTTTCTAGAAAATATTGAGGTTAACGTTAAAACAAATTTTATTTATAATTTAGTAAAAAGAAATATTTTTACAATAAAGCATTAAAAAATTTGCCTTATGATATACAGAGAAATTAAAAATAACGAAAGTGTTATTTTGGCAAATAAAAAAACCTTTTATAAATATTTTTACCTATTTACTTATTTAAATAGCATAAAAAAGTAACTGACACTTTAACTTTTTGTTGAATAATTCGTTTTTTTTGGGTTAGTACTTTTAACTTTACTTGATAATATTTGGATATAAAAAGTAGAACAAATGATTTATGAAGAAAAAACCATTTATTTTAGTTCAAACTTAAATTTAACAGGTTATCACTTTATTAACTTGGGTTGTAACTATCTATCTACTGGTGTAACGGAATCCTTTGAGCCTAATTTTTAACCAACTTCCAGCTATTCTGATTTCTTTGAAACTTTGCACAACGTGTCAAGGAACCGATGACAGATGCAATAATTCTGAAAACAGTATCCCGTTATCTTTTGGATCGCCAGGAAAAAATTCCATTATATTATAAAAACAACACCTAGGATGCCATCTGTTGGCAACATTTCAAACTTTGCTATTAAATGAAGAAGAAATTTTTAGTTTTTACACAATTTGGTTAGTTGCACCATTGATGTTCAATTTTATGAACAATAAAAATATAGGGTTAGTTGCACCATTGGTGTTCAATTTTTATGAACAATAACAGTTAATAAATGCCGTTAACACGCTTTTATTAACTTGGGTTGTAACTATCTGGCTATGTAACGGAATCTTTGAGCCTAATTTTAACCAACTTCCAGCTATTCGATTTCTTTGAAACTTTGCACACGTATTAAGGAAACATGACAATGCAATAATCTGCAAACAGTATCCCGTTATCTTTTTTGGATCGCCAGGAAAAAAATTCCATTATATTATAAAAACAACACCTAGGTTGCCATCTGTTGGCAACATTTCAAACTTTGCTATTAAATGAAGAAGAAATTTTTTAGTGGGTTGCAATATATTGGCAACGGTCCAAACATTGCCTGGATTGCCATCTGTTGGCAAAATTTCAAACTTTGCTACTTAATGAAGAAGAAATTTTTTAGTGAGTTGCAATCTGTTGGAAAAATTTTAAAATTTGCCACTCTTGTTCATTAAAAAATTTTTCGCCATTTTGTCAAGAGTAGCAGAAACTAAAAAATGAAAAATAATTAATAGTTTAAAAACTAAAAAACACGCTTTTATATGCAACTGAACTAAAAATTAGAAAATAATTTTTCATTAAAAAAATATTGTCATTTCATAGTAAAAGCGTGGGGTGATAAATATATTAAATGTTATAATTATTATATTTGCAAATATCTATGATGGAAAAGTTATGAAAAATAGTAAAATGCACCCCACGCTTTTTACTATGAAATGACAATATTTTTTTTAATGAAAAAATTATTTTCGTATATTAAGTAAAACGCTTCGATTTGACGTTTCGCCCCATATACTGGGCTTTTTCAAAAATTTTTTTATTCAGTACTTTTAACCTGTAAAATTAATATGTGATATGTTAAAATTTAAAAAAACCGGGTGAACATCCATATGTTTACATCTGAGCAAAAAAATCCTTTCGGTTCTTTTGTTTTGCCAATTTGTCATTCATTTTGGATAAAGTCTTCATTTTATCTGCACATTCTATTCCGTAGGTTGTTCGTTACTGTTTCCAGGAATGTAGATTTTGATGTAACTTGCATTTTAACCCTTGCAATATTTATAACTTTTTATTTTTCTTAAACCATTTTTCAATAACTGAGATTAATTTATTCCTGGGTATAGGTTTATATATTAGTATATTAAATAAAACGCTTCGATTTTGACGCTTCGCCCCATATACTGGGCTTTTTCAAAAAAATTTTTTATTCAGTACTTTTTAACCTGATATTTCATTTTTTTAAATAATATTTTCGCGACTTTAAACAATCATAAGGCATCTTTTTAAAGCTTTTAGCATTTTAGAAGAAGTAATAATTTTTATAAATTTTTTTCGAAATATTAACTTTTTTGTGCAGGTATAGTTAAGTCCATCCGTGGACATCCTGTAGAAGTTTTTTTTATTAAAAACTACGTTATTTTCTTATAGTATATCTGGGTATGCACCATTAAAAAGGTTATAAACGGGCTTTTTTAAAATGCTATAGCCAACTATGGTTTTCATTTAAAAAATGTCGTAGTTTAAGTCGTAGCTCAAAAACGGACTACTACATTAAATATACGATTAGATCTTTCTATTAGGAAGATAATTATCTACAACTTCCCTATTTACACTTTTTTTCTATTTCGAATATTTAACTAAGCTATAGAGGCAAAACAATTTTTGGAAAAAATGTTTTTTTCAAAATATCCAGTAAGTCATGATTTGTTTTTTGACAAACCAAACAGTCAGTGATTTAAACTAAGCTCTAAAAACTACAATTCTCTTCCCATTTAACCATATCTGTAGCTGCAACGGTTTCTGGTATCTCTTACGTCTGTACTAAACCTGTATATGTGATAAAGTGTTAATCCTAAAGAAACCGTTGTATTCGTATTGTATGTATGTTGTATTGTTTGCCTATTTTTGTGGTAAATTTAAAGTTTATTATAATAACTATTAAATTGTATTAAGAACTTTACTCTTGCCAAATCTTGAAATCACGTAACTTACAAATAGCATTGTTTAACCGTTTGTTGTGGTTCCTAAGATGGGTGTGCTACTATATAATATATTCAGACGGGATTCCCATATCCATTACAAATCACAGGGCACGTTTTGTTGCCTTGTTAAATTTTATTACTTTATATTTTTAAGCTGATTTACATGATGTTGTTTGGGTTGTGATTTAAAATTTTTATAAGTATATAAATATTAGTATAAGATGTGATGCTGTTGTAGCTACGATGAACTCAACTGGGCAGAGTGCTGTATAAGGTTTAGCTGTGGGGTGAGTAATTTAAAATTTCTAATACTTCTGTTGTTTTATTGGATATTATAATTTTAAAATATGTCCTACAAAAAATTAAATTAATTTAAATTAATAGATCCGTAAAGTATATGGGTCCCTTAATTTTGATTTGTCGACAAGCGCGAAATCACTCAATCCCTCTGTCTCTGGTGAACAATTTTATATATATATATACATATACAGGGTGTCCGAAACGGCGATGTCGTAAATGGTAGGGATGATAAAATAGGCCAAAATTATGTCACTCTTTTATGTGAAAAAGTTCTAGCTATCGTGCTTCGTAATAGTCCAAGAGCTCGTGAGCGTAGACCGTGTATAAAAGCTAAAAGTTTGTCAGTGCTACCGACATAGGTAAATTTAATGGTAGACTAATTTTACTAAGCTTTGGCAGGTACCAGGTACCAGAGATTAAATAAATGAAACTAAACTTCGTCATTTTGTTTAATTCTTTGTTATATTCTAACATTTTTTTGTTATAGGTTATATTCAAATTTATAAAATATTGTAGTTTCTCTTCGAAGAATGGATAGGATATTTTTCATATTGCTACCATTTTCCCAATATCACATTTTTTTTTAAGTTGCCTGGGAAGGCAATTATCTTTAAGATCATATTTGTACATTTTGTTAATAAAATAAATTTTGATCCTATAGGGTGTCTAGAAAACAGTGGTATACTAAGAAAAATTAACACCTACGAAACTTTTTATTTTAAATAAACACCCTGTATTTTCTTTTTCATTGGTTCAGGGCTTTTATTACCTAAACATTTTCTTGAGGTTGTCTTATACCTAAGTCAAGTAGTTTTTGCAATATATTTTTTTAATTTCTAAAAAGTTAAATTATGATATCCGTAAAAATTATCCTAAACTGAAACTAAAATGTAAAAAAAGGAAAATTAAAAATATTGCAAAAAGTACTTGACTAAGGTATCGTTTAACCCTCAGAAAATGTATAAATATTTAAATACTCGCAGTAATGATACAAAAAAAAAATACAGGGTGCCCCATTTAAAACTCATATTTTCTTAAGAAAATAAAAAAAACTAAAAATATTGCAAAAAGTACTTGACTTACGAATAGGGCAGGCAACCTTAAGAAAATGTATAGGTATTAAAAGTCCTGAACCAACGATAAAAGAAAATACAAGGTACAAAGTAGAGAGAAGTTTTGAAGGTTTTAATTTTTCTAAGTTTACCACTGTTTTCTTTACACCCTGTGTAATCAAAATACATTTTATGAATAAAATGTGGTCAATTAGGTACTTGCCTATCCAGGCAACTTCAAAAGAAAATCAAAATTGGAAAAATGGTAGCGTTATAAATAATATCCTTATTTTCTATTTTTCGAAAAGAAACTACAATATATTCTAAATTTAAAGATTTAACCCCATATAACCTACAACAAAAAAGTGTTATAATGTAAAAGGAATTAAACAAAAATATAAAATACAGGGTGTTCCATTTAAAAAACATAACTTTCTGTCGTCACGCTTTTATGAGCAAACCTGTATACATCAAAATATTTTTAAAATGTGAGGATTATGCCTAAGTATATACCTACGAAAAGAAATTAAAAGTTTTATGGATTACGAGTAAATAAGCTTTGTCAGACGTCTGACTCTCCCTGTATATACAGGGTGGCCCACCATATTCGGCACGGTATATAGTTGGATAACCGTGGGTGAAGTAAGGGTAACATAAAGAGGTCGGATAACCACAGTATAAAATTATTTAAGTCTATCCTGGTTGTCTCAAAAAGTGTGACGTATCAAAGTTATATTTTTTTAAATGACACACCCTATATTTCAGACGGTTTTACATTCTACATAAAAAAATAATTTAAGTTTGTTCATAATACCAAGTGTCTAATTTTATTTATTAACAAAATATTTTTTTAGTGCAATCAGAGGCGCAATCAAGGTAATTTTATTTTTACACTAAAATTTCTTTGAATTTCAAAATTTGTTAGAAGATTTGAAAAAGTCTCCTTTATCATAGATAGGTCATATCGAGATCACGTGTTGTACAGGGTGGTCAAAAAATAATTTCAATTTTTTAGAAAATAGCAATATCTCTCTTATTTTAAATGAAACACCCTCTATTTTTTACACCACATGATGACAAATAAATTAACCTTTTTAATTATGCATAGGTTGCCCATACCTATCTCTTATACTTTTTAGTAAATTCAGTTTTAACATATTTTTATTTTAAATGTCTATTTAAATTTAAGTATGCAGTGATATGGCTATGTAGATTTGTCTGAAAAAAGCACAAAAATAAAAAAATTATTATCTACCATTATTTTTGGAATCCATAGACACAATTTAATTAGTTGCCTATAATGCTACTTTAAATAATACTTATTTTAGCTGAATGCGGTAATGATAAAACGTCTGTTTTTAAACAATCCTACTAATGCCTCTGATCATTTAGAATGGGATTCTGTGACCTAAAACTCATGTCTTTCATTATCCATATACAATTTGTCAAATTTTTAAAGCAAATAATTAAATTATCAGATGGTTTCTGCTAGAATATTTTTAGGATTAACTCTACACTGAAGTAAAACATCCTTCCAGTATTATTTTATGTTGTTGTTGTAGAAGAACGGTTTTCCTTTAAAATCACTAAAATTTCTTTTAAACTGACTAAAATACCAGTAATCCATAAATGGTCGGTAATATTTTTATAAGAAAAATATTAATGGCTGCTATATCACGGCCTACTTTAATTTAAATATACATTTGGACTAAAAATTTATAAAAACAGAATATACTAAAAAGCACAAAAGATAGGTAAAGGCAACCTATACACCAATTGAAAACGTATTTTATTTGTCATCATTTAATGTTAAAAAATACAGGGTGTTTCATTTAAAATAAGGATGATATTGCGATTTGATATTCCTGAAATATTAAAATTATTTTTTGATCACCTTGTACAATATTTGATCTCGATATGATCTATGTATAATAGGGAAAACTTTCCTTGTAACAAAGTTTGAAGTACAAATCTGCTTTTAAAAAAAATCACAAGAATGAATAAAATTAGACATTTAGTTCTATTAACAAACTTAAATTTATATTTTTATGTAGAATATAAAACCGTAACAAAATATAGGGTATTCCATTAAAAAAAATATAACTTTGATACATTACACTTTTTTAAGACATCCTGTATAGAATAAAATAACTTTATACTGTAGCCTTGTTTGACCTCCATATGTTCCCCTATTCATTTTTTTTAAATCCCATGGTTATTCAGCTACAGACCGTGTCGAATATGGTAGGCCACCCTGTATATGTTACTTGGGTACATATTAGAAGATATTTCCTCAGTCGCCAGATAGTTTTGAAAGGTTCCGACCCGTTAGCAGACAAACATTTTGTTGTGGCCCAAAGGTCCGAGAAAGTCCAGTTTTTCTGTTATTAAACAACATATGACAAAAAGATTTAAATAAGAGTTGTAGGGTTTTCAAAATTCATGATAAAACTTGAAAAAATTAGGTTTTTGGGAATCTTGAATTTGGACCGCGTCAAACTAAAACCATTTACCGACGTTTCGCCACCGATTACACGAGGAATCTTTACTCTGCGAGATTGGAATGCTGAATGAGATCTAGATCCCAAGGCAAGAATTGACTACCCTTCTCCTGTTCACCGAAACGTGTTCCACTTGATGACTGCTTTCCACGTGTGGTGTAGACCGTAACCATTATTTCTATTGAAGTTATTACGGTTTTAATGTTTTTCAATAGATACCTAAACCTTTTTTATAGAAACCTTAGACGGACGCCAGGACCTTGGTTTCCTTTACATTACTATTGTGACCTGTGATCTGTGATAATAATTTGATTTCCATTATCACAGATTTATTTCACCACAATAATCTAAACGTCTCACTTATCAATCTTATCCGAGCATGCCTCACTTCTATTTATTTCAGGTTTCAAAGGGTTTTCTATGAGCAGACCTCGGGTGCAGCCATGGGATCACCATTGTCACTGGTGGTGGCTAATATCTTCATGGAGGCATTTGAAGAAAGTACATCGTCAACAGCTCCTTTAAAACCAAAGTTTTGGTCGAGGTACGTTGACGACACTTTCGTTGTCTGGCCACATGGGTTAGAAAGTATCCCATCCTTTTTTTGATCATTTAAATAATAAACATTTAAATATAAAATTTACGATGGAAATTGAAGCGAATGGCGCCACACCTTTTTAGATGTAGTTGTAAGCAGAAAAGAGGACGGCACCATGGGACAAACTGTTTATAGAAAACCCACCCACACCAACAGATATTTAAATGTCAGTTCACATCACCACCCTTTACAAAAACAATCGGTTATTAATTCATTAGTTTATAGAGCACTTTCTATTTGTGACGAAGAATCTTGATCATCGTAAAGTGAAAAGCTTGCTAAAGCATTGAGAGGCAAAGGATATTGCACTAACGATATAAGACGTTCTATTCGTCGATTAAAAACCTTATTCTTAAGACCAGTACCGATGATCATAATACTGAACCTTTGGGCAGTGCGGTTTTACCATATATACTGGGTTAGTAAAAGTACCGTAACTTTTAAATATCTTTAAAATCGCTAAACATTTACCAAATTTGGCCTCTAAGGACATGGACATGTTGAATTAAATAGGGATATCGGCACTGTTGCCAGATTTTCCAGTTTTGTGCTACACATATTTTTTTATTATTATTTTTTTTTAATGGAATGCTCTGTTTATTTTTATTGCATTAAGTTGAACGGATCAAATTAACTGTATGAGGCGCCTTAGGCTAAAATTCCCGGAGCGCCTATTTGGCACGAAAAAAAAATGTGGAGCAGAAAAAAAAGGTCATTCCCTCCTTCTTTTCGCGCTTATTTCATTAATTTCAAAGCACCTTATTTACAGAGAAATTAGTTCTAATCCCCACCTGACCTAAACTTTTTATAAACTCCCCTGTCTAGCGCCTATTACTTCCCTGTCTGGCGCCTATTTTTTCATGGCGCCCTAGGCTGTAGCCTAGTCAGCCTAATGGATAATACGGCACTGCCATTTCAAGAAATCTTGTCCTGACGAGCAATTTTTGTTCCTGTCTCGATTTAGGACATTTTAGGACTCTTGATATTTCTTTAAAAGTAATATAAAGTAAAGAAAATCAAAATACTTATACTATATTAAGAGTTGTAAAAGAAACAGACACTATTGCACAGCAACTCATTTTACCCGCTACCAAAGACATTGTAGAATCATTGTTTGGTAAAAGCTATGCTAAACAACTTGACAATATTCCTTTTTCAAATGATTCAATCCGTCGCAGAATTTCGAATATATCCGCTGACATTCACGAGCAGCTTAAATCTCAGCTAATTGGAAAATTATTTGCTCTTTAACTTAATAAAGCAACTGACTTCAATAATGAATCCCGTTTAATTTGTTATATCAGATTCTGTAAGAGTATTAGAATATGTGAAGAATTACTATTCTGCAAACTTAATTAAAGGAACTACAGCCAACAAATTATTCAGGATCACAAATAATGATATCATTGCGGCAAATTTGCGTTGGAAAAATTGTGTTGGGGTTTGCACTGCTGGAGCCCAAGCCGTGTCTGGTAAATAGAGTAGTTTGCAAGTGCTAGTGAAGAAGGAATCATCAGATATTATTTGGACACATTGCATGATTCACCGGAAAGCTTTAGCGTCCAAGTCTCTTAGTTCTAATCTAAATATTGTTTTGGAAGTAGTTATTGAAGTGTTTACCTACATAAAAACTAGGCATTTAAAATCAAATATTTTCTCTGCGCTTTGTACATATATGGGAGCCGAACATAAATCTTTATTGTTTTATTCTTCATCCAGATGGTTATCACGTGGTAAGGTTGTCAAGCATATCTACAAACTGAGAAGTGATATAGTGGTATTTTGAAGGAAGAAGGTCATAAGCGTCCGACAGAATTCTGCGACAATATCATTTTAATGAAGCTTTTTATTCGGTATATATCTTTGAAAAACTTAATACCTAATCTTCAACTCCAGGGAAAAAACTTAAATGTATTTGATTTGAGTGAAAAGATCGAATCTTTTTGTAAAAAATGCATTTATGGAAAAACAAGTTTAATAAACGACTCTAATGTTTCCGCATTGTGTCAACCTACAAATCATCCCATACTTCGTTTCCGACTAAACCAATAAAGTAGACTTGATCCGGTAGTATTTGTAGATTTTGTAATTTTATTGACCATAAATCTATTCCATTTTTTTTAAATTTATACCCGAATATAATTGATGCAAACGCGCAAAGGACTGTGGTTTCCAAAACCGCGATAAACTACCGTTATAAGTTGGGTATAGTATGCTTTAATTTTTTAAACTATCAAAAAAAAACGAATATCAAATGGGATATTTTGTTAAAACTCTTTAGTTTATTTTAGTGGTGATTCAATAAACAGGGTATTTCATTTAAAAATAAACAGGTTTGTGTTATACCGTTAAAAATAGTTTATGCTCACAGATTCACGTAAAAATCCTCTAAACTTTGCCACTTACATCTTATTTCTATATCTAATATTAAGAAAGGTATAACTCCCTGTCCAAATTAACAAAATGTGATATACACTCTGTATATCCAAAACAAATTAAGCTAGCTATTAGCCGATTCCCACGTAGGGGTTTTAACCCGGGGTAAAAACCCCGGGTAAAACGTCTTTAACTCTGACGTTTCACACCTGCGAGTCATTGGTAAGGGGTTAAAACTCGTGCGTTTCCACCCGCCAAATTAGGACTGGTTCTAATTTTCCCCTATGGGTGACGACTTTTTAAGAAAATTCCCCACATAAATTAACGGTTGGTACTACCAAAAGTTGTGATTCGAGTTAAATGTGCATAGATATGGATGGGATTTTTACCCGTGTCCTTGAAAAAACCTCGACAATCAGCTGATGGGTGCCGACTCATGCGTTAAAGCCGATTTCCACCTAGGGGTTTTAACACGGGGTTTTTACTCCGGGTAAAAAGTCTTCGCCTTTTGACGATTCACATCTGCGAGTCATGGGTAAGGGGTTAAAAACTTGTGCGGTTTTACCCGCCAAATCAGAACTGGTTTTAATTTTCCCCTATGAGTGACGACTTTTTGACTAAGTCCCTTCATGAATTAACGGTTGGTACCACCAAAAGTTGTGATTCTGATTCAAAGGTGCATGGAAATGATTTTACCCGTGTCCTTGAAAAACCCCGACAATCAGCTAATGGGTGACGACTCATGCGTCACGGGTGAACACCCCCAAGTGGAAATCAGCTTTTACTGGTGAACACCCCTAAGTGGAAATCGGCTTTATGACTTACTTCACCCCTAGGTTTGTTTCGAAATTTAAAACAGAATGTGCCAACAGATTTATTTCATCTCTTTTTGTTTTATTTTAATAAATTTAGAACAAATTTTTTATTAGTTCTTTTTTTATCGGTTAGAATAACTTTGTATTGCATTTTGTTAAGGTAAATTAAAAACAAATTGATATTTTAATCATAAACTGTGAAAATAATAATATATTCTTAAATAGCACATAATATTTACTATGGCCACAAATAGTGTGCAACCACTGGCCACAAATGGTGCAAAAGGAGGTAAGATAATATACAAATATTTAGAGTCAAATGAGTGCTTAAGGTAATTTGACTACCGTGATATTTATATTTGGCAACGCTGCGTAAAAACAATAGAAATCATAAGCAAAAATCTACTGCACAAAAATGTTTAAACAAATTATATGTTTTAAATTGTTATATCTATTTACTAATAAAATCTCTAAACCACTCTTATCATATATATCAAAAAATATTTAATTAAAAAGGCAAAACAGTCACTGAAAAAATTATAACAAATTTGTAAAACAAGGTCAAGTAGCACATAAATTTAAGGATAAACATGGAAAGTTTCTGTCACCTAACCTGTCAAATAACGTAAATATTGATACATCGGATTATGGTTGTCGAATTGTTTACTTAAAAACACTCGGAAAAATCATGTTTTCTAATTATTGTGGATAACTATTATCATTCATTGGATCTTGTAACCGAAAGACGTATTGGACTGGTATTAATTTTATGTCCCCATAAACCGTTTTCGACAAACGTTTTCGGGCGCATCACAACCTCGGTGGCGTTGCCACATGTCAGTGACATACCATTTTTTTTCAATTGTTTATTAATTACTCCTATCCTAAGCTCTAAAGGTCGGATTTTAATTAGCCAAAATGTTCAGAATTGTTTTTCTTCCGTTGATACAACTTTCATTGAAATCTGAACATCAGTTTTTGTGAAGTAAAATAAAATCTGCCATTTACCATAAGGATCAATGTTTAAAGTATTTATTTTATAATATTTATAACTTTTTTAAGTTCTCTGAAGACCTTTAAAAATTTAGCTGGTTTATATTTTTATTATAAAGTACAAGATTGCTAAGTTTTATAATTTTCTGAACATTAATTCTTACACCGGTAGTACTACCTTAAGTAAAGTTTAAAGGTTTATTTTTTATAATTCAATTATTGTGAGACTAATAATGATATTGATATATATTTTAAGCCATATTTTATTTAAGTGACTTTTAATTCTTCATAAAAGTTAGGAAATTGCTTAAAGTGGCTACAAATGCTGGGCTACTTTAAGCAAGTAGCTACCCTATACTTTTTTTTGTGCAAAAATATGAGAAAATAAAAATAATACACTTGAATCATAATATACCCAGGCAAAAAAAGTAATGACAGTTTGAACAAAAGCAAAGGACTGTCGGTGGCTCCCTCTATATTTAACAGCAAAAATATGAGTAGCTTTTGATTCTTTACTTTAAAAACCTCCTAATACAAAAATAATAAATAAAATATTTAAAAATAACTAAAAAAACATTGAAAAAATTTTACACCCTGTATCTTGCAAACGATCAACTTTTTGACTAGGGTGAAATGCGTTAGATCGATGTATTTTAGTCCAAGAAGTCTATGATGGCATTTTGCACAAACCTTTTAGAGACACCCTGTAAAAACTTTTTTTATATAGAATTAGCTCAGAAATAAGCCCTCAATTTTTTTACCGCAGTTAGGAAACACCCAGAGTATGAATTTGGAATAATATTAGATATGGCAGTATTTACTTTTGCACCTATATGCACACTCCTTAGATAAATATTGTTTCTTATCTCCATCTTTGTTTTTCGCATTAATTATTTAGGTTCATCGATAATGTCAGATTTATCTACTTCGTACTGCCGAGATAAAATTTAGTTGTTTCACATCACTGAATTAATTACAGGGCTTGATTATTGCAAAATTATAGATAACATGCCGTTATTGTTATTTAATTTTTGTGCCTGTAAACTATTTTTATCACAGGCTTAGGTAATTAATTAATAATATTTTTGGATGTATAAGTGATATGAAAATTTACCAGGAATCGCTGTATTACTGTTTTTTAGTTTTTCAAATACCCAGAAAAATACGACACCATGGCACAAGATGTAGAACTAAAAAGAAAACGGATTACTTGGATTTTGAAAATTTAAAGCTTTACTTACCGCCGTCAATTAGTGGGAATAATCCATACCTTAAAAATATGCTGATCAGGTATGTAATAATATAAGATGTGATGTAACTAATTTAAAAACCAAAGAACTTTTGATTTCAGCTTTATTATCTTATAAATAAAATCGTACGCGATTCCATGTACTAATATTTCATTACCTTATTTATTTATTTAATTAATTTTAATTTAATTTACCTTAAAATTCATTACATTACATTTTAAAATTTAAAAATAAACGAATCATGTTAATATGTATGTGTATTTAATATAAATTTAAGCATATAGAAAAAGAGCGTTGATTGCTTAAATTTATTATTTATATTAAAGTACCTATGCCTAATTTTTGGGTAGGTCAACGGTTTTAATTTTATGTTATTAAGACTCTACCAACGGGCGGTGATCCCCATAGTTTGTATAACGCTAGCCGCCAATCTAGATATTTTTACTATAAAATATAATGGTTTTTAAATTGATTAAATCATATAACTTGTTATCTAATATTGATTAGAAGTCCTAGATATTTAGAATCTTCTAAATAATACAAATATGGGCGTAAAGCTAAAAGGTATCACCCAACCTGTGGCGTAGCTACTATGGGCCTGGGCGGAGCGGTGCCTCGGGGCCCCTAAGCTAAGGGCCCCTCGGATTGTGACTTGGTAAGTTTAATAGGGGTAGTCCATTTTTTGCATAATTGTAATATAAATAGAAAAAAATGGTAATAAAAAGACCTTTTTCTTTGTTGAAGTACGTCGAATAAGGTACAAACGATTTTCAATAGTGTACTTTGTTTGGGCCCTCTTCACCATTTACTCAACTCCTTAATGTGTTTTTTAAGAATGTGAAGACCTTTAAACCTTAATCAATAAGTTATTCTTTTACAGTGGCGTAGGGTAGATTAACATAAACGTGTAAGAAGTCGTATCCATGAGGCTCTATTTGTTACGTTGCCAAGATCTATCCAATAAATCTATACCGGGGTATACGCGGTCATGCAAATCTGAAATGCACTTGCATGAAAGCAAATGTCAAATAAAGGTTTTGATACACACAATTCAGATGTACCTGTCAGTTCAGCGTCAGTTTTGGCAGCTGGTGGTGTGATCAACTTGAACATAAGCGTAATTCAGCGAACAGATTTTTTTCATTTTTGTCAATGTATTCATTACTTTTAACTTTCCAAAAGCATGGATAACCTTGGTACATATCTATAAAATCACGCAAGACATCTTCCTGGCGCTAAAGAGCCATTTTGTTAACTCAAAACCAACAATATAACCCCGTAAACGACGTTCCTAAACTGAAACGTTACCTGACGTGTACACATGCACAAGTTTGCACGACGCGCGACACGAAAAATCAAACTCGGGCATCGAGTCGCATGCTAAGCCAGTTGTAGCAGTTTTTTAATACACACGGTCAAATTTGCGCGCAAGTTTTGATTTTCTTGACAGATGTGACAGTTTTGCATGGCCGTGTATACCCCGGTTACCTTACCTAACATTCTTTGACATAATATACCTACTTATGATAGTAAAAAGTATAAATGCAAGGTGGGAGAATATTGAAAAGATATTTGGAAACACACATTGGTTAAAGGATGAAGGAAGTCACAAAATGTGGTCGTGTTTATGTGACAACCAAAATTAGATTTAAGCTAAGTAAGAACTAAAGAAAGTAAGCTGTTCGTATGTTGCCGGCAAGCTTACTTGGATACGTATCACGTCTTAAGCCCAATAAGATCAGTCGAGATCTCGCGAGGCCTATTTAAGTGCAAGGCCGTGGGCGACCGCCCCTTTGACCTACACGTTGCTACGCCATTGCTTTTGTAAGTCTTTTAATAATTTAAAATTTCAAAACACTTATATTTAATAATATTTTATATGATTTAATAATTTTTTATAAACAATTCCTTTTGTCAACTCTATTTTTATCTAGAAACTAAAGGAAAAAATAAGATATAAATAAAATATTTAATGTTAATATCGGTAGGTATAGTTATTAGCAAAATAAATAATAGTAACATAAGTAGCATTATCAGTAAATGGTTTTAGGTTGCCTATTAATTCCTGCATAGATACTAAATAAATGTAGATTAATAATAGGCACCGGCTAAACGACCGCCGGTGGTTTTGCTCAATTATAAGAAGAAAACCTGTTTTTTATATCTATGTATATGAAAACCGCCGAAAATTATAATTAATTTGTTACTACCGGCAGTTTTTACTTATTTTATTAAAAGAAACTGCCGTCCGGCGGTTTGCTTATAAAAACTATTAAAAACCGCCGAAAAATAGTTAAAGTTAATCTAACCTTAATAATTATTTATTTTGCGTGCCATAAGCGTTTAGCATTTTGTAATTTTATTGTTTAATATTGTAGTTTAGTTAATAGCACCCAAAAATTTGGAGTTGTATAGCGGGATGGGGACAGGCAAACAAAACCACTTTGTATTTCACCTAGCGTTCCGTGACTGAATTGCCACTTTATTAAGGACCTATAATTAAAACAGACACATTACAAAACTATTTCGTCACATAGACCCAATAATTTACAACACTAAAAACACTTAAAAAAATTGTCAGGCAGCCAGGGCAAAGAAATAACTAACCAGGACGTCATCGTCAGCATTAAAGTAAGCAATTAGATGCATATATAAGTTAAAATTTTTAAAAAGTGGAAAATTGTTTGTCTGAAAATTAAATTATAAAACATAATGACAGACAACCGACAACCGATTTTTTGTTACAAAATAATAAGCCATTTTTTTTTTGTAAAAACTAAACAAAAAACAAGTTATGATAATGTTTGGTATGCCTATTAGTACTTCACTATCAGTTGTGATGTGATCATATAGGAGCTTATTTTTATGCGATTAAAAATAAAAATATCGCAAAAATTATTATATCAAATTATTTCCGACCAAGAAAGAGGTAAATGTCTTATTTTTCATTATTAATTAATATTTGTTCTTGGAATTTACGGTATTTTTTTAAATACTTAAGTGATTATTACCCTAACTCAAAATTCGATTACAGTACAGGCGTAGGCGAACATGTACCTGGGAGGCCCCTTTCCTATTGTTACTACTACTACTATACTACAGAACTACACTAGTACAAAAAATTAAAGGATACAAAAAAAACAACAATTTTTTGAGGTGCTTTATTTTGCTTAAAAATCGTCATGCTGAAAGTTAAAAATAAAAAGCATTTTAGAGCTTAAAGGTTCTAGTTTTGGGATTTTATAATGAAAACATTTTTAAGCAACGTGTACCGTGTAATCCCAATGAATACTGAAAAGATTTTTTGTGGGCATATAACACTGTAAAAAGCACACTCAGGCCCGACGAGAGGACGTTAAAGGCGGTATACTTTACCGGTGCACGGGCTTAATATTTTTTAAAATAAATAATCGTAGAGAAAAACACAGTAATATAGAAATCTCTGTAAGTTTGTGATAAATTTAAAATTTGACAGCGCACTTAACAAAAGCAGAAAATGTGAAGGACCAGAGATGTTTCAGAATATTTTTACCTCCTACATAAGAGTTGGTTGTCAGAATTTGACCATCAGGTCACAATATTTTCCTAGATTGAAAAAAACGGAATAAATTCGCAATATCAATGGTATTATTCTTATCGATTTTATGAAAATTAGAAGATATTGGCGCAATATTGACTAGAACTTCGTGATCAGGAAGCAAAAATGCTAATCTGATGGTTCGATAGTATATTCTTTGTTATTATATCCGTGATATGCTTTGATAACTTTTTGTTAGTATTTTTTACTTTATGTTTTGATTCATTTTTTTAATAGGTTGTTTAAATTTTAATTTAATAGAGAGAATAAATTTAAAGGCCACAACGCTTTTTCGTTAGCTTTCTGAAGATTTTTTCACAATTTTTTTAAGGATAAACTGGTAACCGAAAACGTTTAAAGCGTATTTTGACGTCCAGAACTAACCAGAAAAAATAGACTTCTACCAAATAGATTTTAATACACCATTAGCACCAATATTTCGTCATTAAATTATTAATAAATTTTAGTATTAACCACATTTTACACTTTTTATTAATGTTTTATGTATATTTACTCAATAAATCAATGTTTTTGAATATACCGCCGATTTTGACATTGGAGTGCGTATGCGCATGCTCTGCCATCCCGCAGACCCTTTCTTCAAATTGTGCCACTCTTCGAAACGGCGATTGATCCTCTATCCTTGTCTATTCTCTTTGGCTTAAACATGGCACTCTAGACTGGAGTTTTAAAAATAAATTTTTGACTGACAAAAATGTCATGTAAGGTGTAATTGTATTCAGAATGTCATATTCTATTGAAATAGGATAAAAATATACTGGTGGTACCATTTAAAAATTTAAGGAAGCACTTATTTCCTGCAAAACCGGAAGTAATTAAGCACAAGTTAATAGATCTAGATATCCAAAATTTTATTTTTTTGCTTTTAAAAAAAAGTTATGGGGGAAACCATCTGTGAGAAACACCCGGTATACAAACTGTCCACGAATGGTGTTAACAAGAGGACAAATGGAAAAAAAATATATTTTTCGAAAAAAGTTATTTATAAAAATGTTTGCTTGTTAAAAAAATAAGGATTCACGACAAGAAAATGTTGATTTTGTATACAGGGTTTCAAAAACTTACAAAAACATGATTTTCCTTTAAAAGTAAACTACCTTATTTTTCATTCTTAAGCAAAATATTATTTAGATTTTTTTTAGAATAGCATTTTGAATGACTTTATTAATGTTTACATGGGTATTATAAAGATTCATGAAACTTGTTTTCGAGTTATCAAAAATTAATTATTTTAAATTTTTATAATAAAATTACTAAAAACTTTCACAATTTGCTTTTCAAACACCTCCTTTCTCTAAATTTCTACACAGCACAATTTTTCAGCTGTAAACGAATGTGATCAAGGCGTTTTCGACAAATTATGGAGGTTCAATAAAATTTTGTATTATTGTGGTTACTGAATTACAAACATTATTACTAAATATATTTATCCTAATGACATTTTGCCTAAAAATGAAAAGTAAAGGTAGTTTACTCTTGAAGAAAAATCATGTTTTTTAAGTTTTTGCAAACTCTGTTTACAAAATCAACATTTTCTCTTCGTGAATCCTATTTTTCTTACAAGCAAAAATTTTTATGAAGAATGACGTTTTTTCTAAAAATGAAATTTTTGGTCCATTTGTCCTCTTGTTTACCCCATCCGTGGACAGTCTGTATTTATATCTATGAGCCCTATGCTTTGCTTTAACAGAACACCTCTGCAGGTCGCGTTTTATCTTGTATATATGGTATGGTATAAATAGTTCCTATTTCTTCTTCTTTTTCCATTCTAATATGATCCTAAATACAACTAATACAGCTAGTAAAATTTGTAATTCTTTATTATGCATTTAAAACATTTAAAATGACATTTCTTATTTTAAATGATTTGACTGAATCCTACAAATGTTTTTCTTAGGGCACCCCATTCTTTATTTTTACCATTAAGGGGGCCTGATATTTTTGTGTGTACCAGGGCCCCACACAGCTCTCGGCGGCCCTGGGCACAATTAACATTACTGGTTTTCTTGATATTTTTAATTTAGCGCCTGATTATTTCAAAAGCCACTAGAAGCCCTTTTTTCGTAATTTTAAAAATTATCAAAAAACCGTACCCAACTTTGTGGGAAACTTATTCGAGTTCTAAACCCTCCTTAATTTTCTTGTGCGATCAGCGGTTGCTGAGATATTGATGGTTAAAAACAAATAGATCCTTTTTCATTCAAAGTTTGATATCTCAGTGAAAAGTGGTCGTATCAAATTTTTAAAGAAATCAAATGAAAGCTGAATGAACAGTTTATCCGATTCATATAGTGCTGAAAAATGTTTTTCCAATTTTGTAGACTAAAAACTTATCAATAATTCGGTATCGAGTGTCTCCAGTCTCCATACTGGATAATTGTTATAAACTAAACGAAGCTACTCTGCATGCCGCGCACAACAAACGGGCGGTGTATCATGTGAAAAGTACATACCGGGTGTCAACGAATTTATTAGACAAGCCATAACTCCCAGAGAATTGGACATAATAAAATGAGATTTGGTATAGGTAAATGGTATGAGCAGAGAAGAGTTTACGTAAATTTTTACTTTCCAGTCACTTTCGGTTTGACCCCAAAAGCTTCAATTTTAAAATTTTAAATGGAAAACCCTGTATATTTTGACATGTTTGGATTCCAGACCATTCTGAGTAAAAATGTGATATTTTAAAAAGTTATTAAGCCTACTTGATTTTTAGAGCCGCAAATTAATCTAGTGACCCTAGGTAAGTTAGAAAAACACAATCGCAAAGTTTTAGTGACTAATATAAAAGATAGGAATAAAACAATTTGGCGAATTGACATATCCGTGGGCAACTATTTTTTCAAATGGTAAGGATTTTTGGCGAATCTTACGATACCAATTTATTTGCGATCGGAATAAATATAAAGTCATAAATAAAGAATTAGAGCTACCTAGATGCAATACTACAATTAAATAGCTCTAAAAAATCAAGTAGGCGTAAAAACTTTTCAAAATGTTAAATTACTATTTAGAATTTTCTTAGAAATACAAAAATGTTTAAATATACAGGGTGTTCCATTTAAAAATTTAAAATTTTCGGTTAAATCCGAAGTGACTAAAAGGTGAGAAGAATGCTGAAACTTCCCTCTTTTTATACCATTTACCTATACCAAGTCTCATTTTATTATGTCTAATACTCTAGGAGTTATGGCTTATCTAATAGATTCGTTGACACCCGGTATACCTAGTACGTATGACTTTACGCGAACCGTTCCTACGTCGGGCATGCGGGTTATACGTGAGCTCGCGCTGTAAATTTTACGCAAGCAGGCAAAAATTGAAACGCGCCTTCATGTGAAACGTTTACATTAGTTTCAAATATGGAATTTTTGTATCCCTTAATTTTTTTACTAGTGTACAACTTTTCTAGACTTTATTAACGCTTGCTACTTATTAACCTGCACACAATTATTATCTAAGTCTCACATTTCATACCTAAAAAAATTATCGATAACTTGATGCTTGAAAGCGTATTGCCTAAAACTTACTAGAGTTCATTTTCATATTTCCTCCTCCTCCTTCGGAGTCGGGCTCTTTCGCCAAAATGTGAAACTGAACGAGAGTAGTTTTTAAAAGGCAATACACTTGAAAGCTAAATCATCTGATTATTTTGATGCACGAGTGTAATTTAGGGAGAAAATTACTCGAAGAAAGTGAAACTATCAAAAAATTTATGAAATGCCAAACTGACATTATATAAACAAAGCTGTTGTAAGGATGTGGTTGTCAAATTCAACAATTAAACACATGAGAGTGCAAGTTTCGATTTCTACTATGCAATTATTGGTGTAATCAAGCGATAATTGTCGAGTAGAATATTCTTTAAAAATTCGCGACCGAGACAAAATTTACGGAGATTAATTTAAACTTGCAGGAGATTCGGTAAGAAGATTTTATACCTACTAAAAATTTCAATTTTTGACAAACATTAATTTTTTTACCGGTTTAATTGTCAAGTTTGAAAGGCGTACCTGGTAAACTTTAATTTTTGATTAAGTATAAAAGGAAATGTCGCGTTTTGGAAAAGATAGTCAAGAAGTAGTGAAAGATAAGGTATGCACAATTTAATTGCGTCCAATACGAAGAAATTAAAGTCAATGTTATGAAAACAATTTTTGGCCTTTTGTAAAAAAAGAAAATACAAAATTGGAGAACAAACATCTGTTGTAAAGTTTGCTGGTATTTAAGAAGCTTGAGAATTTAACATATAAAAGGTTATACTCAGAGAACTATAAGGAATGGTTGTGATGGTAGATATTTATTTTTTATTTTAATCTTATTTGTAAATAGGCAGTTCTTATTTTGGCATTTGCACGTGACACTTGTTCAGCCAGGGAAATTATCACTTATTAATTTTGCAGCTGGGTCTCGTGACTAAAAAAATTCGGAAAATTCAGGTTGTCGTCACAGCAACTTGTTAAAATCAAGGCATTTCATTGGCTTAAAACAATGTCCACAACAAGTCCTTTGCAAATATCCAGGAAAGGTCATATCGCTTTCACGTCAACGATTTTACCGTAGCAAATTCAAAATTGAGCTGGAATATGCATAAATATAGGAATGTGACTAGACTAGTAGTAAACTTGACATTCCTCAAATGACATCAAAATAAAAAAGTCATTCTTACACGGGTAATTGTTAAGTGCAAATTAAAAAACCAACATAGCGGAGACATTCAACCGATTCTAATGATACCAGTTTAAAGGTAATAAAATATAATGCCTCTTCTTCAATTTGCAGTCAGACAGCACTCAACTTCTTGAGAGATTGCGTTTCTTCTCACCGCACGCAATTATTCAAAAAATATTCTTCGGAAAAGAAAAGAAAAAGTCGTCACTCTTCTGATACTGGTTCTTAAATAACAGGTTCTATGCGGTTGCTGGTTGCTCTTCCGATGAGGTGCATGCACAGTAGCGTAACCAGGGTCTAACAATCAGTGAGAATTGTGGAGTGTAAATAAATACGACTTAAGATAAGTCTGACTTAGTGTAGGAGCAGTGATGCTCACAAAAATTTAATCAAAAATCGCTTTAAGCATTTTTAATGCACCCACTTTTTAAAAACAGTTTAACGGTTGATCTCATTGGCGTAGCTAAAATAAGGCAGGCGTGGCCACACACACCTTTGGTTTTCAGCACAATGGCATAGCTAGGATACTAATTTTTTCTTTATCTAAGAAGGGAGACATAAGACTCATATTAAATATATACCATCCAGTGGCCACCCCTGAAAAATGGCTGGCCACCCCAAAAATGGCAAAATGGGTGCCCTTCCTGTAAGGTGGAACATAAAAAGGGAAGAACTAGGTAGTAGAAGTTAGCTGTGGTGAGACACAAAAGAATATTTAGAATTGTACAAATTAGGACCTTTTTTTAAAAAAGAAAATTTGGCTCCCCAAACAAAGTTCGTCCTCCCCTTGGCCACCCCTAAACCAAAAAGCTGGCATTGCCACTGATTCCATCTGCCATTGGCCCAAAATAAACACTTTGGTAATGAACATTATTATTTTGAATTTTGCGAAAAAGTTGATTAATCCTCCCGGAAAAAAATTCAAGTTTTAAAAGTGACTCTTATCGTCCTTTTTTTTTTATTTTTGATCAAATTTTATTAGCAAATCCTTAATTTTGTCTAATTGTCTATATTTTTTTAAATCTATACCTGGTTAAAATGTTTTTTGGGTGTACAATTTTTTTAATGCAAGACTTTCAGATGCTCCTAATTATAAGAAAAAGGCAGGTATTGTTGCGACATTCGTGATTTGACGATCAATACTACTAAAAAATGCAGATATAGGTTTCGCTTGGGAAACTTACTCTTGGGGGTTGAGGGGCTAACCAAAGTATCCAATTTTTTCATGAATTCCAAAAAAAAATTATACACGAAAGTATTCCTTTTGAGGCCAATATCATCTAGTTCTATATATTTGGTGTAGATCCCATGTCTCACTTTTTAGATAAAATAGTTTGAAGATCCTAGCTAAGCTTTTGGTTCAGCATAAGCATTTTTAGGCGTGATACCCAAAAGAATATTCTTAAACTGTGCATGGACCGGTGAGTCTTATTCTAGTCTATTCTATTTTTTGTTCTTGGCTTTGATCCGTTCAGGTCCAATTGGCCAACTCTCCCCTTCCGGACTATGCTTTCCAGGGCTTCGTCGGCGGAAAATCTGGATAATCAAGCTCGTAGCTTTCAGAAATTAAAATAAAACAAATAAAGTCTAAAAATCGATGCAATGCATAAATTGACGGATGTCAAACCAAGAACTGCTACTGGTGTTACGTATAACCTTAACTTTCACTCCTGACAGTTCCCATGGCACGCCCATCTATTTCCCGCCATTTGAGAAATACCTCGTGTTCACTACCAAACATCGAGTAAAGATTCACGTTAAATTATTGGCTTAATTCTTTCTTCAGGGGCTAAGTGCTGTAAACAAAGATTCCTATAAACAGATGGTATCCTGTTTAGTAGTGAACACGAGGTATTTCTCAAATGGCGGGAAATAGATGGGCGTGCCATGGAAATTGTCAGTAGTGACAGAGAGGGTTATACGTAACACTAGTAGCAGTTCTTGGTTTGACAGCTGTCAATTTATGCATTGCATCGATTTATAGAATGTTTTTATTTTTTTGTTTTTTTGGAATTTCTGGAAACTACGAGCTCGATTATCCAGATTTTTCGCCGACGAAGCCCTGGAAAGCATAGTTCGGAAGGGGAGGGCTGGTGAATTGCACCTGAAGGGACCAGAACCAAAACAGAAAATAGAATAGAATAGAATAGACGCCGTCGACCCCACCGGAGCAGCTACGAGCGCGGCATCTTCACCCTTAAACGACTACATAAAATTTTACATAAATAAATGACAACATGGATCGCTTTCGACCCTATGAAAAATAATTATTGATGGTATTTTAAAGTTCGAACAGCAAAAACCTATCTATGTTTTTTTTTGTTGGTTGTTTTGTAATTTACCCAATGATTTTTTCTGGAAAAAGAAAATCCATTTTTGGACATCTTCGTTATATTTCCATAATTATTCTTCAAGGCATTACTTATGTGCATTAAATCATTAAGTATTCCAATTTTGTTGTACCGGTCTGTTTGTATATTTTTGTACCTTTAAAGTGTATCTTATTTCTACGTAGCTTTTACTTTGTATAAGTAAGAATTTTATGCAGCATGTTGTCTCCAAAATAAAATTTCCAAGCTATCTACTCAGTATCGGTCCTACTCGTTTAAGTTCAGGAAGATGAAGAATAAATTTTTTCCTGTCCGTGTATTTTAAAAAATGGTTAGTGCCATCTGTAACCACTGCTTCTATAAATCACTTTGTTGTAAATTTTTTTTTTTTTTATCTTTGGACAAACCACGAAGGCTAAAAGCCTAAATACTAACGTACCGTGGGTGTCTTAAGCGATGTAAGAGGAAGTTTATTGACACGGGACTTAAATACTTGAAGATTTGGGGGAGAAGGAAAGACCTCCGCGGGCAGCAGGTTCCACAACCTAGAAACTCTAGGGATAAAAGAACGAACAAAGTGGGAAGTTCGGGGCCTGTCCAGTTGGACCGTATAGGGATGCATACGCGCGGAACCACGGGTTTCTCTGTTGGGAACCGTAAGTGGAGGAACAATACTGGACAACTCTTCAGAGCAGAAGCCATGGAAGTACCTATAAAAAAGCGATAAATCCCCCACAGCCCGACGATGTGCAAGAGAGGGAAGCCTTTCTGTAAGTGAAGGATCATTAATAAGACGAACAGCTCTTCTTTGAATAGAATCAAGAATGCTTAGGGTTGTGGGGGACGCCATGCCCCAGATATGAGAACAATACTCCAAGGGAGGTCGGATTTGGGACACATACAAAGTGTATAAATTAGAAGGGGAAAAATATTTTTGGCTCGAAAGAGAAATCCAAGCTTTTTGAAGCTGCCGTGGCTATAGATACAATGTGTTTATGCCAGTTAAGGTTACTTTCAAATGTGACGCCAACAAGATTAAAGGTGTCTTTGCTCTGTAAAACTTGGCCGCTCATAAGTAGAGGATGAGTATTTGATGACTCTTTTCGCGACAAGGAACATGATTGTGTTTTGGATGCATTAAAATGGACGAGACGAGATAAATGTGCTAAAGGTACTTTTTCTGTCTCCAAAATAAAATTTCCAAGCTTCCTTCACAGTTGTTGTCCCTTTAGGTTCAGGAAGATGTAGAATCAATTTTTTCCCTGTCCGTGTATATTAAAAAAGGTTTAGTGCCATTTGTAACCACTACTTGCATAAATCACTTTGTTGTAGATATGCTAAAGGTACTTCATCGTCACGACTCATTTTCAGTTGGTTCATATACTATTTCGGCTGCCTCCACTTCTTTCTCTTCTTGTTCTTTAGATATACTTCCATTATCACTTAATTCATAATTATTATTGTCAATACCCTTATAACGTTTTTCATGCCGTCTTTTAATCTTTTTTCTTTCTTTTAACTTCAATATTCCTGATTCATTCAATGATTCTTTTTATTACGCAAAGAACACACGTATTATTCAGGCAATAAACTTCTGCGGCATACGTTATTTGCCGTGGTAATAGTAACAGCCAAGCTACAAAGGTAGATGTAGTGAGGCTGTAGAATAGCAGGATGTTTACTTTTGACTGTCTTTAAATGTAGTAAAATACTTTGTGTAATACACCAAGACAGTAGGAAATTTTTTCCTTGTGCTTTATAACATACATAGCCTCTCTCTCTAGGGCATCAACGGCAGGATTTAATATCCTACTTCTGGACAATGATACTTGTATAATCAGTAGATGCTTGTTTTCTGTGCTATTCACCACGACTCGTTACAGCCTCACTGATACGTTCCTGTAAAGAAGGCAAAACGGGTCTGGAGAGAGAGTCGTGGTGGATACCATAGAAAAGCAGGATGTTTTCTTTTGACTGTCTTTAAAGGGAGTAAAATACTTTGTATAGTATCTATACTTTTATATCACACATACATTTTCTAAGCAAAACCCAAGTCAGTATCCAAACTTAAACCCGTCAATTTATTTTCCCAGGGTACATTTAAATATAATATTTTGGTACCCATGGCAACATATGTATGTGTTTATGTTCGCAATGATCTTGGTTACTTTTACTCCCAACATATTACGTGGTTACACTACTTATACAAGTTCAGCTAAGTGAATAGGTGTATAGGCTAGTAAAGCAACAATAAAGCAGGACCAATGTACAGTGCGTTGAGAGATAGTCAGTCCTGTTGCACTAAAAAGCTCTGGTAATAATAATTGGGTGGGGTACAATGCTCTGCTAATGCAGAAAGCAATATTGTAATATTGTACATTTAATTTTAATTTTATTGCACATATTATAAATTAGGGTTGTCATGAAAATATTAATTTTGGCATTTTTGTCCACATATCAAGGCACTGTGCGGTGTATCTCCATGTTTAAATACAGATTTTTTTAATTCTTTACTGGTTGGTATTCTACACGCATTAGACCGTCTCTTTTCCACGCATTGCCCGTACATTTTTTGACTTAGCAGGTGCTGTATACTATAAGCTTGTCACGATAAATAGGTACTTGTATTTACTTAGTTTAAAAATTAAAAGCAATTAGATCAATTTATTTTATTTGTTTATCTACACAGGTAAGTCAAATTACAATGAATACGAAATACGAAAAAATATATATATTTTTAAATGGAACACCCTGTATATTATATAACCATTCACGAGATTTTTAAAAGGGCTTTAAAATATACTATATTTGATTGATAAATTTTCTTTATTAGTTTCGAAAATATACCCATCCAAATCTGAAGAATAAGTGTAAATTTCTATTTAGGTATATCAGGGCAACAATTACAAGCTGCATTTTAAACCAATAAAACGGTTTTTTTGTTATATACGTTTAAAATTTAAAAAGTTAGAGAGGCGTAAATTTATTACGTTTCCATATCAAATCTAGTAGATTTTTAAGCTCTTGGAAAGATAGAAGAAAATTTTCATAAATTGTATATATGTTGTTTCAAAACAAATGCGAAAAAATTAGAAAGAGATTTCTGGTTTAAAATAAACGGTAGTTTCTATATATACATCGTCATAAATTAACCCTTTAAAAGATATTGCGATGCAAAAAAAAGCGAAAAAAAAGTTTTTATTTTATATTAAAAAAAACAATAAATCGACAAAATTTTGTAAGAACATTGCTTTTATGCAAAAACATATTTTTGAATATTTTACACTTTTTCAGATCTTGAGGAAGGAGTTGAAGTAGCCTATCCTTATCACTCTTGTCAACTAAATTTACAGAAAGACTTGAGCAACGACTTAAAAATAAAGGTAAATGTGTATAGCCTGGCTTATTTAGAAACTTTCTCGTCTTCTGAATTATTTCCAGTAAACTTAGGATTTGAGATTAAAAAAATAAAGTGTCACTGTTATATACACCTTAATATTTTTTGTTTTAAAAATTTAAAAAAAATAGTATTATATATTTTTCCCCATTTTTTAAGGGTTGATTTTTGACTTCATGTTTATACAACAAACCACCTTTTTTTGAACAGGGAATCAACGTTTTAAGATATTCGCATTTGTTTTGATTTGTCCAAAAATGGATATATAAATAAAAATTTTATTTGTAAGACTTCCTGCAGAGTAATTTTATAATTAAATCTGAGAAATCTTAGTATTAGCGACAAATTTAAACTAAATGTAGTGGAAAGTAAATAATCCAGCCCATCCATTTAAAAGAATCTTGTCTTGGCCCCAATTAAAATAAAATAAGAAAAACTCAGCACTTTTGCAATTTTTATTTTTGGTTTATTTTTTCTGATGTTTTTTTTAATCTTTTTTTTATCATTATTAAAAAATATTTAAATAAGTTGAATAACTTTATAAAATGACTAAAGTAATGAAAACTGGACCAGTCAAATCTAACCTACTGTATGATCTCACATTTTTAAATAACAGCAATCGTTATACAGGGTGATTCACGGTCGATGGTAGGTTTGACGTTTATGGAAAACGGAACGCAGAATTTTTCTGAAAATTTAGCATCTTACATTTTCCTTCCTGTTCTATCGATCTAAAATATTTTCAGCATTGCGTCGTTGCCGCTTCTATCAAAAAGTCCTAGAAACTTTATTTTTTTAAATGGAACACCCCCTATATTAACAAGTTTTTATATTGGCCCTTTTATTATAATATATTTTTTGTTAATATTGCCCTATACCTATCTCTATCGGTTTTCGAGATAAAAATAATTTGTGTTAAATATGGTCCAAAACATGGCCCTGATTAAACTTAAGTAAATTAGTGCTCTCAATTCATGAAAAGTTGATGTTTTGGTGGTAGTTTAGACAGACACGATGTATTTAATTAACACCGAGAAATCGACTCCATATCATACAGGGCGTGCTAAAATTATTATTATTTCCGTTATTCATAAAAGGGGTCAAAAGATCATTTTTTCAAATGAAACCCCTGTATATTTCTCAATAAAATAAAAGATGAAGAAGAACGCTTTAAGATGACATATGTCCCTATACCTAAATCATCAAGTTTCCTTAATAAAGCCGCTTTTTTGTGAAAAGATATTTTTTAAAGAATTTAATTTCAAGTAATAGCTCGTTACCTCACAGTTGGCAATGGCAAACCACTGTGTAGTATTCTGCCATTTCTAGGTAGTAGTTATTTAAAAAAATAACGTCCGTGGTGGCACTACCGCGTTGTCTAAAAGGTGCTGTGAAATGCAACTGCATGTTTCAGTGCTTGGATAACATTGACGGAACACGACAATATTGGGTTAAATATCCAGTAACCCGGCACTCACGGTACACTGGTATTCAGGCATAAGCCTTCGTGAGATGTCATAAAGATAAAAAAACCATGGAAATATCAAGCTTATAACAGTTTGGTGACTTTTATAAGTAACTTATAAACAGTAATTGACGGTGTTTTAAGTTATCTTCCAAAATGAACGCAAATATTGATTATTCAAACGAAGTTCTTATAAAATTATTTATTTTACTAGGACAGTGTGATCAAATCATTGCCAGAAGTTGCAGAAAATTTACCCAAATGTATCCTGAATTAACACCAATAAACGAGAAGAAGTTTGTACGACTACAAAATAATTTTATTAGGTATGGCTTAAATTTAAAAGCTCCTCCAACATTACTAAAACCTGTTACTTCAAATGAATACAATATTGTTAACGTTTTGGCATATTTTTATGCATATCCAGAAGCTTCAATTCGTAGTGCAGAAGCAGATATGGGTGTATCATATGCTTCAATACAACAAATTTTGGAAAATCACGAAATGCATCCGTATAAATTTACTAAAGCTTAAGCCCTTAGCGGAAGACTTTAAACGTAGAGTGCATTTTTGCGAAACCCGTTTAATATTTACACAGGAGGATCCAAAATTTTACACAGGACGATCCAGAATTTTTGTCAAAAATAGATCCGTGTAAAATAAATAATTTCATAAGAACTTCGTTTAAATAATCAAAATTTGCGTTCATTTTGAAAGATTATTTTAAACACCGTCAATAACTGTTTATAAGTTACTTATAAAAGTCACCAAACTGTCATAAGCTTGATATTTCCATGGTTACTTGAAATTAAATTCTTTAAAAAATATTTTTTTACAAAAACCGGCTTTATTAAGAAAACTTGATGATTTAGGTATATGGGCATGATATGTCATTTTAAAGCGTTCTTCTTCATCTTTTATTTTATTGAGTAATATACAGGGGTTTCATTTGAAAAAATGATCTTTTGACCCCTTTTGTGAATAACGGAAATAATAGTAATTTTAGCACGCCCTGTATGATATGGAGTCGATATTTCGGTGTAAATTAAATACATCGTGTCTGTCTAAACTACCACCAAAACATCAACTTTTCATGAATTGAGAGCACTAATTTACTTAAGTTTAATCAGGGCCATGTTTTGGACCATATTTAACACAAATTATTTTTTATCTCGAAAACCGATAGAGATAGGTATAGGGCAATATTAACAAAAAAGTATTATAATAAAAGGGCGAATATAAAAACTTGTTAATATAGGGGTGTTCCATTTAAAAAATAAAGTTTCTGGGACTTTTTGATAGAAGCGGCAACGTCGCAATGCTGAAAATATTTTAGATCGATAGAACAGGAAAGAAAATGTAAGATGATAAATTTTCAGAAAAAATCTGCGTTTTGTTTTCCATAAACGTCTAACCTACCATCGACCGTGAATCACCCTGTATACTTGTACCATAAAAACGTGTTTAGATTTTGTACAGAACTTGGCACTTATTTAGATCTCCATTCTTTTTGCGGCGAAGCCCAGAGCCAAGCATAATTTTAGTATTGAACTTGGTTTACCTTTTTCACATTTATGTTTTTGTAGGATTAAAAATAACCGAAATAGTTTAAATCGGCCCATACTACGGAAATAAACATAGAGCATAAGTTTAAAATCGGTATGATTTTTTCGGCAGGATAATTTTAAAATTTAATTTTTGAAAAGGCAGGACATAAAACCTAGATACTTGATTTTTGTCCCAATTAACTTCCATTTGGTCGTCCTTAACAACTGTTTAAAGTTTAAAACATTTTAGTGGCCTTAACATTAATTATATTGAATATCAAAACCAGGCGAATAAATGAAAAGGGGGTAAAACAGAAAATAAAAAAATATATATATATGGGACTGTACTTTGGGCACTATGATTACCGACTTTTTATACCAGTATCAGACATTTATTCTTCAGGTGTTTTTCTCAATGTAAAGTGCCCAAAGTATAAGATAAAAATGTTTATGACTTTCAGAAGAATATTACATATTGGCTTTTATTATTTTTCTTTGACACTGAAGAATTAATAAACATAAAAGAGATTTCTCTTGGTTCTATTTTTATAATTTTAAAGTTTTTGTGGGTGCTTGTATAAGATAAAACAGATTGCTCAAATTGAATTGTTTTCTTAAGAAGTAAAAGCATTTCCCATAGACGATCCAACAAAAACCGAGAAATATTACCATTAGATCATTAATAAGCTTAAGTTCTACTCCAAATAAAGAAGAATTAGAAAATAAGAGAGCTAAAAATGGATCTGAAAAAAAGAAGCAAAAATAACACAACAGCGTGCAACAAAGCAACTTATTTGAAGGGAAAAGAAACCAAGAAGCCATAACAAAGCAACAATTAAAAAAATTGTGAAGATCAAGAGATTGGATTCAGTGTAGGGATTGCAAAAAATACATACTTATACTTACGTAAAAATAGTTAAGTTTTCTATTTTGAGCTTTTAAATAAATTATTTTCATTATTGTTATACCCAATTGCTATTATATTTCTTTAATAAATAAATATTTAGACTTTTTACCTCAAGAATTTAAACAATTTTTGCCCCCATAAAATGGACTTTTACCCCATACTATGGGACAAAGGTTCTAAACAACATAAACTTATTTTTTTAAATCGCATTCTTTATAAAATTCCTGAAAGTAATTGCCCAAGTAGTACTTTTGAAAAAGGTATCCAGTAAAAATTAATTTCCTCAAACTTGGTCAGCGGTCCTTTGCGGGAGGAATCAGACGCTGCATCATAAAACGGTACAGCACACTATAATTAATACAGGGTACGACGTATTTTTAAAACACCTCCATTTACCCCTTGGGCTGCACCCCAATTACTTAAGAATCTTAAATGGTAACACTTATGTGGCACCTCCTGGAAAGCTTATGGAAAATGCTTTTCGTTGATCATAAAAGTTGGAGAAAATCAAACACTACCTTTAAATTTTAGAAAATCATATTTTATTATTCATAACAAACACCAGAAAATGTTCAATTAAATTATTTAAAAATTATAAATAATAAATGAAATAATTCCTACTCCCTAAAGAGCTACTCGTTCCGAATAAAGTTCTGGTTAGTTTCTGAATTGTCTCGAGAAAAAGTTATAGCAACTGGTCTGGGTTGTTGGGCTGCACAAGCACAGCACAGAAGTAACCAGAACTTTTTTGGTGGCGGGTTAGCTCTAGAGGTAGTATTGTTTTAATTCACTATGGTATGGTATTCTTATGGATAAAAAAATATGATTTTTTTTTAAATCTAAAGGTAGTATTTGATTTTACTCCAACTTTTTATGACCAACGAAAAGAAGTTTTTATAAGCTTTGCTGAGAGGTGCCACATAAGGGGTGTAGCCATTTAAGATTTTTAGTGACTGGGGTATAGCTTAACATGTTAGGTGCCGCGACAAAAAAATAAGTTCTGCTGGCCAATGTTTTTTTTTTGCTTAAATATGAGAAAAAATGTTGGCCTATCATCAACATGTTTAAAAACCTTCAAAATTAACTTTAGCCGTCTTTTGTGATCTTGAATTTTTATGTATCTTTGTTGGATACACGCGGCCGCAATATATATTTTTAATTATATTTGCCATATGTGTCCAACGCGGATAAATTACTGTGGAATAGGCTCCATAAAATAAGCACTCTAATTGACAGGCCTATAGTTAGTTTCCAAGCTGCACTCATCCCTCAAGATCAACTTTGTATCGCTGAGACTCTTGTTCCTTTTAGAGGTCTTTTGTCTTTTAGACAATATATAAAAACAAGCGCCATAAATTTGGAATAAAGCTTTACAAATTATGTGTTAGTAAAGGGTACACATGAATGAATAACTTACTTGATGAGGGTAGAACCCTGTATACGGACAACTACTTACACAAGTGTCTCGCTAGCACATACACTTTTAGAGAGAAAGACTTCATTTAGTAGGGACGTTGTGAGCAAATAGAAAGCTTAATCCCAAAAATATTGTATCCAAAAACTACAAAAAAATAAACTGGTTGCAGCCTAAAGAGATACAGGTGTTGTAGTTCTCAAATGGAAAGATAAAAGAGACAATTTAGTCCTTAGTACTAAACACAATGATGACCTAGTTATAGTGAGACAGAAAGGTGGTAAAATACAAAAGCGAAAAATTATTTCTGATTATAATAAATGCAAAGCTTTTATAGACCTTTTCGGCCCAAATAAAGGCTTACTCCTCTTTTCTTCGCAAAGGAATGAAATGGTACCAAAAATTGGCCGTTGAGTTGTTATTGGGCACAGCAATAGTGAATGCTGAAAATTTAAAGAGCTCGTACTGGGACTATTACAAATTCCACCTGAGACAGATAGTACTAGTTCTGCAGAAAAAGCTCTGCATCGTCTTAAAGAAAGTTAAGGCCCAAATAGAAAACGAGGCCGATTGTTACCTGTTATCCAAAATTTTTGAACATGCTGGCAGAAAATCGGCTCCAGCTCAAGCAACACAAACCAAATTTCGGTGTTTTACTTGTCAAAAACACTATTGGCCCTGTTTTTTTGAAGTTCATAAATGTTTTTTGATTACATTTGTTGTAATTTCAAGTGTTTTTTTTTATAAAGAATAATTAAACTTAATTAAATGTGTCAAACTTTATTTAAAATCAGTCTTAAAGGTCTATTAAAAATGAAATCCACAGGCCAAATACCGTTTCGGGTATGCCAGGCCACTGCCAAATAGCTCCCATAAAGATATGTACAACGTATGCATCCAATGCGGCTTGAAGTGGATAAATACCTGTGTATCCGATGTTTATACACGCGGCCATTAATACAGTGAGCCATATGTATCGAATACATACGGCTAACATGTTAAAGGGTTGATAGAGATGTTTTGAAAAATACGTCATTTATACTCTCCCCAGGTTTTATAGAGACGCTATTTTTTAATATTTGCCTTAGTTTAGAAAATATAGCCATTGTAAGTTTTAAAAATGCACCATGTATAGTAATACCCAGAAATTAAAAAAATGTGGATTAGAAATCGAAAAATCTTTATTTGAAATACTATCACTCTTATTAAAATACCCTATATTTTATTGACTGCAATGAAGAAACACCACTTATATATGTATTAATAATTAAATAACGCAAATAAGGAAAAACAATATTTCTATTTTAGAAGTAAACTAAGTAAAGAAAAACAACTTGGGTGTCTTAGTTTTGTTTATTTTTGATGGCATGGAAGGTGGGGGGTCTAGATAGTGAATACGTCAGCAGCAGCTTTTACTGTTTTACAAATATGGCAACCCATCCACACAATGGGGCGCATTCGGGAGTACTTAGCCGCTGGGTAAGCGTAATATTAAAATTGTAAAATTAAACCAATATAGTTTTGACACTCCGCTTACCCAGCGGTTATGCGGCTGAGTACTCCTGACTGTGCCCATGCTTTAAACAATACACATTTTCGGTGATTTCCACAAATAATGAATTCATTTAGGTACTCGCTTAGAATCGAGTATGGGAATTACGCAAATGTATTTTCAAATAGATATGTAAATCCACGTTACACCAAAAAGTTAAAAAGTTTTAAAAATCTCATGCAAATACAAAAGTACAAATTGTAGTTAGTGAACGAAGTGTGGCGTAAATTTAAATTACAAGCCAAGTCTTACAAGGAATTTAATATTGTTTCTAAGGAAATTAAGGTATAATTGCAATAGGTGACTAAAAATAAATCCAATCCACTATGATTTTTTTATAAAGTGAGTGTTAAAACCATTTTAGGTATAAGTACCAGAACTGAGGAATCTTGGTTCTTCAGTTTGTGCCGCGTCAAATTGAAATCGTTTACCGACGTTTCGCCATCGATTGCTCAAGGTATCTTCAAGGATGTATACTCTGCGAGATGGAAACACTGAAACATAAGACAATCACAATAATAAAGTATGATATTTTTTTGTATTTCTGTATTTGAATGGCTTGATGGATTGTCAATTTGAAAATGAGAGAAAGTAATAAATAATATTTGACGGCTCCTTTCAGAGGCGTGCGATAAATATTTATTTTAGGCGTGCAATAAATATTTTTATTTACAACCTTTTATGTAATGTTGATATTTCCGGCTGTTTAAGAGTGAAACTTTCAACAGCCAAATTTAAAAATTTGCCAACTTGACATCTAGTCTGATATTTTAGGCATAAAATACCGCGATAAATATCTGGTGGGTTTATTATTTGACAAATTAAAAATCATTTTGCTGGGTTAACACAATTTTAATTAAAGAAAACAAAAATAATAACTGTGTGTACTTTTATTATTAAGGTTCCCTTAATTGCTTCTTTAGTACCTGAGTACATTGAAGAAAATTTGGTGAAACGAGAACTTCTAGCAAAAGTCCAGGAGCATAAACACCGCTTTTTTAAATATGTTATAGATGAAAGGGCAAAAATCGTGATGTGACTGTACTTAGACTGCTCAAATACCACTGTGAACTAAATCCGATAGAGTTAATATGGGCACAAATAAAAAGTTACGTGGCAAGACATAATACCACATTTAAAATGGATGATGTTCAGGTGCTATTCAAAAAGCCGTAAGTGAAATAGATGAAGAAAAGTGGTCCAAATGTTTTGCACATGTTACAGAAATTGAAGAAAAAATGTAGGACCTAGATTACTGCATAGACGAAACAATCGAACCACTCATTTTAAACGTAGGAAACGACGAAAGTTCCTCCGATTTGTCTCTTTCTGATAGCGAGAATGAGTATTGACTGTAATATTTGTTCATCATTATTTTTACACAGTAGTTAGATAATTAGATATAATTATTAAGTTTAGAATAAAGTTTTGTATGTGTATCAAATATAATATTTTTTAAATAAAAATGTTCAACATAAAATGAACCTTTATTTTAAATAAATTCATAATGTTTTAATTAATTTAAACTGTAGTTTTAATTATCGTATTTACCTATTTAGCAAACCTACCTTAAAAAAATAATAAATTCAATATTTAGTAAAATTACCTGTAGCTACGCCTATGACCGCAGGCAAATCCTCAGGTACACACAATAAAATAAGGGTTTTCATTATATTCCGAGTTTTATCGTGCCTTTACGGGGTGAGGTATACGTGTCAAGTGAACAAAACCATTACAGGTATATAAAATTTGTCCCAAAGTTCCACAGATAAGTAAGACCACCTTGTACAGGTTTTGGATATTTAATAAGGGTTTATTACTTTCTCTCATTTCCAATAGACATTAATATACAAATCAAAAATTTAAAAAACGTTTGTTTTGTTTGTAATATTACTTAATATTGTAATATTTGTACCTTGCTCTGTGTTGAATACCGCGTCAGAAAAGTTTGTTTAAATGATTATTTTTGTGCGTTAGAGTTCTCTATCCTAAGCCAATTTTCATATTTCTAGAACTAAAACTGCTGCTTATAAAACAATAAAAAAGGCAAAATACATTAAAAGAAAAATGCATTATACAAATGTTTACGTAAGCATGGGAGGGGGTAAGACTTTGCTTACCTATGATGACATGGGGGAGGGGGGCCTTGTTCATAATTGTGATAAATCTGTTTACGTAATACTTGAACGACCCCTTAGAATTGTTTAATCAGGTTTTATTAATACGTTCATATTTAATGTAACAAACAATAATTATTATTTTTACGTATGCGGGTAAATTAATGATGACCATAGAAAACAAATGCAATTTCGGCTAGAATGCCTAAATTTACCGTGCGTATGTTTTTCATGGTCATCTTTAACTTACCTACATACATTTAATACAAAAAAATTGTTTGTTATATTACATATTAACGTACTAAAAAACCTGATTATAAAGTTGTTAGGGCGAAACATCAACAGAACTGGTTAGTTTACTCAACATAAAAAAATTATTATGTACCCTTTATACGTAATTAGGTAAATTATTAATACAGCGAGTCTACTTAAGTTCGCACCATCTGGAAAACTTTTTTATTATTAATTTTACGAAAAAAGTTATTCTTTATAAAGAAAAACCTAAAATGCAATCACCAGATATTAATTCTTTGGATTAGTATACCAGGTATGTCAAAAAATATAAATTTTGCTCAAGAGAAGAGTACCGTAATTTTTCATAATATCGAAATCAAAGTAAAAGATATTTAGGATTAAAAATACTTTTTAAATATGCAAAATTGATTTATTACAAAAACTTTTTTTTTTTTCTATAATGAGCGTTTCTGTGACTTTTCGCTGTTTTGACAGATTTTAAGCTTTCTTTACATATGTATTACATTCTGAAATAATTATGCACTAATGTACAAACTTAAAATTTTCGCTCTTAACACATAACAAATTGATTAAAAAAATCCTAAAATTGAATAAGTTTGCATATATAAATGCTATTTTTAATCCTTAACATCTTTTCTTTATAAAAAATTTTCGATACTATTTAAAAAGGGTAAATATCTCGTAAGCAAAATTTTTTGACATACCTCGTATAACCCCTGCAAAAAATTAATATCTGATGATTGCATTTAAGGTTTTAGACCATGCAGAACTTTTTATAAAGAATAACTTTTTTCTTAAAATTAATAATAAAAAAGTTTTCCATATGGTGCGAACTTAAGTAGACACGCTGTATTGGTCTAGTGGTTTTCACCATTGCAGTCATTAAAATACAAAAGTTTAAAGGAAAACATAATTACTTTTGTCCTGGTGTACTTTTTACCAATGTCAGTAATAAATAACAAAAAATGCAAATAGGACCAAAAGCAGCACAAGCAGGCTGTCATATCAACTTTCCGAGGGGAGCGGTGCATATCATCATTAAATATTCCTATTTAAAATTAGGTGTGTTTAGGTAAATCAAAAATTAATGGGTTATAAATAATGGAAGTGACATAAAAGGGGGGTATGGCCCCATGGCCTCCCCTTATAACCGCCCCTGACCGAAAGGGACCAGAGCCAGAAATAAATAACCAACCAACCAAATGACAAAATTTGATTTGGTTCCTCAATATATAAATTTAAACAAAATAATATTTGACTTTTCTCCAGAATAATATTGACTTTGGCCAATCCTGTACATCCTTTTGAAATGTTTCCAGTAAAAAAATAGCTGCTACCTAGTACATTTAACAACACTGGTTTTTTTATAAATAAGCCTTGGTTTAAAAATAAATTTCAAATCACTTATAACTAATAACCCTAAAATTGTACTAGCTTCAAATTCTGGCCATGAACACAGGTTCTTACAGTCCCATCTATAGCAACACCTAGTTTTGCAGCTTGGTTGCTTTGGCTAAAGCTCCGCCACTGAAATCAAACGGGGTGCTTAAAATTCCTGCTATATTCCTGCTAAGCCACTTATATTTGTAATAAAACCGTATATAGATGTACGCTTTGTGTCTCAAAATGGCGACAGACTGGCGTCGTAAATGATATCAAAAAGGTAAATCCAAACTTGATTAGCAGGGCTGGTTTTTTCGTAGTTTACATATTTTACTTTTTGTTTATTTGGTTCTTGTGATAATGGGAATATTAATTATGAGAGAGTAAAATACGTGTGGGCTGAGGATTCACGTTGGCAACTAGTTTTAAAATGTTAACAAACTTTAAGCTTTATCAAGTAAACTACAGAATATTTTCACAATGTTTGTAATTTTTAATCTGAAATTAAGTTAAAAAATGTTTAATAACTCTTATGAAAATATTTTATTTGGACAACAAAATGTTTTTACTTTTTACTAGATATGCTTACTTTTGCTTCTATTACAACAATTTAATAACAACTTAATATTGTATACGATTTTATATATACCGGGTGATGCATCGCCGGGCGGGACATAGGAAATTCCATGTAATTTTTAATGGGGTCAATTATTGACTTCCCTAATTATTTTAAAGGAAAATTCTATTGAAGTTTATTGAAGAGCATGCAAATCTACGTCCATTGTAAAAACTTTAGATTTTTCGGTTAACCCGTTTGCTAGTTAGATGCTAATATATTTTTAAAAATTGTTACATTATTATCGCCTCATATTTATGAACAACAATAAAAATACCAGTTAGTGTGACATTACGTTGTCATTTTGAAATTTAGTGCTTTATTATTATCAAAAAACCGTAGAGCGAAAAGATTAACCATGAGTTATACTACTGAAGAAAAAGTATTGATGATTAAATGGTACTATCAAGGAAATAGTTACCAAAAGGTGTCAGACATGTTCGCTGCTCAGTATCCAAATAGACCGATACCCGGAAAATCAACAGTCGATAGGACTATCAAAAATTTTGAGACCAAAGGCACAGTGATAAATAACTGCAGATGTGAAGCTAGGGAGTATCAAAAAGAAGAAAATGTAAGAGATGATAGAGACTTTTATTGCACGTGGAAGAAAATGAAGGGAAGGTGAGTACAAGGAAACTTCAGGATATTATAGGAAAAGATCAATCAACAGTGCTCCGGATTTTGAAAAGGCATAAATACATTTCACACAAATATGAAAGGCATACAGAGCTAAGGGATGGGGATGAAATACGACGGCAGGAATTTTGTTTTGACATGATGGAAAGGGCAAACATGGGCAGAGAATTTTTAAGAAATATTTGTTTTACTGATGAGTGCACATTTACGTTAAACAATGAACCCAATCATCAAAATTACCCATACTGGAACAAAGAAAACCAACACAGATTTGTCAAAACGAGGACGCAATATCCACAGAAAGTAAATGTTTGGGCGGGGATTTTCGGACAACATATTATTGGACCATTTTTTCGTAATCAAAATTTGAATGCAGAAATTTATTTGGAACTACCCGAAGAACTAATTTTACCCGCTTTAAATGATGTATCCAGGGAAAAATCAGGAAATTTGGTACCAAATGGATGGCTGCCCGGCACATAATAACCTGGCTGTTCGGGAATATTTACACAATGCTTTTAATGGAAATGTTATTGGCCTACATCACACCATAAATTGGCCAGCCAGGTCTCCTGATATTTCGCCAAATGACTTCTTCCTCTGGGGCCATTTAAAAGCATGATTTACAAGGATAAAAATAACCCTAATCTAGATGAGTTAAAAAATGCTATTTCTGCAGAATATTATTTTGTCTTTTTTAGAATTATTTGCATTTCAAATTTTACTTTTTATACATAATGTCTTTAATAAAATTTGTATTTTTGTTTTTAAAAAAATAAAATCCATTTTAATTAGTGGCAAAATTGAAAAAGAAAGCAGTGGCATACTATTATATTTTTCAAAAAAAATTAAATACAAATCTTCTTAGAAGTAGAACGTCACTGGTAAATATATTTAAACTTTTACAGCAAGAAATGTAATGTAATGGTCAAAAAAGTGCACCAAATTTTGTGTAAATATCTGAAGTATACAGGTTCAGTTAAATAACATAACATATAGGCAATGTGAGGAAATAAGACAATCTAACTAAATCCCAGCATGTAAACATGCGTGACTAATAGTGCTAGTTTTGTTATTCTATTGCTTGCCGATGAACCAAACAGCGTTGCTCATATTGTATATAGTATATAATCCAGCATTAAAAAAATATACCTTTATCTGTTTATTGAATAAAATAATATTTTCTAGGCAGATTTTAATGTAGTGAATGCAAGTGAACAACCTCTGCCAGCATAGGTCTGCTACAATTAATAAAAAATGCCTAATTTATACTTAATTTATTTATAATTGTTACCTTTACATGTTAATTGCATTAACCAAACAGAATATGTTCTCACCTGGCTGCAGGTAAATGTAGCAGTCATAGAGATGGGTGCTTACTACAACAAGGTTTATAATATACTGTTTAGTACATGCAATTAACATGTAAAGGTAACAATTATAAATAAATTAAGTAATAATTATTTAAATAATATTAATTGTGGCAGACCTATTAGATTAGATTAGATTAGAATAGGGCCGGGATAACACAGCACTGAACGCTCGTACGAGCGTGGCTGTACCCTTGGGGATCGAGAAAGATTCACGCTAAATTGGGGCTTCTTTCTTCTGGGGCTAAGCGCTGTGAGTGAAGATTCCTAAAGCCTGAAGTTTTTGCGTTTTGGTGTTGAACACATGGTGTCCTCGTATGGTCGAGGAGGTGCGCACGCCTGCGGAAATACGTCAGGAATGAAAGTGACGGTTATGCGCGATACCAGTAGCAGCCGCTGGCTAGTCCCATGTCTACGTTGCGCAGGACACGGCAAAGTGTGTTCCGGCGCCCTGGTCCTTTGGTGGCCTTCAGCGTCGATACATTTTGCACTTTATCCGTCTGGTGTTGAACTAACCACTAAATTTCCGACCAACTTATAAATAAGTATTTGGCCTCAGCAGGATACGAACCCGACTCATGTCCGTTGTGCGCTCAACGACTTAACCCCTTCGGACATGATCTTATTTGAAACATTTTCTTGCATTTTGTGCAGTGTTAAAATTAAAATATGTACCAACTTAAAAATAACCCATATGTTTATATATTTTGTACCTTTTATTTAACAAGTAATTTTGACTTATCTCAAATAAAAAAACTAAAAAATTATAATAAAAGAATTGTTAGTTTTGGTTAAATTCTGTAAAATAATTAAGAATATATTTACGATAAAAGAAAAACACAGGGATAAATTAAAAACTTAAAAAATTTTAAAACGGATTGGGGGCGGAAGACAATTTTTGCCTCCTCTTGAAAAAGTTTAAGATCCGGAGACGCCCTTTTTCACTATATCCTTCTTTTTGCAAACAGTTCTTAATTTAAAGTTAAATTGGCACTTAATATTTGATGTCCACCCCTTAAATCCTTTTTTTTTTAAATTTTATCTCCTTTTTTATAAAATTGTAAAATTAAACTTTTAATCATTTAAATCGCAGCAGCCATGGCAAAGCCAAAATTATTAAAATTGGCGTGATGTCCGATAAGCAAAAAAATAACTTTTTTTTGGTATTTTAACTAAAGATTTTTTTCCATCGCTTAAATTTCCCCACGCCCTGTATATTCTAAAGTAAAACAGCTTTTTACACTTGCAGATTAAAGGCCCGATTAATGTATAAGTAAGTTTACTAACTTCTATTTATAGCCTGAGGCTGCTAGCAACAGCGTCGAGAGCGAAAAGCTGAAAGAAAGGGAAACCACGAAGAGATGGAATTTGTCTGGTCAAGCGCCGCGCAAAAAATCAAAATTCTAAAGTCGGTAGTTGAAAGGATGCGTATGTGTGCAGGTCCGAATTTAAGAAAAACTAAAAAAATAATAAAAAATTTTGAAAACTACTTGGAAACTTGAAATTAGGGTTATCTAGTTATGCGACGGTTAGTGTTCCAAAAATAAACCTGGTCACCCCGTTTTCTTTTTTAAAATACTAACTTTTTAAATTTTTAACTGATTTTTAAATTGTTTTGTTTCTGAAAAGGTAATTTTATTGGCTTTAAGCCGCTTGTGGTTAATTATTCAGAAGTTGCCACCAATACGTTTTATACAGACTGTCCACGGATGAAGTTAAAATTCTTCATACAAATTTTTTGCTTGTAAAAAAAATAGGATTCACGAAAAGAAAATATTGATTTTGTATATAGGGTTCGCAAAAACTTCAAAAACGTTATTTTTCTGCAAGGGTAAATTACCTTTATTTTTAATTTTTAAGCAAAACATCATTTAGAAAAATTTATTTAGAATAGCATATTTAATAACTCTATTAATTTTACAGAGGTATCAAAAAGGTTTATGAAACTGATTTTGAAGTTATCAAAAATTAATTATTTTAGATTTTTAGGGTATAATGACCTAAAAACTTTTATAATTTGCTTTTTAAACACCTCCTTTCTCCAAATTTCTACACAACACAATTTCTCAGCAGTTAACAAATGTGATCAAGGCGTTTTCGCCAAATTATGGAGTTCATTTAAATTTTGTTTTATTGTGGTTATCGATTACAAACATTATTCTAAATAAATTTTCCTAGGGGCATTTTGCTTACAAATTAAAAAGAAAGGTATCTTACTCTTGAAGAAAAATCATGTTTTTGAAGTTTTTGCGAACCCTGTATATAAAATCAACATTTTCTTTTCGTAAATCCTACTTTTTTACAAGCAAATTTTTTTATGAAGAATGACTTTTTTCGAAAAATTAAATTTTTGGTCCATTTGTCCTCTTGTAAACCCCATCCGTGGACAGTCCGCAGTGTTGAATAAACGCGACTTATTTTGGACCAAAATAAAAGCTATCAAAAATCTACAAACTTAAGATTTTTTTAATTTTTACATTAATACGTAAGTCACTGCCTCGAGTTTTTGCAATTTTGATTTCAAGTTGGTTATTATATTAATTACAGAAAGTTATTCAGAAAAAGCAAGTTGTTCATTTAAGTGTAAAGTAATTCCACGGATTTAAAATCGGTAAAATATAAGCCGTTATGTCTAATAATGATACTAGCAATAAATGCACTAAAAAACTAATAAATCACACAGATTACCAAGAACTTAAATAGGGCACTGGGCAGCTGCATATTTTATACGAATTGTTGAGTCCCAATCTACTAAATTAAAAGAGGTTTTTTTATAACCACATAGGTGCAGTATTGCCAGAGCTACGGTAGATCTACCGTTTTCAACCCTGATCTATCGCTTTACCGTTTTAACAGTGGAATCTACCGCATTTTTATTCTGGGCTGTGACAAAAAACATACATGTCTAGTTGCCGATTATGCAGTTAAAATTTAAAAAGTACATGATTCTGTTATGTGTGAAACGACGAAATTAGAAGTAAGGGCCTTTTTTCCTCTTCAAAATTATTGCCGGAGGGAAAAGAACAGAACGGTGGATAAAGGAATTGGTTATTTTTGGGTGAGACCCTTTTTCTGCTTTTTAAAAATTACAATAACCAAAAAGTATTGACTACTCTAAACCGAAATGCGAGCAGTCTACCGTTTTCTACCGTATTTTTCGGTTCCAGCTACCGCAAAAAGCTTTGGCTTACCTGGCAACACTGCATAGGTGTAATACCTAAACCATCATCTGGGAACGTTTTCCCAAGTTAAATTACAAGTTAATTATGAAAGAAGTTACACAGCATTTTTATTAATTTTTCCAATTAAATTGAGGTAATGTTACTTATACTTTGGGCACTTTATATTGATAATGAATACCCAGTAAGTACCCAACTCCGCTTACTGACTTTCTAAACCAAAAAAATAAAAAAATTATTGTGGTAACTAGGGTTAATAACTTTTTAAACCAATGAAATGTATTTTTGCTCAGGTGTTTTTCTTAATTTGTAGTGCCCAGAGTATAGAGCCGCAAAAAAATCGTCATAAGAGGGCCCCTGTATCTAGTTAAGATAGCAATAAATGCAATTAAAAAGCTAATTAATTATACAGGGTATTTAAAAATTGGGGCATATTGGGTGGATGTAATTTAATAATTTACAGGTCTCCAATAATGTGTTTTTTAATAGTGTAACACTTAAAATATTATCTCAAGACTATGTAACAATTTGTATTATAAACTTCCCATTAAAGAAAATAGAGGAAATATACAAAAGTACTGCATTAAAAAAAAACATAAATGGCGCTTTGGGTAGTAGTAGTGTACCTGAATAGCAAATTTACGAAATTAAAGATTTTTAAACATATTTATATATAAATATTTGTTAAATGCTGATAATAAAATATTGCACATTTGTTGATTATCGCAAAAAAAAATATTTAAATTAAACCTTTTACTCTACAAAAGATAGGTAAATAAAAAGGAAAAACTTTAGTTATTAGAATACCTATGTGTGTAGCTCCGAACCAAAGTATCTGATTATTAAATTGCGATGGATTTTAGTCAGTTTTCTTAGCCAAGTAAAAAAAGTAAATTGTCATTCGTTTTAGGATAGGCACAGGTACAAAAGGATTTTTTAAGAACATTAGTGGAATCACATTGTGTAAACAATAAAAAATGGGTAATTTTTGTACCGAAAGAAAAACATACTTTTAAACAAGTTTTACCAAGCCAATTATTTCGATTAAGATCTGTTTTTTTAACAAATAAATATGTTTAATGTCTCGTAGTCGATATGTGATCGATTCGTTTTTGATAATAAAACTATAAAATGAGACCTTAAATAGATTTGTACTAGAGGTATGAAAACAACCCCATTTTCAATTCAATTGATTGATTGATTTCAATTGAAAAAGCAACATTTTTATAAAGAAATAGATAGAATTGTAAACAATTTTTTATTTTTTTATTAAATTTCCTTAGCTAAAAAATTGTAACATAAGGCAGCTTTTAATGTTAAATAAAAAGTTATTATTATTTTTAATAATTGTTAATGCATTTTAAATTATGCCTCAGCATAGCAGGTTCTAACCCTTAACAGTTTTAAAATTGCTATATAAACATAAATTATAGCTACAGTAAAAAAATTAATTTGTGTGTAACTTTAGGCAGCAGATTTATTTTTTAATAAAAAAGCATAATTTACAAAAGTAGATTGAGCTATAACCTAATATAAAAGATCCACATTCTAAAGTTATTCAATAACCAATGACAAATGAAATAGCGATAACCCTGTAGATAAATCGAAACATTTTTAATGTAACAAAGCAGAAATATTTACGATACAGACCTGCCTACCAGCATATTATAACAATTTTTGCACCATTTTTACATTTAATTACATCGCATGGGAGTGCATATTTATGTAAATCCGGTGAGAGCGATGAAAATAAAATGCTGTCCTGTCGCTTTTTCTTAATTTTCAAAAAGTTACTACCACAAGAGCAAAATGAAACCAGTAGCGCCGAATATTTTTTTCATGTTCATTGGTCGAATAAAATATTTGTTGCAGACAGGTTTTATGCATCCAGTGTGTCCACCGATGGACTTAACTATACCTGTAGAGTTCTTTAATTTTTATTATTTCGAAAAATAGATTATTATTCATAAAAACTCTTGCGGTACGAATCTGAAAGATTTTTAGTCGACAACGCTTCGTTCTCAAGATATTCATAATCAAACTTGAATAAAACTCCAACCTAAATTCACCATATTCCCCCTTCTTTTTGCACGAAACTCTTAAACCGCTAAATTGGCACTCAATATTTTATTTCCAGTTTTTAAAACCTTATTTTATATTTATTTTATCCATTTTTTTATAAAATTTAAGCTTTACTTTCCATTATTTCAAAAGTGAAGCTTTACAATATTATGGAAAAATGGTAGAATAAATAGAAAAATGGAGTTTTTAAAAAGTAGTTATCAAATATTAAGTGCCAATTTACTTGTATCAAGAGTTGTTTGCAAAAGAAGGGAAATGATAAATTAAATAAAAACAAATATTATTTTATGTTACCTAAAACGAAAACTAAAGAATTGTTATGATCAGAGGAAAAATAATACGTGCAACTCGTCGGAATAGCATATTTTTGGACTCTTGGTGGTTACTGGACTCTGCTATTTTATGTTAAGGGATATTTGAGATTAACTTTAAAAAATATATATTTTTCTACCATTCAGGTAAAAAAATATTTGTTTATAATTAAAGCCGTAAAAAAATAGCTCCCGATATACAAGAGCGATTCAAAGTTTCAAAGATGTTATTTTTGGAAAATAAAAAAAAATCGAAAAGAAATATTTTTGGTACTACTTAGCTTTTCTAGGGTTGCCGTCCGTCCAGACATATCGTGACTGTCACTGTTATTGGGCTTTAATGTCCCGACGCGACGCCGACGTCCCGTGATTTCATAGCGAAAAGTCCCGATTTACGATATGGAACAAAATATTTAATTTTGTAATAACCCCTTTATCGAAATTAATCAATATATGTAAACACTAGGTTGGTCGTTTAAAAATAATATTTTTGCGACGCCCCCTAAAAAGCTTTCTTTTGATTAAAAGAAACACTGAAAATGTGTCTTTTTCCTGTTTCGAATCAAAACAACACGTCCCTTTAGACGATCTAAGTTAATTTTTGGGATTATTCATAACACTGGTCAACAAATTATCAAGTTTTGTAAGCCCATGAAACAGAGTTAGGTCGTGCTAGTATACTCGGTATTCTGAATAGTATTCAGAATACATTTTGCCGGTATTCGAATAGTATTCGAATACATTTGTGTGTTTGGTATTCGGTATTCAACAGAATACTATTTTGGTTAGTATTCGGGATTCTATATTCAAATACTTTAGAAGTATTCGACGAATATTTTTTTGATTATTTGAATATCGGCGTTCTGAGTATTCGTATACCGAAAAGTGTAAGCAGTAAAAGTAGATTATGACCTTATTTTTTTTTGGCTCTTCAATTTTTTAGTTATAGGTTTTGTTTATTTATAGTATTCGAATCTTTTCGTTTTCAGTATTCGAATACCGGTTCCGGGTATTCATGAATATCGAGTATTCGAATACTTTTTTTCCAAGTATTCAAATATTCCGTATTCGGATACTTTCTCTTTCTGGTATTCCTATTCGTATTCGAATACCGATTTTCAATATTCTGTCCCACTCTGCTATGAAATAAGTTGAACTGATTTTAAGAGAGCATTATAATACATTCACAGTGGTACTAATTTCATGTCTTTGTTAGCTCGGGCTTTCACCGCTCTGTCTATTTTAAGCCTTAAGCTTTACCTACAAATGTATCAATATATTCCTGGTTTTCATTACATTAATTTCCTGTTTTAGTATAAAGTATTAAAGATAAAAAATAATTTTAAATGCAAAAACAATATAAATTTAGGCTCATTTTATATGGTTTATACTAAAACGACCCCGAAAGTATGAATAATCTATAATATTGATAGTGTTTTACATAGGGATTGGGCGGAGAATCATCATGATGGATGAACCATTGAAATGCCTGCCTGGCCGTTCTTAAGTTAAATCTGTGGTGAATTTTAATTCTCAGATGGATTATATTGATTACATTTCTTGCGTGCTGCTTTAATATACTAGTAATTACATTACCTATAATTTTAAACGTTGAATAATGAATATATGTATATGTATCTAGGAGCACCTTAAAAAGGAAAAAAACCAACCATAAAATTATATTTACAGTGGTGTGCCTATTGAGTAAAAGTACCTATTTGCGCAAACACCATGTTTTATAAGTTAAACCAGGGCTGTCGTCCCAGGGGCGTTGGGTGTTGATGCATCAAAATAATAAAAATACTTTTTTGCTCACCAATTTTACTAGGCGCCCTCAGAGAAAGACCTTTTTTTGATCTTCAAGTACAACTCCATTATTAAGTCTTGATGCGGTAAAAAGGGAAGGCCCTTTTTTGGTCATCAATTTTATTTCTGTTGCCCCCCGACTTCTCGGTAATTCAAGGGCGTCGTAAAACAATTGGAAGCTTCCAAGGACGTCACAGTCCAAATAAGTTTAGGAACCCCTGAGTTAAACAATTGAAGGGTTTATTGTAATAAGATGATAAGCTTAAGTTAAAAAAATATTAAATCAACTATTTTTAAAAATAAACTTGAATTATTTTGAATTACTTAATGAGGTCCAAGGACAATATTTATACCTTTTTTATTGTGGCTTATCATATTTGTAATTGAATAAATTAGAGAATAAAACAGATTTCTGTGGCTGTGTGGCTTATCATGTTAATACAATAAGCCCTTCAATTATTAAAATAAATTTTAGGTTATAAAATTTTGAATGAAATTTATGACGTATACACGGTATCTAGTAACTCTACCGACAAATTTTGGGAAGTTAGTCACCACTAAAAAATAACAAAAAAAAACATATACAATATTTAAGAAATTATCGTATTGTCAAATATCTTATGACCTAGCCGCTTTAAAAAAAAATCAAACAACAGTTGCTTTATACTTCCAACGCTTTTGTTTTCCCAAGACTGTAGTGTAGTTTCATTTAGTCGTGGTATACTAAAATGGCTGTTTGTTCCAGTGGAACAGCCTGTATATTTTTAAGAAATATGATTTCACAGTACATTTTAAAACCCATTTTTATAGGGTAAAATGCATCTCTATTGCAACCGTTTCAAAATTATTTTAAAGTAGTTAGTCCATGGGCGCCGGCAGGTTGACTTCCAGGGGGTTCAAAAGTAGAAAAATAAAAGTATTTAAAATTTAAGTGCAAGACATCTATACTTTTTCTTGCCAAAACTTACTACTTCTCATACATTTTCAAGAGCCAGGGCCATCCCGGCGCCCATTAGTTAGTCAGTAGTTAGTTGGTGGAGCTGCGGTGCGAGCCTGGGGGTACGATCCCACTTACCCTTTAAAAGACCCGTGGGGTCTTAACGGACATTTTAGGTTCTAGGTGAATGAGTCAGTTTTTTCTCTTACTCTTTTAATTTCTTTTCTTCGCTTTTACCTTCAAAATAAAGTACAAATAATTACAGCACTTTCAGAAGTTTTTTTGATCTCCTGACGAAGTATGCAACCAGGGGGGTCACCATCAACAAGTTTAATCTCTTACACAAATATCTGTGGGCATAGCACCAATATAAACTCCGTTCACCATAACTCTAAGTCATATAAGCCCAACATACTTTTCCTAAAGAAAACTCAGATAAGTTCTGAAACTTCAACCAGCCACTTTTTGTTTCTAGGTGACGAACTTGTTTCGTCGTTTCTATTACATGGAGCCTACGTTCGCGACAAACTGGCTTGTGTTCGTTGTTTCCTATTTTGAATCGGGAAAGCCCGATATCCTTTGGATTCAATTTTCTCTTAGGTCTTCTACTAAATTTAGTTGTTGTTTGAACCGATCGCGATTCCCATCAAAAACTCCCATGTCGAATTCTTGGACTTCCTTTTACCAAAGATCGATATTATCATTTCCCAGGTTTTTATTGGCCAAAGTAATCGTGTTTGGCGATTTAAATGTTCGTATTAAGGACTGGCTAGTCTACCAGCTAGTAACCAGAACTAACCAAAACTGACCCCCAAGGCAGAGCAGCCGAAATATTCACAGTCAGTAACAGACATTAGTAATATCCAATGGATATCGTAGTGGCTCCATGTAGACGAAACGACGAAATAAGTTCGTCACCTAGAGACAAAAAATGGATGGTTAAAGTTTAAGAACTTATTTAAGTTTTCGTTAGGAAAAGTATGTTGGACTTATATGACTGAAAATTATGGTAAACGAAGTTTATATTGGTGTTATGCCCACAAATATTTGTATAAGTAGTTTCTAAATCCCATAAAGAATCTATTACGGCCTTTCTAGGTCGCTCAGATCACGGCTTACCTTGCACATCCTGAGGTAAATGAATGCCTGCCACTGCGCACCGTCTAGTACTATGAATCAGCAGACTGGGATGGTCTTAAGGACGATGCCTACCCTTGGGATGCCATCTACTTTTTTTTCTCGCAATTCTTTCAAAATATGTTAGCAACTGACCAAATTAATTCAATTGGGCATTCATAACTATGTTCCCTACACCAAAAAGAACCCTAAACTCTCAACAAACCTGAGTTTTTAAATGTAAATAAGCTAGACTTCTGAAAATTCAAGCTCACAATAAGTTTTTATAGAATCCTAGTCAACAAAATCCACAGACCAGCATTTAACAAAGAAACCGCAAAAGAAAGTTCTTAGTTGCTCAAAAAAAAGTAAATCCTTTTGGACCTTTACCAAAAACATCAGTAGGAGTTTTTGTATCAGTTCTTGTCCACCACTCATTTTGGATTATTAATATATTTCTACATCTAAAAGGAAGGCCGAATTATTTTCTTGCCAATTAAACCCTTAAACGACCCGTAAAATAAATCGTCTGGGCTGGGTGGCACACCAGGTGTTTAAAAAAAATGTGCTTTCCAACTTAGATTAACACTGTGTTGACATTTTTTTCGCCATAGCTTAATTCAGTTTAATTTCATTCGATTTTTTGAAATATTTTTAAAATAAATCGTATATAAGAGTAGAGAGATTATTTAAGAGTAGTCTCTTAGATTTTTAAATTCATTTTTAGTTTTTATTAGTGGCTTAAAACCCACACAAATATCTTAAACCACAAAAGTAAAATAAATATACATATTTTAATAAAAATGATACTGTTATCGGTTAGTTTTCCACTGTATAAATAATCTTTGTTTTCAGGTATCTTGAAAGTGAATTTCCAAATGAAATAAAAACAACAATATACAGTATTCCAAAAACGTTTTCAAGAAGTGGAGAAAGGCAGGCATGTTTAGCTGAAGAACTGATCTTTAAACGATTAAAAGGTTTAACCTCAATAAAAAGATCGAAATTTTGGGTAATATTTTTTCATAATGCTTCTTATGCAGGATATTCAAACAGAAATCAAAGACTAGGAAAACTTATGATAAGAGAACATGATTTTGTTGTTTTTGTTAAATACGAGGGTAAGTACTTAAATATTTTATTGAGAAATATACGTTGCAAGGTTGCCCAGTTTATAGTTGTCTTTCTAGGCTAGAGAATTTAAACTTGGCAACCTCGCAAATATAATTTTTGAATTTTTCGCACAAAGCTTGCTTCATTTATATTTGCCGGTTGCTGAGATAATTCACCGTTTCGGGTTTTTGTACTAACCCTGTATAGGGTGATATACATGTCGCAGGCAAATGGTTATTTTAGGCAAATGGCTTCTGCCTGGGCCTGACTTTATGAAAATAATTTTTATTTAAAAGCCTTTTGCCTAGGTAAAAGCATTTGCCGTGGTCCTTGTTAGGCAAATGACTGTGATTTATTTAATAACATATAAGGTGTACAGTGTGTGCAGACTAAAGTAAAAACCAAAAGCACGGGTAATTTAATTGCTTCAAAGCGTTGCGAAGACTGTCATGCAAGACTGTCACATTGAGGCGGTCATGACTGGTTTAGGTTATTTAAATCTTTTTTTTATTTGCTTTATTAAGAAATTTTAAAAAGATTTACTTAACCAGAACTAACCATGACCCTCCCAATGTGACAGTTTTACATGACCGTCTAGTTTAGCAAATATTTCTATTTCCATTTGTCTAAAAATTGTTTAGGCAAATAAAATCAAATGCTATTTGACTAGGCAAATAGCATTTGCCAAGGATATTGGCATTTAAAAATGAAAATACACCATTTGCCCAGGCAGAAGGCATTTGCCTAGGAAGAAGACATGTGCCTAAAATAACCATTTGCCTGCGACATACACATAAAGTCTGTTCAAAATTATCAAACAGCATATTTGCCAATGCGTGAAAAACAGGTTAATATATCAATGATACGGGGCCCGCGGGCTACAGGGGCCCCCAAAAGTGTTTAAGCAAAAAGTTAGGTGCTGGAAAAGTGTAAAACTGTCGGCTAAGTTGGGAAAGTGGGGTCAATTTTTGATAGGAATGGAAAAAGCATTGCTAATATAAGAAAAAAAAATGTTCTGGAGTAGAGACCTTTTTTTTGGGGTCCAAATTTTTTTGTGGGTCCCCTAAGTCATTTGTGATACGGGGCCCCTCCAAGGCACGCTACGCAACTGATATGAGACCAACGCTGCGTATAAGGAAAGATTTTGTTGCAGGCGTTTTCTTTATAATCTATACCTACTCAACGAAAGGGCTGGTAAAACAACTTATAGGTATCCAAAATAGCAAAAAATTGCCTCGGTAAAAAATCGCTGGTTTTTAAGATATTGGCAATTAAATGATTTATGTTTTATTTTTTAGAATAATCTTCTAAAGTAGATTAGATTTATCATTTACTGCAAATCAACAAAAAACTCTTTACTAAAACAATAGAAAGTTTTTAAAATTACATTTATAGAGAAGATTTTTTAAAATACTATAGCTAGGTTAGCCCAGACATGTTTTTGTATAGTATTATGAGGTGTCAAACTTGGGTCAAAAATTAATGTAAGTCATACCTTCTCTTAAAACATGTTTTTATTAAAATAAATATATTAAAATTTTAGTTTTATTGTTATCCTTTTTTTATTATTAGAATCTAGGAATATTATTTAGCAGTGTCATCTGTAAATCTCACCCAAGAGGACGATTTTGTAAATTTAATTAAAGTGTTAATATTTCATTAATTTATCAATTTTTTACTGAGGTCATTTTTTTTCGACGCCTATGCGTTGTTCCCCAAGCCCTTTTAATTCATTGTTGACTATCCGGACACCCAGTATTTCTATATTGGTAAGATCCTCTGATCTTATGCAATTGGAATTATTAACTCTACAGAAAAACATGTCTCTGCCTAAGAAGACCAGCTTGGTAAAAAGGTATTTTGACAAGAACATTTTTGTATGTTGGATATACAGGGTGGCTTCAAAAAGTGTCTAGTCTACCAATTAATACAGAACGTCGATTGTATTTCCAAAACTAATAGTCGTAAAGACTTGCCTTAAATGTTCTTTTATTTACATCTATAAACGACGGGAGTAAACCAAAGACATTTGTACTTTTCTCTGTAGCTATACAAAATAATGCTAGGTTTTTGGATATAGATTTGGACGCTTGGTTACTAAAATTTATCAAGAGAAAAATATAAGCACTGTGTGTATGTGTAAGTATATTTTGTCAATGGACACTCGATTTAGTAATCTCAGCAAGTGTTCATGCCACAAATTGCCGGTTTTTACCATTTTTTTTGACGTTTGTTGAACACATGAAAGATAAAATCCTATTTTAACAGGCTATTTAAACGATTAAAAATACCTATTTATCACAAGCTTGTATTTCGAAAGACAGACATATAAATTACATTATTATAAAACAGCTACACATTTGTCCACTGCTGAACGTAAGCCTCTTGTAATGACTTCCATTTTTCTTTATTATGTGCAAAGTTTATCAAATTTTCCTTTTGCGCTTTAAATCATCGGACCATCGGCATCGTGTGGGTGGTCTTCCTCTATTAGGAAAGGCATCATTTCTTGGTCTTTACTCTAGTACCCTCTACCTATTGTCATTAATTATTGTTCTCGCTAGATGACCCGCCAATTCCATTTTAGGTTAGTGATTCTTTCGATGGCATGTTACTCTCGTTCTTCTTCTGATTTCCACATTTTAAACCCTACCTCTCAAATTTAAGCCCAATATAGCTCGCTCCATGGCTTTTTCACCAATTTGAATTTTATTTACTGGGCTTTTGGTTAAAGTTAGTGTTTCGGCTCCATATGTTAACACAGACAAGACACACACACCTTCCAGAAGCGGCCCAGGCTAAACCAATTCTTCTGGTTATTTCGCATGTTTGGTTATCTTTCCCCAGGCGAATCTCATGACCTAGGTACTGCGTGAGAGTGTACCTGCTCTATATTGAGGCTATTAACCGTTATATTATTACTTGTAATCAGGTTAGTCATAAGTTTTGTTTTAGCGATGTTCATTTTTAGACCTACTCTTCTCGATGCTTCTTTAAGTTCACTTAACATCTCTCTTGCTTCTCCCAGATTATCTACTATCAGAACTATATCGTCTGCGAATCGTAGGTGGCTTAATTTTTCACCAATGATATTTATTCCCAGGTTTTTAATATTTAAAGTTTCAAACAAAAATTCTAGGAGTGTTATAAATTATTTGAGAGAGACAACGCCTCCTTGGTGAACTCCGTGCTCTGTCTTGAATACGGAAGTATCCTCATGAAGTCTTACACTGGCGCTTGCATTGTCATAAACGTGTTTTAAAACGTCAATATATTTAGAGTTCACTCTGCAGTCGGCAAGGGCTTGGAACATTTTCTGATTTTTTTTTATCAAAACAGTACTACGAAAAATATAATACAATGAATGCTTTGAAAACCTTTTACAATACCTTGGCCATAAAATTCATATAAAGTATAGATATTTTTAGGAAAACATTTTGTTCTTCTGCTTGAAGTAAAATCAACCAACGATTCCTCGACAATTAAAGCAAACGTGGAAATAAAAGCTGATGCAAAAGTTATTAAAAATAATAAGAGATCTGCTCAACATCAACTAAGAGATCATTTAGAACTATTAAAAAACGGTTTGGGGTTTGACATTAACCAGGAAATACAATGCTATATAATGTGGCCTTTTTTAGGTGCCTACACCAAAGATCCGAAGAACCAGGTGGGTTCATTAATTATATTTTTTTATTATTGTCAATAAAGTACAAATGATGAGTATATAATTATTTTTTGTATTCGTAATTGTATTCTTAAGAGGATGCCGTAGCACGCGTTAAATTGAGCTAAAACTATATATAAAAAAGTTTCATAAAGTAATCCAAAGATTATCGGAAAGTTGGTTATTTTTACGGTTTTGTAATTTTGGGAAATTTTATGTGTTAATTATTAACATTACCAAAAATAAATTAACTTTCCGATCATTTTTCTATCATTTTAGGAAACTTTTCTATATACAACTTTTTCCAAATCAAATATTTAAAAAACGGCAGCAAATCGCGTTTTAGCTCAATTTAACGTGCTACGGCATCCTCTTAACTTTCAAGAACTTTTATTTTTAATGTGATGATTTAAACTGGCATACAATCGGATCTAGAACTCTTGATATGATAATTACCATTACAAAGTTAGAGAAAATTCACCCTATTTAAAAATAATTCCTTTTCTTCTTTCACAATGTGATTTAGAAATCGATCACAAAACTTAAGGCATTAATAATAAAATAATGTTACATCTCTTTCCCCAGGTATTTCCCCAATGGCTCGTTAGATGACCCTTTTTTTAATCAGTTGCTGTTCTTAATGTGGATATTCAACTAAATTAATGAGTACTCATTAATAACAGATAATAAAACAACTTAATGCATTATTAATATCCAAAATTTTATTAATTTTAATACAATAAATACTAATTGTATAATAGTCTTGTTACGTTCTTTATTTTTTATTAAAAGAATGAATTTAGAATGTTTTAGATAGTACAAAGATGGGCCGAAGATGAAAACCTCCATGTATACGAGCACACGATTTCTGAACAGACCCAATTTAATGAATGGTTTTTAAAAGTGGTTTCACTGAACAGCTGCAGGGAAAGTATATTTGCCCATTTACTACAGAGGTTGGTTTTCCTATCAGTAACTATATACCTTATTCACTACGTTTATATCGAATAGTTGAAGCTAGCTTGAGTTAAGGCGGCTTTTAAAAGTGGCTTGAAAAAACTATATAAACGCGCTTGAAAGTGACTTGAATCGTTCAAGTCAAGCCTGAAAATCAGTAGGGTTGACTTCACTGAAGTTGATTAGAAACACGATATAAACGATTCAAGCGGGCTTAATAACTGCCTAACTTCAGATGAATGCTTCCTCGAACGTCGTGAGTGTCAATTTCATATATGATTTTGACATTTTTATACAAAATATGAGTGGAAAAACAGGTGAAAAAACTTTAAAACACGCTCACACCAACAACAGCACATTAAACGGGACATATTAAGAGAGGTTTGTTTTTCTTTTGATGTCTACTGTGAAGTTGGATGCAAAACTGTCGCATGCGTACGACGATGGCCTGAAATGTGCTTGACCTCCATTTTCAATCGACTTTCAAGCCACCGAAATAAACACGTCGACTTGGAAATCGCTTCAAAGCCGCTTTGTTTTCAAGCCAGCTTGAACTATTCGATATAAACGTAGTAATTTATAGTAGGGAAGACCAAGATGTTAAATGGGGATTTACTCGAGCGTCATAGAGACCTATTAGGTTGCAAAGCTTAGATAATAAGAAGAAAACATGTTATAAAATGTATACCTTTTCATCAGTGGGGAAGCGGCTATAGTTTTTTAAATATGTCAAAAAATACTGTTATTATTTCGGCTGGTGGAAATCGTTCGGATCATATTGGATTATAATATATTTTTCGTTATCCTTGAATTATTTTCTTAAAAAAAAATAGCTACGATCGAGAATGTCAAAATGACGTTTTTTACAAATTTGTAGCTTTCGTCATGTCACTCTTAAATTCTCAGATTAGCGGAATATACACTGTTTAGCATGTAATTAACTCACCATATCTTAATTTGAAGCGCTCGAAAATTTCTGATGGATATATTTTTGATTTTACGATTGGCCCTGTATACAGGGCTTGCTTATATTTTGTGGAGGTACTTAACCGATTACAAGGTATCCTTTAGTATAATAATAATCTGTCGCGCTGTAGTAAATCCCGAAATCCCCTCTTGGGCTCCCCTACCAATATCATTTAAATATTTTAAAGTTTAATTTTAAATGAATTTAAATCGCCCTCGTATAATTCAGGAACGCAAGCAGTTTTTCTTAGACACAATTCTTAAGGAAACACAATATACACATACCTTTTCCTCACAATTACTCTCAGTACTCAGTAAAAATAAATTACTATTAGGTACTTCAATCAATCGTTAAAAAACGAGTTTTAAGCGACGTTTAAAAGCTTCTACAGTTCTTAGAAGCAAGAAAACACATACAAAGATGCTAAAGGATGCAGTTTGCTTTAAACAAATAAAGAAAGGCATTAATTATCGTTATGTTTAAAAATGGCTGTCTAAGTAGTGACGAACTATAAAAGACGAATTTAATGTCCAGGTGTGTCAGGAAAAAGCAGCTCTCATGTTTTATAAGAAACGGACAAATACGTGCTTAACGATTTTCATGTACATAGAAAAAAAAAGTTGCTATTTACTGGATATTAATCAAAGAGCTTTAGATGTATATATCGAAAAAAAGCTCTGCGAATCAATTAATAAAACAAGTATCTGTGTATCAAGTTCTTTAAGGACAGATCATGTATCCTAAACGCAAAAAAACAGATTATATTATTGGGTCCGGAAATGCTCCGTTTTTATAATACGGGGTGTGTTGAAACTTTTTACTCTTGAAAACTGTTCTGTATAAATTTATTAATGCTGTTTTTTTTCAGAGTAAAAAAGGAGCGACATAAAATGCACGATTTGTGTTTCTTATGTTTTAGGGTATGTTTGCAAGAAAACAAAGCTACATACTTTACATACGGGTTTCAGGTTATAAATTTACACCCCCTTGGTTAAGTTTTTCACTTTAGTGTAACATCGTACAAAATAAATTTTTGGATTAATTCTGTTCTATGTAGTTTCCGAATCAGTAATCTGATTTTTATTATCTCTTATGATATACAGGGTACAACAAAAGTATTTTTTTAAATGCTTCACCCTGTATATTGTATTATAGACTGGGCCAAAAATATCTATTTTTTTTAATATATCGAAAATATTGTTTAATGTAACAAAAAGAAGTTTGAAGATTTAAAATCTATTTTAATTAAAATTAAGAGTCTATTTTTGCGACTAACAGTTTTTTGACAACAATATCTTTTTTTGTGCAAAACTTGCAAATTCTTGATTTCAGTTATTTTACCAAAACACATTCTTAAAGAAACCTAAATTTCATAGAAAAGAGCTTTCTTCATAAATTCACAAATAAGCCGTTTTTCCATGTAATCAAGCTTTAAATATTTAACTATTTTATTAATTTTTGTTTTTTGAGTTTGGGTTTTGTTAGTACTACAAATATTAATATTTAAATAAATTCAATGCATTTTTTTAAATTAGATGCGCTACAAAAAAGATCTCATAACATTTTTCATTAAATTCACTTCTTCATAAGTTATTCGAGGTTGAAATTACTTTTGGATTCAACTTGTTGGTAACTTTTTCAGATTAAAAATTTTTGAGTTTAGCATTAAAAACAAGATTGTTGTCAAACAAAAAAACTGTTAGTCGCAAAGATAGACCTCTTATTAATAATATTAAAGGCTTAAACCTTCACGATACTTTTTTGCCACCTTGAACAGTATTTTCGATATATTAAACAAAAAAGTCGATTTTTAGGCCCAGTCTATTGTACCACCATAAAAAAGTCTTCAAAAAACTTTACAAAAATGTTATGTTTGATATGTATTATCTTTAATGGTTTTGTAAATAGGGCCATACAAAAAATATAAATACCATAATAGGTATTAACAAGTGCAAGCAAGTAAATTATTCTGCAGATTTAGGATAGCCATAGTTTTAAAACTATTAAAGATAGACATATTAAATGCTATTTTTACTTGATATACCGACTTTAAAAAAGGAGAAGGTTATATGTTTGACACCTACATACATATGTTTTTTTATGTATGTACACCGATTACTCCGTCAATTGTGGCCGATTATTTACAGTGATCGTTAGAAATGTTGAACCATATGGAAAACTTTTTTTTGATTTCTCAAAAAAAATATTGTTGATAAAAATCTCTGCATAAACAATAATAATAAATCTCCACAAAACACCGATCAAAATTTAAATAAACCAAAGCGTATACGAGGCAGGTGCAAATTGAAGTACGAGTACGATAAAGAGAAAACTACCTTTATTTTTGGACGTAGAGAAAAATATTATTTGTAAAACTTATTTAGAATTAAAAGTTATGTCATATTAAAAAATTGGAAGAAAAACTTACTTTTCAACTTACCCCGTATAGAGATTAGATTGAACCAAATGAACTGACATAAATTATCCTTAATACCCTTAAATTTCAAAAAAATTACAAAGCTTTGTTATTCCTAAATCATTTAAGTATATTTAGATCAATTTAAGAAACAAACGTGAATTTTTGCATTTTTGTGGTTTAGTAAGGTCAAAACTTAAAATTCCCTTTAGATTTATGTTCCACGTCTTTTTTGTCTTATAAAAAAACAGCTGAACTTTTAAAAAATATAAATTTATTTTACTGATTTTCTATTACAATCTTCAAAAATTAAACTTTATTGAGAATATAGAAATAAGAAAAAAGTTCACAGAATTTTAAAAACATAATTTTAGGATAAATCTAAATAAATACAAACATATTATTATTTTTCTAAAAATGCGAGGACGTTTTTATAAGATAAAAATGATGTGGCACATTAATCTAAAGGTCTTAAGTTTTGACTTTATTAAACCACAAAAAAGCAAAAAACTTACGTTTGTTTTTTGAATTAATCCAAATGTACTTAAATGGTTTAAGAATAACAAAGCTTTGACATTTTTTGAAATTTAAAGACATACGGCAGTTAATTCAGTTCGATCTAATCTATATACAGAGTAAGTTGGAAAAGTAAGTCTACTTTCAATTTTTTTAATAGAAGGCTCTGTTTTTAAAATATGACATAACTTTTAATTTTAAACAAGCTCTCCAAATAATATTTTTCTCCAAGTTTAAAAATAAAGGTAGTTTTCTCTTGTATGTATTATTTTTGTGTCGGGTGTTTCCGTTTATATCCAATTTATACTTATTAAAGGCAGCATTGCCGTTCGGTGCGACAGTTTACTTAAGAGAAAAAGATACTAGTTATACAGTAATATCTTTTAGTGAATGATTACCGATAAAATAATAATAATAATTATGATAATAATAAGCAGCGTTGCCTAGACCGCATACGATCGTTGAATGTTATTAACAACAGCTTAAAGAAAAAGGCTAAAGGTCTGAGAGATACAAATAAATTTGTGACTAAACCCTCTAGCTTTCTCGCAGACCCAGCACCAACGGTCGAAAATCCGCCACAAGCAAATGTTGTGGAACAGTTCTGGAAGAATGTCTACGAGGACTCGAAGCCTTTACGACGGGACACTCCTGCTTTAAACAACTTTAGTGCCTATTGTGCGGACAAGGAACTTAACCAGCACGAAAGTCCACCAATCACGACGGAGGAGGTAAAAGAGCCCTAGATGGTGCAAGGAATTATTCTGCACCGGGTCCGGATGGCATTAACAACTTCTGGTGGAAGAAATTCCCCAGTACCCATCCGCATTTGGCCAGAATCTTTGATTCGTGGCTTAATGGACACACACCAATTCCTGAATGGTTTGTAGAAGGCCGAACTATATTAATACCAAAAAGGGAGATCTAACACAGCCAAAGAACTACAGACCAATCACTTGCCTTAATACCAGCTACAAGGCTTTTACTAGAATTTTGTATTCTAGAATACTGAGTGCAATTGATCCTATTCTCTCTGATATAGGGGAGCAGCGAGGAGGAAAAAGAGGAATCAATGGTTGCAAGGAAAATCTCTTAATCGATAGATGCATCACACAAGACTCAATCCAATACAAACGCAACCTCAGTATGGCATGGATTGATTACAAAAAGCTTTTGATACAACATCGCATGAATTAATATTGCATCTGCTTAAAGATCTCAAGGTTCCTCCTAACCTGATTCGTTGCATCGAACAGCTGATGCCGCTCTGGAAATCTAAATTCTCCATAACATCTGGAGCACAAAAATCATTACTGATCCCATAACATTTAAACGGGGCGTATTTCAGGGCGACTCACTAAGTCCTTTATTATTCTGTATATCGCTGCTTCCCGTATCCGTGTCTCTTCGGAAGACTCGGGGGTATTGCTGTGGACCACCAGGAAGAAGGGAGCGTAAGGTAACCCATCTGTTTTATATGGATGACCTGAAACTCTATGCAACTAGTGAGCGAGATCTACAACAGTCTCTTAAAGTGGTTCACGAATATACCAAAGATGTTGGCATGGAGTTCGGACTTGACAAATGTGCAAAACTTAGGCTGGTGAAGGGCCGAAATGGTAACGATTTAGAGGCTGATCAACTTGCTGACAGCGCGATTCTCCGTCCGCTTAGAAATAACGAAACGTATCGATATTTAGGTATCGACCAAAATCGTACTCAGGATGTTAAAGCTGTAAAGACCGAGCTGAGAAGCAATTACAGGCAACGCTTAAGGAAAATATGGAAATCCGAACTATCAGGATTGAATAAGGTTGCTGCAACTAACATGCTGGCAGTTCCTGTATTGCTTTATTCGTTTGGAGTAGTTAAGTGGACGCGAGAAGAGTTGCGCGAACTGGACGTTAGCACACGAAAAATGATGCATCTTCACCGCAGCATCCATCCCCGCTCATCAGTCTCCCGCATTTACCTCTCACGCCATCAGGGAGGTCGCGGCCTTTTAAGCTTGGAGTGTATGCATGATCGTTTGGTTTTGAGTCTTGCTTGTCAGGTTGCCAAAAGCACGGATCCACTGCTGCAGTTAGTAAAAGAACATGAGATGGCCAATGTTGGAGCATTTTTGTTCAAGGCAGCCGAGCGAGCCGCGGAGAAATTCGGTCTCAGATTTGAAATAGATTCTAATGACGACCAATCACTTATAAGACAGGAGTCTAGTGCTGTAACAGCTGCAGTTAAAAGAGCCGAACAACGGATGCTCTTAGAAGATCACATCAATAAGCCGCAGCACGGAGTCTTTTACAGAAACATCAATAGACTCGATCTATCTCGAAAGCTTACGTTTGGGTTTTTGAAATCCGCCGAGCTTAAGTCTGAGACCGAAGGATTCTTACTAGCATGCCAAGATGGGGTGATAAACACATTGGTGTACCGAAGCCAATTTTCCAACGTTCTTGACACCGCATGTCGAGCCTGTCGACAGCAACCCGAAACCCTTATGCATCTATTGTCAGCTTGTCCAGTGCATGCTGTCAATAGCTACATCCATCGGCATAATGACGCTCTTCGGGTACTTTACTATCACCTGAGGCATTACTACGGCATCGATGAAACAGCAATACTGCCGTTTGCTCCCGGAGACATTGAGGCAGTAGTGGAAAATGACAACTGTCGCATATACTGGAACTACGCGTTCCCAACAACGCATCAAATTCAAGCAAATAAACCCGACATCGTTCTCCTTGATAAGACAAACCACACCATGTACGTAATAGAGTTCTCCGCCCCAGCGGAAACTAACATCGATATAAAAGAACGGGAGAAACGAGCCAAATATCAAGATCTTCTTGGCGAACTTCGGAGGCTCTATCCGGAGTATACCGTGCGATTGGTTGTCCTGATAATTGGCGTTTTGGGAGGCATGAAGAATAACATATTAAGGGAAATGAGGTACATTCCAGCATGTGAAAATACACCCGAACAACTGGTGATGAAGATGCAGAAATCTGTTGTCCTTGGATCCCTTCGTCTACTGAGGCAAATGAATTTGGCCGAAGATCACTGACCGAGCGGACGCGAGGAGTGGTCTTCGATATGGATGGCCTTCCGCACGACGCCCTATGGGGTCGGAGCCATGGGATACGTCGTGTTGGATCTTTTAAAGAATAATAATAATAATAATAATAATAATAATAATAATAATAAACTAAAAAAGTAATAAACATAAAAAAAAATTGAACGACTTTAATATAAATAAAGTTACTGAAAATTAAAAAATAATGAATAATAAAACAAAAACATGAAGTTCGGAATAACATATGCTCCTAAAGAAAGTATAAAAAGCATGTGTTTGTTTAGTTGCTAACATTTGGTAGGGTCCGCGCGTTTAGTAAAGAGGCCACTGACGTCATCATTTTCTGCGCAAAATCTCCTATTATTCCCTCGCCCGTATTTAAAATGTTATTTATATTTTTAAATTAAATCTTTAAAATGCCTACTTTCTAGGTAACGATACGAAGCCCTTGAAACCGCGATTTAAAAAGAGTTACAAAAGATTTCGCTTAGATAATGATAACGTCAGTGGCCTCTTTACTAAACACGCGGACTTTACTTTAGCGCACATTACCCGATTTCATGTTTTTGATTTTTTTCTATTTATTAATTTTACTTTTTAAGTTACTTTATTTATTTAAGTCGTTCTTTTTTATGTTTATTCTAAAGATTTTTAATAGTGACGTCATATACGAGGTGTTTTATAAAAAATAATTCTCTTTGTCGTACCCTGCAGCTGCATTTTAGGAGATAATAACAATCTGATGTGATGACAAATACGGATACTACAGAATTAACCCAGCAAAATATCGTTATAATGTCTTTTGTAAAATAAAAAAATTTAAAGTTTAAGGGTGTAAATTTATGATGTTTTTATGAGAAACTTAAAATTATTCTTTAGATTTATAATTGCTAAATTTTCAGAACTACTAAAAATACACATATCTATAAAATACAGGGTATTAATTTAAAAACTTACCACTCAAGTTAGCAACAAAAGAGACAGATTTGAGAAAATCGCCGAAACACTTTAAGATATTTATTGAGAGGGAACGTTTTGTACAAAAAATTGGACAGCGCCCCTTTAACCCCTTAACCACTAAGTTATACATTATTTTAAAGCTCCTGAGAAGTATTTTATAAGCCTAGAATATAAAGTCAGTATCTTTACCTACTACAAAATGGCGGTACTTTAAAAATTACCCAAAGGCCTGATACGGATGACAATATTTGCGAAACTAATAAAGTAAGATGTACTTAATGGAGTATTTTCTTAAAGCTCTACAAAAGATCTTTTTATTGATAATATAATATACAGGGTGGTTCATTAAAAATATACACTTTTATCCTACCCGGTACATTATCACTAGTATTATTATTAAAAAGATTTTTAAAAGAGCTTTTAGAAATACCACAAATACATCTAACTTAATTAGTTTCGGAAATACGTCCATGCCTATCAGGTTTCGTAATTTTTAAAGTACCGCCATTTTGTAGTAGGTAAATATATTGACTTTATATTGTAGGCCATTGTAGGGTTATAAAGTACTCGTCTGAAGCTATAAAATGATATATCACTTGACCCCCTTCTCACTTAAGAATTTTGGGGTGGTAGCCCTGGGGGTTAAGGGATTGAAGGAGCGCCGCCCAATTTTTTGTAAAAACTTTCCGTCTCAATAAATATCTTGACGTGTCTGTGCGATTTTCTCAAATCTCTCTCTTTCGCAGATAACTTGAATGGTAAGTTTTTAAATGAACACTCTGTATAGTGTCCACAGTGAAAACTTTAAATTGACCTTTATAGTAATATTATAATATACAGTAAGGATATTAAAAGTCCTCCCCCACTTTATTTTTTAAATGGGACATCGAGATTGGGTAAAATTTGGGTAAAAGGATGTCATTTAAACTACTTTTTGACGTAAAACTAATAGTTGCAAAAATCAAGATGGCGGATGGGTGCCATCTTAGAAAAAATTAAATGGAAAGGGGGTCTTATGGCACATCATCTTTAAGCTCCTAACGAGTACTTACACTCCAGAATATAAAGTCAATATCTTTACTTACTACAAAATGGCGGTACTTTATAAATTACCTAAATACCTGATTTGGATGCCATATTTCCGAAAGTAATAAAGTTAGATGTACATAATGTTGTATTTGCTTAAAGCTCTTTCAAAGTTCTTTTTAATGGTAATATAATAAACAGGGTGCTTTTATCAAAAAATATCCACTTTTTGCCCTACCTTGTATATTATTATCAGTATCACAATCAAAAAGATCTTTTAAAGAGCTTTAAAAAAACCACATTAAGTACATCTAACTCTATTAGTATCGCCATTTTGTAGTAGGCGAAGGTATTAACTTTATATTCTAGGGTTGTAAAGTACTCGTCAGGAGTTTTAAAATGATAAGCCATAAGACCCCCTTTCCATTTATTTTTTTTTGTTTAAGATGGCGCATATCCGTCATCTTGGTTGTTGCAACATTTTTACGTCAAAAAGTAGTTTATGTTCTTCCATTAGCCACACCCAACTTTTATAAAGAAGAATTAGTAGGTGGTAGAAGAGCTTTGCTCGCCTGAGGTGGTACCACCCAACTTACTCTTTAAAGGACCCGTGAAGTCTTAACGGACGTTTCGGGTTCTGGGTGTGTGAGTCAGTTTTCCTTTTTCCTTCCTTTCTTTTCTTTTCTCCTTTTTACCCCCAAACTATGTACAAATGATGGCGGCACACCCGGAAGTAAAATGTTCCGGAGATAAAATACTCCTTCATTCGGATCTCCGGGCGAGGGGTGCATCCGGGAGGCCTTCATCGAGAAGTTTCATTTCTTTTGCAAATATATGTGGGCTTAACACCAATATAAACTCCGTTCACCAGTACCTTCAGTCATCTAAGCCCCACATACTGTGTCTAACGGAAACTCAAATAAGTTCTAAATCGTCAACCAGCCACCTTCTCTTCCCAGGCTACAAACCTATTTCGTCTTTTCGCCCACATGGTGGCGTATGTACTTACGTCCGCAACGATCTGACTTGTGCTTGAGTTTCCAATCTTGAATCGGGTAGGCCCGATATCCTTTGGCTCAAACTTTCCCTTAGGTTTTGAACTATATTTATCTGCTGTTTGTACCGGTCCCCATCTAATAATTCCTATTTCGAATTCTTTGACTTTCTTTCAACAAAAATCGATAGCATAATTTCTCAGTTTCCATCGGCTGGAGTAATAGTGCTTGGCGACTTCAATGTCCATAATAAGGATTGGCTGGGCTCTTCAAACTGACCCCCAAGGCAGAGCAGCCTCGAAATCTTCGCAGTCAGTAAGTGTCTTACGAACCTTATTATGGAACCCACCTACTTTCCTACAGTCCCAAATCATAGTTCAAATCCCCTAGATCTCTTTCTTACTACCAACTCCGAACTCTATCCAACATCTGTCACAGCTCCCCTAGATCGCTCAGATCATGGCTTAGTTACTATATCTTATCCTGCACATCCAGAAGTAAATGAATGCATGCCACCACGCACCGTATGGCATTACAACTCAGCCGACTGGGATGGCCTGAGGGACTTCTTTGCCACTTACCCTGGAATTTCATTTGCTTTTCTTCTCGTAATCCTTTTAAAATTTGCAATCAACTAACTGAATCAATTCAATTGGGCATTGAAACCTATATTCCACTCACCATTAAGAACCCCAAACAATCCAATGACAAACCCTGGTTTTCCAAATCTTGTGATAAAGCTAGAATTCTAAAAGTTCAGGCTCACAAGAAGTTTCTACAGAATCTTAGTCCAGAAAACCGACAGGCCAGCATTGAAGCAAGAAATTACTACAATCAAACAATTTCTGAATTCAAAGACTCCTTCGACAATCGTATTAAAAAAAGTTCTTTCTTGCTCAAATGGCAGCAAATCTTTCTGGTCCTTTGCAAAAAACATAAGTAGGAATTTTTGTCCTAGTTTTTTCCACCACTAACTTTGGAAGACGAAATTATTTTTACAGCTAAAGGAAAGGCAGAACTATTTGCTAAACAATTTGCTGCCAATTCAACCCTTGACCCTCCCGTAAATCATCCAATTCCAAATATTACCCCAGTTCCTCATAAAATGCCCGATATTATTTTTTAAACACATTAAGCGTATCCTTTCTTCTCTTAACACCAAGAAATCATCTCGGCTAGACGGCATATCAGCAGACGTTTTAAAAAAATATGCACCAATCTTAACTCGGCTCTTTCGAATTTTTTACGACACAGGTATCTTTCCGGAGAACTGGAAAGCTACCCCAAGCAACCTATTCCCAAGAAAAGATCTTAATCTCTTCACTCTAACTATAGACCAATTTCAATTCTCTCAGTTCTTTGTAAAGTAATGGAAAAATTCAATAATATGCAAATTCTTAAGTATTTAGAAAAACACAAAATTTTGCATGACAGGCAGTATGGATTTCGCCACAAAATATCTGCAGCAGATCTTCTTTTCTTCGTATCACACTGCTGGAATAAGTCTCTTGAGTTTCTAGGTGAGTCCCAGATCGTTGCTCTTGATATATCCAAAGCTTTTGATCAGGTCTGGAATGCTGCAATTCTTAATAAACTTCCCTCCTATGGTCTTTAAACTAAACTCTGTACTTGGCTCTCTAGTTATCTATCTGATCGACGTATATCAGTTATTGTGGACAGCCATTCTTCAAGCTTTCACCAAGTTAATGCTGGAGTGCCTCAGGGCTCCGTTCTGGCACCAACATTGTTTCTTCTTCACATCAACGACCTTCTCTCGCCCACAACAAAGTCCATTCATAGTTTTGCCGACGATAGTACCCTTCACTCCAGTTTTCAGGTTCCTAAACCCATCAATAAACCTGATTTGGAAAACAAACGCAGAGCGATGCAGATATCTCTTTCGCAGAATCTTAATTTAATATTGGATTGGGGCGCCAAAAATCTCGTCCATTTTAATGCATCCAAAACACAACCATGTTCCTTGTCGCGAAAAGAGTCATTAAATACTCATCCTCTACTTATGAGCGGCCATGTTTTACAGAGCAAAGACACCTTCAATCTTGTGGGCGTCACATTTGAAAGTAACCTTAACTGGCATAAACACATTGTATCTATAGCCACGGCAGCTTCAAAAAGCTTGGATTTCTCTATCGAGCCAAAAGTATTTTTCCCCTTCTAATTTATTCACTTTATATGTGTCCCATATCCGACCTCCCTTGGAAAATTGTTCTCATATCTGGGGCATGGCGTCCCCCACAACCCTAAGCATTCTTGATTCCATTCAAAGAAGAGCTATTCGTCTCATTAATGATCCTTCACTTACAGAAAGGCTTCCCTTTCTTGCCCATCGTCGAGCTGGGGGATTTATCACTTTTTATAGGTACTTTTATGCCTTCTGCTCTGAAGAATTGTCCAGTATAGTTCCTCCACTCACGGTTTCCAACAGAGAAACTCGTAATGCCGCGCGTATGCATCCTTATACGGTCCAACTAGACAGGCCCCGAACTTCCCACTTTGTGCTTTCTTTTATCCCTAGAGTTTCTAGAATGTGGAATCTGCTGCCCGCGAAGGTCTTTCCTTCTCCCAAATCTTCAAGTGTTTAAGTCCCGTGTCAACAAACTCCCTCTTACCTCGCTTAAGACACCCACGGTACGTTAGTATTTAGGCTTTTAGCGTTCGTGGTTTGTCCAAAGATAAAAAAAATGACTAATTATGTCCTCAGTGTATATATTTCCTTAAAGAAACACACAATGTACAAGGTATTTAAAAAATTTGTTATATCGGTTGTAAAAATTAAAGTTACTGATTTTTAATTACCACTACTTGTATTTTAGTTGTTATAATGCCATATTATATTTCAGGTTTATAGTTTTAAGCTGTGGTTTATTTATGGATGAAATAGATAAAAATATGCTGGCCTTGTTAACTCAACAACAATTAGAACTGCTTAAATCGGACATATGTAAAAAGGGTGGTTCATTGGTAAGTATAGAAAACATTCATTCATTTTGTGATATAGCAAACCAGCGAACCTGGTTAAAGTATTGATAAGTATACAGTGTGTCCGCGTAAGTTGTCTACATATGAATAACTTTTTAAAAATAATTTTACGCAAAAAAGTTATTCTTTATAAAAAGTTCTGCATGGTTCAAAACCTTATATGCAATTATTAGATATCAATAAAGTTAAAATAAGAGTTTCGGACTTCCATTGTCTTTATTCCATTTATTCACACAACGTTTCGGGCACTACAATCTCTGTCCGTTTCTACTTGATGTAATGGTGTTTAGGAATCCTAGATTTTGATGTTTCGCCCCTTTGTGTGTGTGTTGTCTGTGTCAGTGGCGGCTCATCAGATGAGGCAAGGGAGGCTTAGCCTCCCATAAAATTTGACGCTATTCATCGCAATAAATTTAAAAATATTGACAAATAATTATGAATATTTTTTCCAAAAATGCTTGGGTATCATTACTATACCAGTAATTTCTAATACAAATACATAATATGTAATATGCCCGAACTAACACTATCACTACGTACCACACTTCATCAAACCGTTCACGAAACTGCAAAAATTTGAACCAGCAGAGACAAACGTCCCCCTTTTTAAAATCTTTTATTTAACTTGCAATGTGTATGTATGTATGTATGTACGGGTCAAATCTTGCAACTAGATTTTGAAGCATTTATCCTTAACCGATTGAGCTGAAATTTGGTATACAGGTGTGGTTTGGATGACAATACATAAATAGCTATATGGCGTCATTCTAAATTCAACATGGCGAAACCCACAACTCCCACAAGATGGCGGACTATTTACTTTTAATGCACTTTCACAATATGATTACCAAATGAAAGAGCTAGCCAAGATAAACACGAAAAATAAAGTGACATTATTCTAAATCCAACATGAAGAAATAACCAAGATGGCGTACTAGTTACTTTTAATGCACTTTCACAATATGAGTACCAAATGAAAGGGCTAGCCAAGACTAACTTGAAAAATAAAGTGACATTATTCTAAATCCAACATGACGAAACACCCAAGATGGCGGCCTAGTTACTTTTAATGCATTTCTACAATATGGGTATCAAATAAAAGGGCTTGCCAACAGTAGCTCGAAAAATAAAGTGACATCATTTTAAATCTAACATGGCAAAACACCCAAAATGGCAGACTAGTTACTTTTAATGCACTTCTTCAATATGGATATCAAATGAATGGGTTTGCCAAGAGTAACTCGAAAAATAAGAGGACATCATTCTAAATCCAACATGGCGGAACACCCAAGATGGCGGACTAGTTACTTTTAATGCACTTCCACAATATGGGTATCAAATAAAAGGGCTTGCCAAGAGTAACTCGAAAACTAAAGTGGCGTCATTTTAAATCTAACATAGCGGAACACCTAAGATGGCGAACTAGTTATTTTTAATGCATTTCCACAATATGCATTCCAACACATAAAAGAGCTTTCCGAGAATACCTTAAAAATAAAGTGACATCAATCCAACATCGCGGACCAAGTTTTTATGCTTTTCAACCATATAAATATTAAGTAAAAGGAGTCTACGATGCAAATGCCTCATTGTATTGCAACTAGAATATTTGAAATAAACGGCAAAATACCTTGCAACAATGATACGTTGAATAAGATAAACAGACTGAGAAAACGGTTTAACAATAACTAAAAAGTTAAAAATAAATGAAAAATAAACAACTGTTTTTAAAGAAGCTTTTATTTAAATGCACAAAAATAATAAAATAAACTTTTTCTTTAAAACTTTTATTATAAAAATATAGCGTCAAACAAATTAAATACCCTGACCTGATTGCTCTTAACTTCGTTAATTTTTAAACTAAGGTTTATATCATATAAATTGTGTAATGACGCTATATTTTTATAGTAAAAGTTTTAAAGAAAAAGTTTATTTTATTATTTTTAGTGCATTTAAATAAAAGCTTGTTTAAAAAATCGTTTTTCTTTTAATTTAATAATTTTCATAGCGAAAAGTAAAATGCCTTGGGAGGCTAGCCTCAGTTGGTCTTCTTTAGTGCTCGGTTCTCGTCGTGTGTTTCTTGGTAATATTATTTGTGTATAAAACAGGAAGTATAGCAGTGCTTTTTGGTAATATTTTTAATGTGTTTTTAAAGTGTTTTCTTCCAAGGTGTTTTTGTTAAGTTTTTTCTTTTCTAGTTGTTATGTAGGTAGTACAGGAATGAAGCTCTAAAAAGGTAAAACCTTGCAATTCTTTGGTTCTGCATGGATTGACTTGAAATTTTAACAGAAGGTAGAAAATAGGCCAAGGATCAAAACCTATATTGAACCGAAGAGCGGGAAATTTTTTATTACTTTTTAACAACACAAAATCGATTGGAAAAGTAATTCTATGCAAAAATGTTCTTTACATTGTTTTTACAACACCAAGTTTTTTGCGATTAAAAGTAACAATTTTTCGCACAAAAATCGAACGTTTAATGGGTTTTTCGCTAATAACTCGAAAAGTATGCATTTAATCGTAAAAAACCATACAAAGCAAAATTGTAGGTTTTAAAAATAAAAATAAAATTATCTTATTATAATTTTTCTACGACTCAATTCAAACTGAGATACGGAGTGTTAATTGTTAGCTTTTTTTGTCATATTCAAAATTTAATAGACTCAAAGTCAAATAACGGAAAAATTCTGCATTTTTCGAGAAAAATTAATTAAACCTTTTTAAAGTACATAATCAGACTTTTTTAATCTAGCCTAAAAATTAGGTAAGTTATGATAAAAATTAAGTCAGTTCGGTCAGTAAATATTTTTTCTACGAAAAAGTCAATAAAACAACCCCCTAACTACCCTCCTAGTTAAAGTTGACTTTAATCTTTTACAATTCTCTTAATTCATGTATTGGTAATACGTCTAAGAAGTTTTACCAATTTAAAATGTCTAATTTCAAAAATTTTATGTAGATTTTTATGCTCCGCGTGGCCTATTCGAATAATTCAAAGAAAATTGATTGGTTTTTTTAACGTAACTCCTTGGTTTTTAATGATAAAAAGTCTTTTTAAATATTTTTTTGTAGGTTTTTTTAAGTGAAAATCCTTAAGATCCTCTGGTTTTTAAAAGGGTTTGAAAAGGGTGCTGCCCGGTCGTAAATAAAGAATTTTAAAGACTACATCTCGCCAAATACTCAATGTACAAAAACCTACGCACAGGAACATTTTAGTCATTAAATAACCTGCAATTTAATTATCATAATTTTTTCTTATCTCCAGTATTTTCGGAGTTATTTAGAAAAAAAGGGTGAAAAATATGAAACTGTAAATAATTGTTTTTCACTATTAGACGAATAAGCAAGAAATATGGAATCAAAACAGTCTTTTAGTCTGAATTTACAATAAAAAACATCTTGACGAAAACAAAATTCAATTTGTTAAAACAGGAAAAAGATTGCATTTACCAGGTACCATGCCAATGTGGGTAGTCGTACATTGGGGAAACAAAACGTCCTTTAAATGTAAGACTTGCAGAATACAGACAACATACACAAAGAGGTGAAACATCAAAATCTGGGATCGTTGAACATGTTTGGTCTCAACACCATAACATCAAGTGATTAGAAGCTCGAGTTGTTCACAAGGAACCACACTGGAAAAAGCGCAAATTCATGCAAGCTGTCTTTATTGAGGACAACAATAATATTTTTAGCAATTTAAATGTGGAAATACCAGACATTTGGAAACCACTCTTAAAGTGCACCGATGCATCGCGATGCTGGCATCCTGGGTGAACAACCTCACGCTTGACAGCACCCAACTCCATGACGAATGAATGGTCTTCCCCACTGAAACGTTGTGTGAATAAATGTAATAAAGACCATAGAAGTCCAAAACTCTTCTTCTAATTTTAATGATTAGTCTACCACATTCAAACATTAGATATCAAATTGTATCAGTCATCTAGGAGGTTTGCTCAAAAATTTTTTTCAAGAGTAATATTAAAAACAGGTATAAGAAAAAGATGTATAGAATTTATATAAAAAATCTGACATAATGATGAAACTTTAAATTCATGCATTAGTACATTGTACATTGTTCTTGTTTTGATGACTGTAAATTTAAAAGTTTATCTTAAGTTATCCTATAAATTTATAATTAATAAATGTATTGCACTAATGTACAAACCTAAATTTTTACCATTATCGCAGAAAAAAATAATTCCAAATATCTTCTCTACATGTATAATAATTTTATGCAGACTGGTCACTAATAGGGTTTACAAGAGAATAAATAGATTAAAAAAAAACATTTTTTAAGAAAAAGTTATTTTGTATAATAATTTTAGCATCTAAAAAAATGATTACGATGTGGATATTGAGGGTCACCCTGCAGTACCGTAAGTAATATTTAAATAATTACTTATACTTGTTGTTTAATCACTCCATTACTTTTATATAATAAACTATATTTACTTGCAAAGTATATATAAGTAGTAAAAAAGTAATATAAAAAAAATAATGCCTCCTTTTACCAAATTAATATTATTAAGCTGTCCGCCTATCCTATAAAATTTATATTTTGTGATTTACGAGGTAATGCGGTGTGACCCTCGACATGTCGATTTTGTATACAGGGTACGCAAAAACTTAAAAAAGATGACTTTTCTTCAAGAGTAAACAACCTTTTTTTTTTATTTTTAAGCAAAATATCATTAAGAAAATTTAATTAGTTACAGTAGCATTTTGAATAACGTAATTTTAGAGGGGTATCAAAAAGTTTCTTAAAACTGATTTTGGTGTTATTGAAAATAAATTATTTTAAATTAAAAAAATTAACATAGTCTAAAATACTTCCTCAATTTGCATTTTAAAATCTACTTCTCCAAAACTTTACACACGACACAATTTTTCAGCTGTAAATAAATGTGATCAAGGCGCGTTCGCCAAATTATAGAGTTCAATAAAATTTTGTAATATTATTTTTATCAATTACAAACTGTTATCTAAATTCTTTTTTAAATAATATTTTGCGTAAAATTTAAAATTAAAGGTAGTTTACTCCAGTATAGGAGTTGGCAACGTTTTCGAAAAAGAAATTTAGGTCAGCTGATTCTTTGCCATGTTGTTCTCCTTCCTCTTCTAGATAGACCCTAGGCTGTCTGGCTGGCGGAAGTGGTTACGCTTAATAGTTCGGAACCTACCTGTACAGGGTGTCCGGATTTCGTTTCAATAGCAGGGTATCTTGGTTTATACTAGAGATAGAGTCTTGCGATTTTCGCGAAGTATTCCTACTTTTTGATGAAACAAAAGATGACAATAAAAGATTTTTCATGGTCGTCTTCGTTTCTGACATACAGGATAAGATACATTTATTCCATTTTTGGACCCCCTCGTATTTCAGTTGTCTTGTAACTTACAACAAAAAGAAAACTGATGTTAGTAGATATTTTTACGTAGAATTCAGTAAAGTAGTTAGATTTTTAAATAACTTTATATTTTTTGAGATATTAACCATACATATTAAACATTAATTTTTTTAATAGAACACCCTGTATATTTTTCATTCGTTAAATCATAGCGAATAAGAGCTTTTTAAAAATGGATAATACCTAATAGTTATTTTATAATTATATACCCTAAATTATTTTAATTAATTTTAAAATTGAATTTCGCATAGTGAGTCATGATATGGACTTCATAAAAAAATAAAGTAAGCCCTCAGTTCATAATTTTCTTAAATTTTACAGCAACATAAAAGTTTTTACTACTTTACCCCGCTTAGCACCACTATTCACTCCTCAGTTCCCTAAGTTTGTTCACTTACTAATTAATTAAAAACTAAACATATTGGATCAGCGCCAATGTGTTTATACTCAAAACAGTATCCAAAATCAGTACGTATTCATAATTTTTAGAAATACGTTCGATTTAAAACAAAACAATAGAAAACCATGTATGAACTGATACCTCCAAAATTTAAACTTCATTAATAATTTTGGTTACAGTATTTATTATACATAGTTTTCTACTATTTGGTTTTAAATAGAATATTTTTTTAACATTATGGATCCATACTAATTTTGGACACTGTTTTAAGTATAAACACATTGGCGCTGATCAAAATGTTAGCTTTTAATTAATATAAGTAAACAAACTTAAGGAACTGAGGGGCGCTATATTTCTGTAAAATTTAAAAAATTATGAACTGAAGTCTCACTTTATTTTTTTGCTAAGAAGTCTAAATCATGGCCCACTATACGAAATTCAATTTTAAAAACATCAATTTAGGGTCTGTAAGTATAAAATATAACTGTTAATTATTATACATTTTCAAAAAGCTCTTATGCGGTATACCTAATTTAATAAATAGAAAATATGCCGGGTGGCCTTTTAAAAAATAATATGTTTTGTTCATATTTCGAAATATATATAAAAAAATCTAAATACATAACTGGATTCTACATAAAAATATCATCATACATACTAACATCAGTTTTTACTTTTGTTGTAAGTTACCAGACAACTGAAATACGAGGGTGGTCCAAAAATGGGAAAAAATGAATTTTGCCCTATATGTCAGAAACGAAGAGGACCATGAAAAATCTTTTAGTGTAATCTTTTGTTTCATTAAAAAGTAGCAGCAGTCCGCGAAAACCGCAAGCCTCTATCTCTAATAATAACCAAGATACCCTGCAATTGCAACGAAATCCGGACACCCTGTACAGGTAATAATCCAATGTTTTGAAAACATTTTAAGAAACCTAATTTTTAATCTTTTGTCTTTAGTTAGGTTTACTAAACATTTTTTTTTATTGTCAGACACTTTTATTAGTGCTAATTATACAGTCGACCCCCTTTTAACTTTTGAACCGTTCGGTATATTTTGATGAAACTTGAAACAATAATATATGACCAAGGTCTGCATTTTTCGACATATCAGTGACAGCTTTAAATGTCAAGGTGACAGTTATAAATGTCAAAGTCACAGCTGGGTGCCAAGGCAACCGCTACCGCCAGCCAGACATCCGAAGATTTACCCGAAAAAGGAGGGAGAACAACATAATATCAAAAAATCAGTCAACCTAAAAATTCTTGTTTTCCCGACATTGCTACATCCCCGATTACTCTTGGAAAGTTTTTATCAAGAAGAACTTTTTCCGAAAAATAAAATTTTTGGTCCATTTGTTCTCTTGTGAACCCCATCGGTGGACAATATATATTAGCAAAAATACAGGTACTTTACTCTTGAGGAAAAATTACATTTTTGGCCAAACCTCGTAGATCTTATAATTGAGAAGGTGATCTGCAAACCGCAGTTTTTGACAAAATCAATAAAACCTAGTTATGTATGGAATATTAAATTTTAAATAATGTTTTATGGCCAAATAAGAGAATTTCCTAAGTAATTGTATTCATTCATCCCAACTTCTTGAAAATGTTTGACATTTTTCAAGTGCGCAACAAAAAGCTGTTTTTCTTAAAATAATCTCTTATGCAAAAACTGCAGTTTGCAGATCACCTCCTTAATTGCATTTAAGGTGTTGAACCATACAGAACTTTTTACAAAGAATAACTTTTTTTTATAAAATTAATACCTAATAAGAAAGTTCTCCGTATGTAGACAACTTACGCGCAATGGCGGATTTACATAGTTGCCGCCCGTAGGCTATTCATTTTTGCTGCCTCTAATTTTTTAATTCTTTGGATGGGGAGAAGATTTTTTAAAGCAAAAAAAGGTCCTCGCTTCCATTTTTCTACTCCTCAATTTATAAAGTAAATCTGACGCCCCCTAAAATTTGCCGCCTTAGGCTTCAGCCTACTTAGCCTGCTGGTAAATCCAACACTGTTTACGCGGACACACTGTATACAAGGTGTTTTTAAAGGGTGCTGCCTAACTGCTTTTGCTAAGTGTTTTCAAAAAACTATTATTTTTTGAAAACACTTATTTTAATAAATATTGTTAGGCTGGATAGGTTGGGAAGAAATACACCAATTGACTTTGTTTATAACAAAGAGTTCTTTCACAGCTGATAATTTTTGGCAAGATCGACATCACCAATTTGGGACGTACTGTATACAAGATCTATTAGCTAATACAAGTGAAAAAAATATAATATTTTTAAATATTTCTTTTTCTTTTAAATATACAGGATGTCTTTAAAGTAGGACCACGAAAGAGCCTTTTTAATTAGAACAGCAGTTTTTAGGTTCGTTAAATTTGTTATAAATTTTCCTTAGACGATGAATCTGTTGATTTAATATTTCTTAAGCATATCGATTTTGGTAATTTATATTTTTTTTGCAAACCAAATCATATTATGTTAAAAATTTCTCCCTAGAACCAAAGTATCTAGACTAAAAAAATGTACAAGGTGTTTGTGATTGCTGCAGGTCCGCAAGTTATACACTCGTGTTCCTTTAAAACGTTCAATGCTGAATTTTTTGTAATCTTTACCTGTTAGCGTTTGTTGCACTGAAAGTCAATTAGACCGTATTGATATGGCATAACAAGTATTTATGCATTATATAGTAGATTTAATACTTTTATATTTAAACAGGTAGGCAGGCGCGGCAAGTTTTGAGATTTTATATGTCAAAAAATTTTTGAAGAGCAAATAAAGTCATTACGCTTTGAACATATCAACTTACTCAATTACTTTTTGCAAAAAGGTTTTCACACACCTACGTATTTTATTCTGATTAATAAAAAGAACAAACATTTTTCTCGATTTTTTTGCCTGATAGCAAAACTTATTAACAGTTTTGAAGAACAACAACAAAAACATAAAAAATGGTATTTTCTCCTACGGGTGCATTGCATACATAAATTTCACCTCTTTGGGTGTATTTCCTGCAGGTATAGGGAATCTTTTTAAAGCGATTTTACTCTAGCGTTATTTAAACTGATATAATTTAATTTTTGTTAGTAACAATATGTTTAATATTAATGAAAATTTCTTTACTTAAACTTTCCAATAATACATATTTTCTAAAAACTGTTTTTTTCTGTAATTTTTGTAAGTCGTTTTTAGGTTGTTCATGGAATAGCCGGCACGGGCAAAACTTTACTAGTTTTAAAAAAACTTCAATTGTTATATGAAAATGGTGACCTCAACGCCGAGAAAAAGCTTTGTATATTTGTTACTGGCCAGGTATAAGGTAAATAAATTTTTATTATGAATGTATGATATTTTTAAACTACCCAGCAAACACTGGTTTGCTAGTTAATACAGTTTTGGAAATGGCAATGCTGGCAAATGGTGGAAATTAATATACAGACATAACAGTTTTAACTAAATAGGCCTATTTTACCAGAAGACAAGCAAAAATTACCCACAAAGAAATGCCTTTAGGTCACCGATAATATATAATATCGGTACATATTTTTACTAACCACTAACTTATCAATTTGTATTTTCTCTTACTGTCAATATTTGTTTAGTATATTTTTAAGGCCCCTTTTTATAAAGAAAATATACTCTGTTCAAGTTACATATACAAAATTTTAAACCGTGATCATTGCAAAATGTCCCTTTTTACAGCTAATTGTTAAAAGGCAATATAAAACATAATGGTAAACCTAAAGCATTGACTTTCAACCAATAGTTGTACAGAAAACGCGATATCATGCGTTGATAACGGTTTAAAGGTTTTGCTTATGTAATTTATTATGATGACCATGGCAAAAAATGGTTTTTATTTATTTACGCGAAAGCCGTACATTAAAAAAAATAAATCAAGAGATCAAATTTGTTTTAATCTAAACAGCGATTTAAAATCAAATTTTTATTTTAGAAAAATACAGTGGAGTAACATTTTTTTCTTTAAAAAATATTTACCTTAAACCCCTTAAGGAGCCTTAAAACTTTAAATCGCGCCAAACCTACCTTACCCAGAATTTTAAAAGCCAACCCTATGTATTTACAATAAAAAAAATGTATACTTACTTGTTTGATTTTTTTAAATAAATGGCGCTTATTACATACCCTTCAGTTAGCTGTTTACACCTGGTTGGCAGATATTATGCCCACAAAAAAGGATGCCAACCCTGTTATGGCATTATCTACATACTAAACTTTTCATTTATATACAGGGTGGCCCACCATATTCGACACGGTCTGTAGCTGGATAACCATAGGGTTTTTAAAAAAAGTAACTAGGGAAACATAAAGAAGTCGGATAAAGTCACAGTACAAAATTATTTTAGTCTATACAGGGTGTCTCAAAAAGTGTGACGTATCAAAGTTATATTTTTTTTAATGGAGCACCCTATATTTTAAGACTATTTTAGATTCTTCTTTAAAAAAATAACTCAAGTTATTTATTAGTACCAAGTGTCTAATTTTATTCATTTTTGTGAAATTTTAAAAAGAAAAATATTAATGGCTTCTATATCACAGCCAATAAACATTTGGACTAAAAATGTGTAAAAATTAAATACTAAAAAACCAATAATTTTAATTACAAATTTAATAAAAACAAGTTTTTATTCGGTAGATGGATGGGTGAAGATTGCTTCTAATTCAGATCCAGATCCATTTTTAAAATTTTCAGCAATTTCCGGCCGAAATTAAAAAATAAATGTTTACCCTTTACTAAACCCAAACTACACCAGTCCTAATTTTAGTTACCATGTTATTATTCAGTTAGGCACATACAAAAAAAACACATAAAATGTGCGGTTTAAACTCGGTTCAATTACCAAACTATAATTTTTAGTGACCGCGGTATTCGTGTAATCTTAATTTAAGTTAAAACATTAATATATTAATATAGAGTATTAGCACGGCCGTGCCTACCGGGTGGTGCAGGTGGGCGCAACGGTAGGGGACGTGTGCACAATTAAGGGCGTTGTTGTTTGAAAGCCTAGAGTTGTGCCGGGCCCCGGTACAACTAAAAGTTGCGGGCCCTTAAACAAAAGTGTACGTTCAAAGTCCTACTTCTTTTCGAAAAAGAGCAATTCATAAGGTCCTCATCTTTAAAAAATACCACTTATATGTAATATTGTGCATAATGTGCTACAAAAAGCATTTAAAAGGTCTATTCTTTACATTACTTTTACGTTTTTGATCCCCCATTCAGTCCGCTCCCCCCTCACCAATCATTCCGGGACTGGGTAATTTGTACCGCCTTTAACACCCTCTCGTCGGGCCTGTTAAAAGCAATGCAAGTTCAAACTGAAGACCTTTTTTTTATTTTTGCTTTTCAAAAATATTTGATCCGATTAAAAGCTATTATTTATTTAAATTATGGGTGGTGGAGGGGAGGATAATTTTATGGCGGACAAGTTGAAAAAGTGGCCATCGGAATGTAGCAAATTGGGATGGCGCCACAGTAGTCAGTGGAGGGATTTTGGTATTTCTTTCCTTTTTATTTTGTATCTACCTGTTCTTTTTCATTTTGCTTCTCACTCTAATAATGCATGCTCATTGGTTGAAAAATCTCCTCTGGCTACTGTGGCGCCACCTAAAGATGCTTCTTTCGACGGACACTTTTTAAAACATTTAGATGGTTATCCTCCCTCCACCATCCATAATTTAAATAAAAGAAATAAAGAAGCAGCCATGCTTTTAAAAGTGAAGGCTTTTTTTTGGCCTTCCCAAATTTAATTATCTCTATTTACCAATAAGACATTTTGTTGTTATAAGGGTGGCCAATACTTTTTTGCACCAGGGCGCAACTCACCCTATGAACGGCCCTAAGTATTAAGGCAGAATTCCATTGAGGCAACATTGGGTGACATATCGCATGCCACATTAAATTTTATTTATTTATGAATAATTTGAATAATATAATAACTTATTAATGAAAAGTTTATTATTCATAAAATTTAAAGAAATAATAATAAATATTAATTATTAATTTTATAACTATTAAATTAATTATAACAATAATAAAATTGAATGTGGCATGTGATATGTCGCCTAGTGTTGCCTCAATGGAATTGCCCTTTAGTTATTATATTATTTCCCGAAGGTTGTTTACATCTTATAATTTAAAAGAATTTTTATATTTAATATAATTATATTTATATTTAATATAATTATAATTAAAAAAATATATTTTTTTATCGATATTCGACATTAATATGGATTGGTTGATCTATTCACTTGTGTTCTATCACTTCCGATTTAACCGATAACGACTGCTACTTGGTACCACAAATATATTTTATCTTATTGCCTTCTAAAGTAAAGGACCACACGTCCCGATTTTGGCGGGACAGTCCCGCTTTTGGAAGACTGTCCCGCGTCCCGTCGATTTTTGGTGAAAGAGTTTTCGCGGAGATGATAAACAAGATAAAGCTACTAAAACGGGTATTTTTAAGCCAAGTACCCAGGGAAAAATTGATAAAATCGTCTTTTGTTTTTTACGACCTATCCAGGCAAAGTAAAAGTTTAGACATTTCTATTTATTATTATATTTTTATAACATAGAACGATGATGGCAGGTTAGCATCCTAAATGTCGTAACAGAGCTTTTAGTCCAAATAATTGGGTACCCGAAACAGCACAAACTTTCCATTGGGCAATCCCCCATATAAGTAAAGCACGGATCTGACGATGCTTTATGTCCACTCCACAGCCTAACCATTGTTTGGTATTGTAGCCCAGCTTTGCAGCAAGGTTAAGAAATAGTGTGGACGCATGCTTTACTTATATGGGGGATTGCTCAATAGAAAGTTTGTGCTGTTTGGACACACATTGCAAATAAGACTTTTTGTACAAACATCTTATTAAATTAATGATGTTGAATTGTTTAAAATGAAATGCCTTTTAGGACAGGCTCATAAGCCACCCTCGTTCCATTAAAAAAAGGAGTTGTGACCATAAAAAATATAAATAGGATTTTGTGTGGATTTTGTAAACTTTTATTCAACCTGGAGAAGTCGTAAACAACAAAAGACGAATAATTCAATTTCTCCATGACTACTTGGATTAAAATAAAAAAAAATAAAAAAATTGAGAGCAATAGTGTAAAAAATGAGGTGTGATGTCATTTTTATTTTGAATGTCATCTACTCTCGAAGTAAGATAAAATATATCGGCAGTGTCATTTAATTTTGAAAGTAGCAGTCATTTTCGGTTAAATCGATCAACCAACAGTGCCGTATTAACCATTAGGCTGACTAGGCTACAGCCTAGGGCGCCATGGAAAAATAGGCAACAGGCAGGAAGTAATAGGTGCTAGACAGAGGAGTTTAAAAAAAAGTTTAGGTCGAGTGGGGATTTTGGAATGAAATAGGCGCGAAAAGGAGGAAATTACCTTTTTTCTCTTTTTTTTGTGGAAAATAGGCGCTCCGGAAATACTAGCCTAGGGCGCCTCAAACAGTTAATACGGCCCTGTCAACCAATGCACAATATTTATGTGAAATATCGGTATACCAAATTTAATTTCATCTTAGAAGATAATAAAGTTAAAAGGGGAACCACCCTTAAAAACCACCCGGTATGTAAGTAAATAATCTTTTATTTTTAGATGTGAAGTTATCAATAAGCTAAAATTATTGGGAATCAATCAATATGTCGACACAACGCGTTTCTACATAACATCCCAAGATTTTTAAAAGGAAACAAAGAAAAATACAAACATATCTTTATGGATGAAGCGGAGGCCATAATTTTAAGTTTCAAAGCTGAAATAGTTCAAAATACCATCTATAAGATTTATAAAGCATATCATGATGGAAATTGTCCGAGAGAAAACTGTTCACTGGGAAGTTTAGAAGCATTTCAGCAACATTCAATTTCAAAGCTGTTAAAATTACATATCGAAAAAAGATTTCCTGGGGTGAGCTCTGGTTTATGGTCGACACTAACCAAGCATTAATGTTTCTACCAAAACATTCACCAGAATTTTTAAAAACGCCTCAAACAGTCCTTAACAAACTAATAAGGTCCACAAAACAAATAAGCACATTTTTTAGTGCCGTTACCAATCAGAATTTTCCAGAAAACCAGTTAAACTTTCCAAAAGCAGATAAACAACCACCGATTTTTGGGTTCAACGAAACACAAATGTATCTCAAACCGTCTCTGAGGTTATAATAGATTTGTGTTCTACTAAAGGAGTAAAACCTTGCGATATTTGCGTTATACCTTTTTACAAAACGAAATGCTCTCTAAGGAAGCAATAAACTCTCAGATTTGCCAGAAATTTGTGGAGAATGCTTTTAAGCCAGAGGCTGTTAGTGATGTAGAAAAGTTTTTACTGGACAAAACACCAAATGAATTTCTGATCGCATGGGCCTTAAGAGTCAAAGGGTTGGAGTTCAAAGTCGTTGTAATGGTAGTAGATGAAGATCAGTTCAATAAACAAGATCCAGATGACAGAAGGAGAATTTATGTAATTGCTTCGAGGTGCACTTGCATGTTAGTTATAATTTGTGACGATAAGTTTAGAATTGATACAGGCCTCTGTAAAATGTCAGAAGAGTACTGCTTTAATATAACATTTAAAGATACGGAATAAATATTTATTAAACGCAAGTTTAACTATTTTTGAATATTAAAAATAGCTGTTTAAAATTACTTATACATTGCATTTCTTTAATGCCCCTCCCCTTTATTATTAAAATACGGATCAATCTAAAAGTTTTAATTCCAGGTAATGAAATTAACTTATGAATAATATATTTTAGAGTAAACTTGGCAAATAAAAATTTCAAGATGGCTGCTGGGGGACATACAACTAAAATATTTTGACAGTTTTACCACTTCCGGTAATACTGGAAGTTAATATTAACTTCTTTATTTTAAATAAAACACCCCATATATTATTTAATTTTTTAGATTCTGTGTAAAATTCTAAACATAATTTATGAATAATGTTTTATACCTTAGTCTAACCGTTTTTAACTTACTTTAAATTCTATATCAAAAATGACGTTTGCAAGCCATTACATAACCATCAGCTTTTTCTAAACAAAAGTTTTTAATATAAGTTAGAGTTGAGTTTCTTGTAGAAAAATAACTACTTTAGCAGACTATTGATATTTTCATTTTTACAATTAATAAATAAGAGTGGTCAAAAATAACCGTTAATAATTATAACGACAAAATCCTTAAAAGTACTTTTTCGAAAGAAAGCCCCTATCTTTTATTACATTAAGCATTAAAAATAACGGTAAGTTTATATAAGCATGTCTATGCAAAAAATCTATAGTTTTCAAAATATTACCGATTTAATATTTATCTATTCATGCATTTAAGTACGGGTAGTTAGGGTGTAGTTGGCTATGATGCCTCGTTTTATTGTCAAGGCCAACTAGAAGCCAAACCAAGCCGTACCTAAAAGCATTGTTAGAATAGATACATATTTAATTATTAATATTTTAAAAACCATATATTTTGGAATAGATATCCTTTACAAACTAATCCTTATTTTGATGCTTAATAAGATAAGGTAAAAAGATGGGGTTTTCATTTAAAAAATTGACTTTTAAGGTTTTTGTCGTAATAATTTTAACGATTATTTTGACCACTCTGTATTTATTAATTGTAAAAATATCAATACAGTCCACTGAAGTAGTTCTTTCTCTACGAGAAACCCAACCCTAACTCATATTAAAGACTTTTGTTTAAAAGTAATTGATGGGTATGTAATGGGTTGCAAACGTCATTTTGAAATAAAATTTAAAATAAGTCAAAAACGGTTGGACTAAGGTATAGAACATTATCCATAAATTAGGTATATTTTTCGCCGAACCTGAAAAATAAATAATATGTTGGGTATTCCATGTAAAATAAGGAAGTTGACATTAACTTCCGGTATAACCGGAAGTGGTAGAGCTGACTTAGAATTTTTAATACAACAGTAAAATAAATGTTCCAAAAGTTGAATTTTTCTGCGATCGATTTAAATAAATTACTTTTTAGGCCTTGACTACATCCATTACAGAGTGTTCAAACTTAAAGAATAAATTATATTCAATGTATACAGGGTTAGTACAAAAACCAGAACGGTGGATTATCTCAGCAACCGTCAAAAATAAATGAACCAAATTTTGTGCCAAGGGGTAACTGAATATAAAGAATTTAAAGATTATATATTTGCAAGGTTGCCAAGTTTATAGTTTTCTCTGTAAATTAGGAAATTTTCAAATTTTACGTGTAATACCCATAGATAACCTACATTTAGATCAGCAGTGGCAAGAAGCAGTTTTCGGATTTTTACGACCGCGCGCAGTGGGTGGACGAACATGCGCACTTAAAAGCCGCGGCGAAATATAAACACCGGCACCCCGTACCTTCGTCCGCGGTCTGACCGTAACGCTCATTAGCTCCCGTACTTCGAACAGAAAAGCAGGACGCGGTCAACACATTCTTTTCTATAATGCGAATAGTTTGTTTGGGTCCGGGTGCGTTTACCCTCAACTGCCTTGCGTACAAACCGGTTTTTTCGCCCATGAAATGTAACTTTTGTTTCGCGCAGGTTATAATATTAGCAATCCATCGAGATCAGTGGTAATACCCTATATTTTACTATTGTAATCAATTGCTTGTACTAACTTTGTTATAACATGAAATTATCGTTTATTTACTGGTGGATTATCTTAGCAACCGTTTTCTCTGTAGGTTAGATAATTTTAAACTTTAAATAAAATACCCTATTTTTATTATTGTAATCAATTGCTTGTATTACCTTTATTATGACTTGATATTATCGTTTTTTTACTCCTGTCAATTTCGAAGATATGGCATCATGCTTTTTTTGAAATTAATACAAAAACGTCTAGGTATGGTCAATTATCTAAAAACAATCCAAACAATATTCGTCAAAATTAGTACAGGGGTGTAAAACTGGACCTTCTAAATTTTCAATAAATAGCATTTTTGCGACGTTTTTAAGATTATTTAAAAAACAAGTCAAGAAAAAGAAATAAGAAAATTTAACTATGAAACGTCGCAAATGCAATTCCTGAATTTAAAACAACCAGTTACTCCCCTGTAATAATTTTGACGAATTTCGGTTGGATCGTTTTTGAGATAATTGACCATACGTAGTCGTTTCTGTAATCAAGATTGATGCCATATCTTCGAAATTAATAGGAGTAAAATAACGATAATCAGGTCATAATAAAGTTTATACAAGCAATTAATTACAATAATAAAAAAAGGATATTCAATTTAAAATTCCCCAACCTAGAGGGAAAGCTATAAACTTGGCAACCTTAGAAGTAGACTTTTTAAATTCTTCATGTTCAGTTACCCCTTTGCACAAAATTTGTTCTTTTAATCCACCGTTTCGGTTCTTTCTACTAATCTTATTGGTTCATTTTTTAATAGATATAACATGAAAATCTTATTTTGGAGAAGCTACACTTTTAAACTAGGCACTTCAATTAATTAATAAAATATATCTTACTCTATTAGTTTCGGAAAAATCAGGTTTTTAGGTAATTTTTAAAGTACCGCCATTTTGTAGGTAATCATTCATATTCTTCATTCATTCAACTTAAAATTCTCATATGTCAATTTTACTCTAAAATATAGTATTTACCTATCAATTTCATTTCCTTAGGTTTTGATATTTTAAATTGATGCGTTCAAAATATAAAAGGAGAGGGACATTAATGATTGCACCGTATACCGGGTGTCAACGAATTTATTAGACAAGCCTTAACTCCTAGAGTATTAGATATATCAATATGAGATTTTGTATAGGTAAATGGTATGAGGAGAGGAGGAGTTCTGCATATTTTTTACTTTTCAGTAACTTCCGATTTAATGGGAAATAATTATCCATATTTTTGAAATAAAACCCCGTTTTCGTAATAAAAACCGAGACGTTTGTGGTGCACCACCCTGTAAATAATGCTGGTGGATAATTTCTGACAGCAGCCGTAGGCATTTAAAAGAACTGTGAAACTATACAAAAAAAAACATGAAAACAGTTTTTAGTAATCAGTATAAAAATTTATTTTATATACCTAACTTATAAAAGATTTTGTCAAATTTTCGTTATTATTTAGTACAGCAGCGCCTGGCGATGGCCACTTTGGTGGGTCAACCCGCACCATAAGTAAAAACTAATGTTTAAAATTTTATTTAGGCCTCTTATTATAAGTAATTAATCCATTTTTAATAATAATATGTCTAATAGTCAAACAAATATCAAGTTAAAGTTATTTAATTGACTGTAATAATCAACAATTTAAAAAAAATTATTAGTATATTTAACAATGGTGCGGGTTGACCCACCAAAATGGCCATCACCAATCACTGCTGGTTTAGTATAAACTAGTAATTAAACTATGTATTTTAGCTGCTCAACAGAAATAAATACACTAGTTTAAACTAAATTTAAAATAATTATACTACATATATTCGAAATAAAAAATATATATATAAATCTACATCAGGTATTTCCTTGTCCAGTATGTACTGTATTAGTAATAACTATATTTATATTTCTATATTTTAAGTATAATTTAAAATTAAATAGGTTTGTAATAAAATAACGAATAAATTCAATATTAGGTTTCTAAGGTAGGCATCCACAATAAAAGATTTTCAAAAATTTTTTGTACCATAAGGAAAACTTTTACACATGACACAAAAATTTCATGAAAAACTTTCATCGTAAGTTCCTACCTTTAGACTGCAAACTGCAGCAGAGATTTATATCCAAATTTTAATAAACACACCAAATACTAAAAACATATTTACAATTATTATTAACGAAGTTTTAGCATCAAATTTGTATTTAACCAAAGACAATTGTAGTTTTGGTTAGTTCTGGTTCTACTATATACTCCCAGAACAATGCTAAATTTGTGGTCATCAGTTTGGACGTTGGCTTGGCTGAATTTATGAAGCGGCGAATTATACGTACTGTTTACGTGTGTACTCGATGGATACCTGCTTCATAAATTCCACGAAGCGAGCGTCCAAGCTGATGACCAAGAATTTAGCATTGTTCTGGTTGTCTATAGTGAAACTACAATTGTCTTTGATTTAACCAAAACAAATTTTAGAATCAAAAAAATAAAAAATTAATTTTTTTTTTTTTTTTTAAATGTCTTATAGGAAAAAAACTGTTTATTCAAAGAATATTTTTACACCAAATTGATTATTGTATTTTAAAATGTAGCTTAAAAATACCTTTTTTGCATATAGACATACCTAAACAGCGTGTCTTCGGAAGTTCTTACCAAAGGGAAACTTTTTAATTAACTTTTTGAAAAAACGTGCCTCTTCATGAAATGTCCTGCTTGATGAGAAAATACATTTTCACAGAAATACTTTATGTTGGATGTATAGAATGGCCTGAAAAGACTTGTTTCCAAATTAAGATACAGGTTATTTCCTAACTACGGTACGAAACTTTAAAAGGTAATATCTTATATCATTTTATAAAAATAAGTTCCCATAAACATATGTCGGGAGTTGCTTCGTTTCTGAGATACAGGGCGTTAAATATTTTTAAAAAGTCGGCATTTTATAACATCTTAATCCTAAATACGAAGCCAGATAAGAAAAAATGTACAACACTAAAAAGTTGTGTTTTTAGTGTTGTGAAAAAAATATAATAACTTCATAAAAGCACGTTTCTCTTAATAATATTGGCTGTTGTGCTCACCGAGACGCTACTGAACTCAATAAAGTCAATCTAGTTAGAGCTTTACAACAAGCGCTTTATAACATTAAATATACGTATTTAATTTCAAGCAAATCGATTTAAGGGTATTTAAGATAGCTATAAAAAATCGATTTTTTTAACTTTAACGTCCTGTATCTTAGAAATGAAGCAACTCCGGACATATGTTTATAGGAACTTTTCTTTATAAAATGACATAAGAAATCTCCATTTTAGGGTTTGTGTCATAGTTAGGAAATAGCCTGTAAATTAATTTAGAAACAAGTCGTTTTTAAGCCACCCTTTACATCCAACATACAATTATTTTTGTGGAAATGGATTTTCTTATTATGCAGGACTTTTTAAAAAGAGGCATGTTTTTACATAAAGTTAATAAATAAAAAGTTTTCCACTTTCGAAGACACTCTGTATAGAACACAAAACATTTTTTTTTATATGGGTGGATAAAAAAGTTGTGTTTTGTGTTTTTTAAAGTGTAGTTTTAAGTCTGATTTAATAGTAGTTTTTCCACAATGACAGTCTACAACCAGTAATAAGTATTTTATTGATCATATGTTCTATCAAAGACAATTGTAGTTAGTGAAACTACAATTGTCTTTGGTTCTATGCAAAAAAGTTAATAAGTATAAATTAAATCAGTATATTAAATATTTTTAAAACTGATCTAGCAATTAGTATAAAACTTATTAAAAATTGTATTTAAAATATACACATAAGGTTCCATTTTGTAAAAGAAAATAAATATTTAAAATGTTTGTAACATATAGTTTTATTGACACAACTTTTTTTTGCTACCTAACCATGTGATGATATCAAAAATGTAAAAACTTTCAGAAAATTAGGTTCATATGGTTAGGTGCAATGTTTTTGTTTTCATTATTTTATTACAAATCTAAATTAAATTAAAAAAATCAAGTAAAAGTAGTTTGTCCTTTTCTGGTTCAAAAATTCAGTATTGTACATTGTAACTAAGAGTTACAATGCACAATACAAGGTGTAGTGGCGACGCCAGGGGGGTCAGGGGTGACCAGGGCCCCCTGTAAGGTGAAAGGTAAAAATCTAAAAAGAAAAAAAAATGGCAAGAGGAAAATCATAATTAGACGTTTTTTTGGTCCTCAAAATTATTGCGGAAGAGGGAATAGAGTAAGAATTTTAAAAAGGTGGGGACTTTTTTATGGTTATGGCTATAATAGTTATTTTTGTACCAAGGGCGTAAAATAGCACTTTTACGCCCGCAGCTGAAAGTTGTGGCTTCGAGCTCCGCGAGGGCAACAATCAGCTGTGGGCGTAACAGTGCTTTACGCCAGAGGTGCAAACAATATTTTTGTATGACTGAAAGGTGTCTGCGATCCTATACAAGGAAATACGGCTTTTCTAGTACTTTTTTACTTCCTATACTACTCCCATTTATTTACTTTAAATAATTTAAATGCCGGTATTAAGGAAAAATAGGTAAGTTATTTTTTTACTCAAATAAGCTGCTTATTGATACCTTTTACAGAAATACTTAAACAGTTGTACATTAAAGTCACCTTGTCCACCAATTGTTTAAATATGATAACACATACTGAAAAAAAAACTCAAAAACAACACTACTAAAACACAGAATGTAACATTTGTAAAAGAAAAAGTTTAAATTAAAACAATTTTAAAAAGTTACAAACTATATAAGCTTGGTCCCAAATTGCAAATAAAAACTATTAAGTATATATCCGATAACTTGGCCGACTTTAGCCTATTTTCTTCTATCTTTTATAGTGATATCAATAATACACGAAACATAGTCACCATTAAATATACAAAGTACTATAACTGTAAGTTATTTTATGTAGTGGTTTTACACAACATGTTTCTTATGGTACCGGACACCTTGTAGTTATACAGTTTCTTCTCAGGGTTTTCCACCTTACTTGATTGGATTGTATAATTTTAAAGTTGTAAAGTTAATATCAACTAGTCAACCATATTTAAAGTCATAATTTAGTTTATCAATTTATATCTCTTAAATACACTGAGCAAAATATTAAAATAAAAATTAAATTACATTTTAATTTACAATTTTGAAGTTTGGTTTTTGACTAAGTAAGGGCCAAATGTTTTTTTTTTTGAACTAGTATAAGAGCTTCAATATCTTAAGCTGTTTTTACAGTTTAAAAGTTTTCTTTCATGCAATTTTTTCTTGCTTCGATTTCTCGATCTGCGCACGCGCATGTTTCTCTTTTTAAAAATTCTGCAAAGTGCGCGTGTGCAGATAGAAAAATTGCAGCATGAAAACATTCTTGCAAGAAATCTTTTAAAATGTAAAAACAAATATAGGCATTTTTTTTATCTAAAATTAAATATACATAAAGCACCCACTGATATGTTAATAGATACATTTTCACTGAAACATGTTTACAACAAAGCACTTAGTTGTCTGAAGTTTAAATATTAATATTAAATCTATCTTAACATTTAAATTAAAATTATTTATTCAATGCTTTATCCCCTGTAATTTTTTGGTACCAAATATTAGTAGTTTTTCACTTCTTAGAGCCTACTACATTAGTAAATATTACTATTTTAAAAAGACTTTTTAAAAGTAAATTTCTTATATTTCTGTAGTAACTTTAAATTTATAATATTAATATTTTTGAATACAAACATTCAAAAATCAAACTTCAATTAAAGTGTTTTTAAAATTATATAAATAGTAAAACATATCAATATTAATTTTTTTCATTATTTGTACCAAATCTCTACAAATATGTACACAAAGTCTGAAAAATTAAACTATAAATACTATTAAACATTATTACTTGCATCCTGCATTTCTGCCAGTTTTTGTCGTAATGCTGCATATGCCCTTTTCATTTTATCATTGGCAGGAATCCCTCCATGTGCAGCTCTGGGCTTGTATATACCTTTTTTGGTTTTGCCATAAGGCTTTTATCAGGTGTACTTAAACCATGCTTTTGAACTTTATGTGTATATAAATTACGATAAGTTGAAAACTTCATCTTGCAAATCTCACACTCCAGATTAAATGATGCAACAGATTGATTTAAGGTAGTATTCATAGTACTATTTACTGCAGAATTAATGGTACTGTTAATCTTATTTTCAACTGGTTTGCAAATGGATTGTCTTGGAGGTGTGTGTACAAATGATTTTTTAATTTTAAATGATAAACGTTTATTCATAGGGGACTTAATTTTAACACAGTTAGTTCGAACATGAGTATCAAGCAGAAGTTTAGAGGAAAATGTTTTCATGCAAGAAGGACACATGAACCTTTTATGCATTTTCATGTGAACAATTAAACTTTGTTCAGAGTCACATATTTTTAAACACTGTGTACATTTAAAGGCATTTATTCCTAATTTTTTAGCAGCTTTCACCTTTGGAGACTTCATTAAACTAACGGAAGACTGACGTAAACTTTTTCTTGGGGAAATTTTTGCAACAGTAGTGTTAGTAATTAAGTTTGACTTATTATGACTTTTTTATGAATATTAAGCATAGTTATGTCCCGAAATCTTTTAAGGCACACAGAGCAACTGAGGGAAGATGATTTTTGAGCACATATATGTCTTTTTAATAAGATACTGTTTTTAAAAGTTTCTTGACAATCCTGACACTTATGATTGTATTCCATTTTAGGTAAAAGGGATTGACGAGGAATTAAACTAGATTGAGAATTTATTTTGGCTTTGTTCTTTAAACTATTTTCTAAATTATGATGTATTATATGTGTATTAAGGCTATTTTGACTAGGAAATGTTTTGGTACACTTTGGGCAAGCAATCTCTTTCTTTTCAATGTTAATCTCAATTTTATGAGAAACTGAAGTCTGTTTAGTAGATTCACACTCTTCACTTTTACTGTAGTTGTGTTTACTTGGTAACAGTTCAATATTTGCTGAATTTACCTTAACTGCCACTTTATTTTTTTGGGAGGCCTACCACGCCTTCGTTTAGGAGATGTTTGACTCCCTAAGCTATTTTTTCTAGTTAGTTCTGTTTTTTACTTATTCCCCCTAGGTCAAAACCATGGGGTAAATCAGTTTCTTCGTCAGAATGTATTTCTATGACACTTAATTCTGACTCGCTGATTTGTCTTGGTATATGATGAGTTTTTCTACGATGTTTGTTTGTTTTTAAGGTTGATTCTTCCTCAGAGTCGGATAATTCAACAACTGCAGTCACCTAAAAGATAAAAATAATCATAAATTAATGCAACTTAAAATAAAGACAAAACTGGTGGTGTTTTTATATTAATTGAAATGGGCATATATTTAATAAATGTTTATTACACTGCAACATTCCATAATATAATCAGGTACAGAAAAGATGGTGTGCTCAGATTTTGAAAATTTAAATTTAAATTGAGGTTGTTAAATACTTATTTAAATTACTCTAATTAAAACGGACTTACTTACGTAAACTTATTAGGGATTTAAATCACATTTAAGTAAAATAAGTAAATAATTATTGCAAAAAACCGTTTGGATAAACTAGCCAAACAAAAATTTAAATTTGATATTTGACAAGTTTGACAAATAAAAAAATCCAAGCTGATCAACGCCATCTCGTTTAAGCTAAACAACTTAGCACATATTAAAACTTCAAGCATACATCTACTAGAGGCTGCGTAGCTGCTCGGTCGCACGAACAGCGTGAGTGACGAACTCGAAATATTAAGGTTAGTTTGTAAACTTGCGAAATTTGATTTGCAGAACGTGTTCTGGTTTCTGGTTAGTCAATTTCTAAGAACTAATGCCTAGTCCTCATGTGAACAAAAATTGCGTAAATCCGGAACTACGGATTGGCGAAATTTTCAAAAAGTCATCTGTTTATAGAGGCAAAAAACATAAATTAAGATTATCAATGTGGGTAATTTTCTAGAAACCGGCGGCAACTCCGATTTTGACGAAATTTGGTATACGGGGGTTTTTGGGGCGCTGATCACGAATCTGAAAGAATTATTTGGCGGAAACGTTTCGTTCTCGAGATATCCATCATCAAAGTTGGTATTTGAACTAAGCTTATTTTCACTATATTCCTCCTTCTTTTTGCAGACAATTCTTGATTTAAAGCTAAAGTGTCACACAATATTTGATTTTCACCTTTTAAAACCCCGTTTTTCTACGTTTTTACATTATTTTTGCAATAAATTGCGTGGCTTTTCTTTGATAATGCGGCAACCATACATACACATAGAGCTTCATGGCACACTGGGATTGAAATGATTCAAAGTATAGCTATGCAATTTAATGCAAAAATAATGTAAAATACGTAAAAAACGGGGTTTTAAGAGGTGAAAATCAAACATTGTGTGACACTTTAGCTTTAAATCAAGAATTGTCTGCAAAAAGAAGGAGGAATATAGTGAAAATAAGCTTAGTTCAAATACTGAACTTTGATGATGGATATCTCGAGAACGAAACGTTTCCGCCAAATAATTCTTTCAGATTCGTGATCAGCGCCCCAAAAACCCCCGTATACCAAATTTCGTCAAAATCGGAGTTGAAATGTGAATTAGGTTATCCATTAAACTAATAATATTAACAAACATACCTGATGAGCACAAAAGTTAACAAGAAAATCGGCGGCCTCCGTAAAAAAATTAAAAATTTTCAACTTTTTTCCGGAACTGTCACGGATCTGTCACTTTCAACATATTTGCGTAACGCCCAATAAAATTTCGATATTGTTGTCACGAGGTTCCGCAATATTTGACCGTACATATGAAGACTAGGCATAAGAGGCATATAGAAAAGTTTTTTATTTTTGATTTTTCAAAAAACATTATTTCTGATAATAATCTCTGCATACATCGAAACTCACAAAAACCTATCAAAACTTAAATAAATTATAGGGTATATGAGGTAGGTGCAAATAAACAAATATGACACAAGAGAAAACCACCTTCACTTTTGAACTTAAATAAAAATATTATTTGGAAAACTTGTTTAAAATTAAAAGTTATGTCATATCTTAAAAGCAGAGCCTCCTTTTAAAAAATAGAAAAAAACTTACTTTTCCAACTTACCCTGTATAGAGATTAGATCGAACCAAATTAACTGCCGTAAATTATCCTAATTGCCCTTAAATCTAAAAAAAAATGTCAAATCTTAAATTATTATTAGCATTTAAGTACATTTAGATCACTTCAAAAAACAAAAGTAAATTTTTGCTTTTTGGGGTTCAATAAGGGCTAAAATTTAAAATCACCCTTAGATTAATGTTCTACATCATTTTTGCCTGATAAAAACGCTTTTACATTTTAAAATGTATTATCATATCTTTATTTTTATTCAAATTATTCCTAAAATAATTTTTTAAACTTCACCATAATCCCAATAAAGTTTAATTTTTAAACATTAAAATGGAAAATAATAAAAATAAATTTATATTTCTGAAAAATAAAGACGTTTTTTATAAGGCAAAAACAATGTGGAACATTAGTCTACAGGGGCTTGTAAATATTAGCCCTACTGAACCACAAAAAAATCAAAAATTTAGGTTTGTTTTTTAAGTAATCTAAATGTACTTAAATACTTTAAGAATAACAAAGCTTTGAGATTTTTTTTAAATTTAAGGGCAATAAGGAAAACTAGTTGCAGTTAATTTAATTCGATCTAATCTTCATACGAGGTAAGTAGGAAAAGAACGTTTTTCCTAATTGTTTTAATAGGAGGCTCTTCTTTTCAAATATGACGTACCTTTTATTTCCTAACAATTTTCCAAATAATATTTTTCCTCAAGTTCAAAAATGAAGGTGGTTTTCTCTTGTGTCCTATTCGTTAATTTGCAGCTACCTCTTATAGGCTTTGATTTATTTAAATTTTGATCAGTGTTTGTCAAGTTTCCATATGGTTCAACATTTCTGGCGGTCACTGTACATGCGAAATGTGATTTGAGATATGCGGTACGTGTTCTAATTGGTCAATTTCGGCTCTATACTTTATGTATCTGTAGTTTTTAAATCAGTTAATAAAAATTAACGACAAAAAGTATAATTTTTTGTACATAGAATACCCTGTATAATACCTGACATAAATTACCTATATCAGTGTTATTGACCGATCTTACACAACCTGTCACTTAGACAGCATTAGTTTGGACCGTTTTATACTCAATGAGTAATGAATCGGGTACGTAATTTCTACTAGACCGACAATTTATAAAGCATTAAATGAGCTCTTAATGTTGATATTGAGGTACTAAATTAATTTTTTAAAATCAGTGTAAAACCACCTCGCTATATTAAAAATAACTTCTTTTAATTTATTTAACTGCTGACCAATTACTGTGACCTAATGACCAATCGTGACCAATTTTGAAAGCATGAAACAAACCCTAAATGTTGATGTTGAGATGCTAAATATATTTATGTAGCAATTAGTAACCATGAAATTATAAACTCTTTATATTTATTCCAGGGTCTTTGACCAAATAATAAATACCCATGACCAATTCTCTAAAAGTTTTATTTTTAAGCCATTCACAACATTTTTTCGTCCTTGAGTGTCTTTATTTAATACAAAACTTATTTAATTTGGCTGACCAATTAATTAACCATACAGACCAATTTTGACCATTTTTTCACTAATTACATCCTTTTTGATTGAGCCATGTATCATTAATTTGAGGCGCTAAAAATTTTCCGATGACCTTGGTATTTCAAACACGCTGTAAATGTTAGAATATGAATGACCAATTCGTCACACTTGGGCCGCAATCGCATATAGACTGCTAACGTGCGGTCCGATTTAAGTGAGCTCGCCAACGTCTGTAATAAGAGTGCTTACGAATTCAACAAGTTCAACATAACCAAACAAATCATTTTTTGATATTAGCATGAGTGGTGTATGTGGTATAGGTATAACTGATGAAGATGGGAAAATGCTTGTATTTTAAGCATTTTTCACAATCAAGGAAAGGGACGATGAATACATTTTATTTTGGAAGCTTGAAATCACGGACACAGTACATCGATTTAAATAAATGACGCCAAAAAACGTCAATGCTTACGATGCTAACGATCCGACCCGTGAGTACTGTCAGCACTAGGTTGTGACGTTACATGTGACTTCATAGCTTCCACAATGCTAACGGTAAGCGTGAAAAGCACGAATCAAACCACGTGTCGGTTCGCTATGAGCGCTCTGTTCCGTGACCAAGTCGGAGCTGTTTTTTAAACCTCCAATTTCAAAAATCACTGAATGTTGGACTTAAAAAGATTTGTTTCCACATTAATATACAGGGTATTTCCTAACTACTGAGCGAAACTTTATAGAGTGATGTCATTTAATGAAAAAAAAGTTCCTATAAACATATGTTCAGAGTGGCTTTGTTTCTGCAATTAAAAAGTCAGATTTTTATAAATGTCTTAAATACCCTTAAACCAATTTGGTTAAAATTTGGTAAGTATGCTGGATGTAATAAAACGCTTGTAAAATTACCTTGCACACATGGTAATAATATCAACATCTTTTAATATATTGATGGGCTAATTTTATTTTCTTAAAGATTATTGCGATCAATATTATTGTTTCAATTGTTGGTTTCAAATAAACCCTTACACCTTCAATATTATTGATCAATATCAATATTGCTTCAATAATATTGACCTTTTAGGGAGACTTTAAAAGGAAGCAACTCCATACATCTTATTATGTCTGTAGGAACTTTTCTTCATGAAATGACATAAAAATCAATAATTGTATTGATGCACCTCTTAATGTTAATATTAAGGGTTGAAAATTATCAGGTATAATTTACATAGATATTCTTTCTTGTCGTCATGAACAATATTTTTACAGTACCGATGGAAAGTTTTTTTTTGGCCCAGTCTAATATACATACATGATTTTTAATTTTAGTTTTAGTCTATCAGAACCTGATTGTGTGACTAAATTGTTGAGAAAAGTTTTATACCTACCTGCAGCTTTTTATTTTTCTTTTGATTTAAACTTTCGATAAAACCATTTGAGGAAACCATAACCTCTTGTACTATAATTTCCTCATCACGTCTCTCAGTAACAGGTTTAATTTCTTGTTTTCTTGGCTGGCGGGATTGACGTACAGGAGCATGGGGTATAGTTGTCCTACAAGTTATAAATTAAATAAATTTAAATAACTGTAAAGAGAGAATATAGAAATTGTTTAAAACTTAAATAATCTAATGTTCGGATATTTCTGGAGACAACATCATAAAAAAGCATTTTAAAAGTAAGGATCAGGCGCGCAAGTATGATTTTTCATATTATTTTATCAAAAAACTGAGACATGGGATCCAGATCAAATATACACGTTCAGACAAATCAAAAGGTTTATAGGCAGTTTGTGGAAAAAAGATAATCTAAAGCGTGTAGAACACTAACAGGTACATATTAGCCAAAAATGCCGGTATATAAACATTTCCTGCTACAGTGACGCATCAGTCTCACTTCGTGTTGCTTTAATTGCCTATGAACCTTTTGAAGTGCTACACACATACTAGTTGTTGCATTTTTCCTTTTATAATTCATACAATAATTTGTCAAATGTTTATATATCCTGTCCAGTAACTCCACCCACAGATTTTAAGGGTTGATTCTAAAATAAAAAATAAGAAAAAAATATGAACATATTATGTCCTAAACGCCTTGTTCACCAAGGTCTGACAAATAGTTATCGGACTGATAACCTACTTAAAAAGCAAGCTATCAGCCTAATAAATATTTGTATATACGGCCGTTATTTTTGAACTACGTAGTGTTAAAAATTAAAAAATATTGTATTTTTTATAATTACTTTTATACCAATTCAGATATTTTAAAACAATTTAGGGGACGCCTCTCATGCACCAGAACCATTTTTTGACATACAATAAAAAAAAATTACCAGTGTCGTTCATGACCGGTTTAAGATAAATATTATTATTGCATTTTCTTAAAATAAAAATATTTTTTTAAATTCCCATTAAGTTTGGAACAAATTTAATATTTTGTCTTTTTTAATTTTATGTACGGTTTATGCGTAGCTAACTAAAAACCATTTTTCCGCATGGTCATATCCTATAGCTATGATTAAATTCTACAGTAAAGAATCACCTTTGTTATTTATTCTTTAATTAGATAGGAATTTGACCATGCCGATAAATGGTTTTTATTTATTTACGCGAAAACCTCACATCAAATAAAAAAGTCAAGAGATCAAATTTCTTCCAAACTAAATGGGGATTTAAAAGAAACATTTTTATTTAAAACAATGTAGTGGCGTAACATTTTTCTTAATAAATACTAACCTTAAACCCCTCATGAACTCCAAAAATGTCTTTTGATGCGGAGCAGACGTCTTTCAAATTTTTTAATAAGATCTGAACTGATAGATACTGCCGTCCAACGAAAAACACCGTATGTGTATATTATAAGCCGATTCACATACGGTGTTTTTCCGTTGGACGGCAGTATAGTTACTATACAAAAAATTATATATAAAAATATATACTAATTATGAAATTTTTTAGCACCGTGTAGTTCAAAAATTAAACATTAAGGACATATGTTCATATTTATGAAGTTTTGTCTTATGCTTTATTGTAGAATGACCCCTAACGTTTGTCGGTGGAGTTACTGGACACCCTGTATAGGGTGTCTGACCATATTTTGATCCATTTTGATCGCGAATAACTTTAGAACAAATACAATTATCAAGAGGCGGCTTTTGCAAAAACCTGATCTCTAAAAATTAACTGCATGGCAGTGAGGAGTATTATTTGACAATGAAAATTTGAAATATACAAGGTTACAAAAAAATACAACAAAGCTATGGTATTTACAAAATAATAGTTGCAGTAAGGCTAGATTACTTTTTTAAATATTGTGAATAACCTACAGTTTTGTTGCCCTATTTTTTTGTAACCTTGTATGTAGCAAATTTTCATTGTCATATAATACCCTTCACTGCCATGCAGTTAATTTTTGAAAGATCAATAAATCCATTAGTTTATAAAAACCATAGCTTATGTATATTCATTTAAGGAGAAAAGGCTGAATTTTAAGATTAAAAAATATATATACATAGTATTCCATTTAAAATAACAAAGTTGAACTATATCAAAGAATCGGCCGTTTTGTTTTAATCTTAACGAAATGTCACAACCAAATGACTAGGATATGATAAAAAAAGTTTACACAAATCTAAGACTTTCTGCGAAATCCGCATGTTGATAGCAATGTTTGTTCTAAAGTTATTTGCGATCAAAATGGGTCAAAATATAGTCCGAGGGTGTTCGTGTATCAAGAATAAAAAAATAATCATCACATTAGTATACAATGAAAGATTAGTAGTATTAGTAAGAATTAGTAATTTCTTTTAATTCTATCATGGTCATATTTAGAAACAAATTCCTATTTATCTGTCACACAACGGAAATACTGGAGAGAGTTTCAAAAATGCAACAAAAGATGTTTAATTAAGGATTTTACTCATTTGGACTATACAAATAAACGCGCACCTGTTAAGAAAATTGTGAAACAGCTTTGCTCTCATAGCTTCTTTATTTTTAGCAAATCTCTTGTGAAATAAATCACATTCTGGAAACTCCTTTGTTCCCACTTTTTCTGGATCTTTTGGTTTTATAAATGAGGTTCTTAAAACACTTCTTGGATTAGGTTTCGCCAACTTTGGCACTGGTAAATGAGTAGTTGTATTACCTAAAAAATAATGCTATTATTCTTTTTTGCATTACCTATATAGCAAATTATTAAAAATACAGTGCATTCCAATAAAAAGGAGCCACCCTATATAATTCCGGTATTTATACACTTATAAAAAATCCTGATACAAAAGTCAATTTTTATTTTTAGGGGGACTTATTCTTGTGTCAAAAATTACTTGTAAACGTAAACGTTATAAAGTTTAAATGCTAAAGGGGGTCAAGTGATGTTCTATCTTTAAGGGTTTTAAATTCTCTCTTTAACAGACTTTACTTTTTTGAAATCGGTTTAGTAGTTTCCGCAAAAACGTACCCTATGTACTTGGCGCTTTAGCCCGTGTAACTTTTTTATTTTTTAAAATAAATTTGATAATTAACTATATCACCTAAGTGTGTAATATTTTATGAATTTAGTTGTTTTCTGTTACTTCCGGTTTAGCCGGAATCCACCTTAACCTTATCATTTAAAGTGGGACCCCCAGTATATTTTTATTTATTTAAATAGAAAACATAATTCCGAGTATAATGGCATTCCATTTGCTGCTTTTTGACATCTAACCTCTAAATATTTTTAGTTTTTGAATTTTTATTCTAGGGTGCCATAAATGTAATTAAACTTTAAATTTTGAACCAATTAGTCTCGGCAAAATAATTAGATAGATATTCCGTGACTTCTGAGACCAAAATTTAGTTTTGTCGCATTAATGAAACTGTAAATAAAAAATTAAATATACTTATGGGATAGATGTCAAAAAGTAGCGAATAGCGTGTCATAGTACTCGAAATGACATTGTATATTTAAATGACTAAAAATATACCGGGTGTCCCAGTTTAAATAAGAAAGTTAAGGTCATTTCCGGCTAAACCGAAGGTAACAGAAATCAATTAATCTATAAAATACTGCACATTTAGGTAATATACCTGCATACCAAATTTTATTTAAACATTTTAAAAATTAAAAGATACAGTGACTAAAGACACCAGGTATTTAGAGTACATCTTCACGGAAACTACTAAAGCACACTTAAAAAGTAAAGTCTGTTGAAAAGAAAATTTAAAACCCTTAAGGATAAAGTATTACTTGACTCCCTTTTCCATTTAAACTTTTTGACGTTTGTGTTGGTTGGGGGAGGGGATAACCCTGGACAAGTAGAGTTTGACACAAAAATGTGTCCCCCAAAAATAAAAATTGACGTATTTCTGGATTTTTCTATAAATCCTGCCCATTTGGTTGTGACATTTCATTAACACAAAAACAAAATGGCCTATCCTCCGATATAGGGCAACTTTGTTATTTTAAATGGTATATGTATATACATATATAACAAATATACTCGTATATTTTAAGACATTCTTAAAATTCCATCTGGCCCCTTAAAAAAAAACTAATATATTATGCTATGGTTATTACAAAAGTGTATGATATATTGATCTCTAAAAATTGACTGCATGGCAATTAAGAGTATTATTTGACAATTAAAATTTGCTACATAGTAGGTTATGTTATTTACAAAATAAAAGTGGCAGTAAGGAAAAATTACATTTTTAAAACTTTTGTTAATTACCTTTAACTTTTTTGCTATATTTTCTCTGTAGCCTTGTATGTGCATTGTCTGGCAATACTCTTAATTTCCAAGCAGTTCAAGAGATCAAGAAATCCATTATTTATTTTTTTTAAATAACCAGTTACATTTTCTTAAAAAGTAATGATTACATTTTAGGATTGTGAAAAAATATACATGGTGTTCCATTTATAATGACAAAGTTACCCTATATAGGAAAATTGACCATAATGTTTTTGTGTTATCGAAAGGATAAACCAAACGACGGGAATATAATTTAAAAAAATAACCTATAATTAAATAATGTAGTAGATATGAAACAACATGGGTTAAACAAAGAATAATTAACAACACTTGGTGCTCAAAAAGAATAGAAGTGAAACTTTAATAATATAAGAAACACCTAAACATTTTTATACTAGATTTGAAAACTGTTACTTTCTAAAGAAAATATAAGAAATCTTTAAGCAGAGTCGGTCTATATAGGGTCGCGACATTCGGCCATATTGCTTTGACGTGTGATGACGTCACATCTCCCATTTTTCGGCCATGTTGTTCAGTGCCGGAGATATACAGTTTATTGTATTATTAGAACAACCGTTTACACAACATTTTTTAATTATTATTAAGTTGTAAATTCTTTTACTTTAAATAAAAAACATTTGGAATTATATATTTCAACAAATATCACTTTCAAAATAATGCAAAATGAAATGCGCAAATTCTAGACGTTACTGGATTGATCATCCGATTTGATTTTACCCAGTCTTGCCAACTTTTCTCCGTGGAGTGCCCTTCCTTGAGTCCCCGACCTCAAACCGCCTAAAAGTTGAGAATGTGTCGCAACCTATTCCTAGTATAAATATAAACTAACCTTGTCTTTAAGAAATTTCTTTTAGGTCATACACTGACCATTTTGCTTATTAATAAATTATATAAAATAATTATCCTGGTAAAATATATATATTTTTTTTTGGTTCAATAATTGAAGACCTTAACTTCAAAAGGGTCTAAGTGCAAAAAATACAAAAAATGAGATTTTTGCTTAAAAAGGTTCTATATACAATGCCTGACGATATTAAAAGTGTTCTATATGCCATAGATAAAAACCCACTTCTAAAAGATAGTGTATCTCATATGCCACTATAGAGATTATTCAATGTTTTTTACTTATAACTTGTAAACAGCTAAATGGCACATAGACCCTTTTGAATCAAAGGTTTTCAATTATGGTATTTACTTACCACCTAAAGAATTCACATTTTCTTTTTCTGGATACACAACGTAATACTTAACACCAGCTAATGATTTTTTTGTTTTTTGCTCTTTATCGGTATTATCAATGGGATGTCTTAATATATTGGTCCTCTCAATAGTCTGTTCCTGATATCTTTCAATAACTTCATGAAGAACAGGTTCAGTGTCAGTGGGCAAAAGTGGAGCTTGGGAGTCTTCATTTATTTCACCTGAAATACATTCAGAATTTTATATTATTTGTCAATAATCGCTTCGAAGTTCTATTGATATTAATTTCCGCCAATATACTTTAGCAATTACAATATAAAAATAAAACAGATAGACATAGGTTGGGGGAGGCTAAGACATCAAATATAAATTAATTTTGACTCCTGATGAATTTTAGATGATAGCTGTCTTTACCCAGGTGACCCGTACAAATCACCAGCCGGAAAAACATTTTTAAGTAGCAGTTATTTAAGAATTACGTCCATGTTGGTACTACCGCGTTGTCCACAAGTGAAATGCAAAAAGTGCATGTTTCAGTTTTTGGACAATGGACGGAACAGGAAAAAAGATGGGTTAAACATCTAATATCATGACACCCATGGTACTCTGGTATTTAGACATAAGCCTTTGTCGGCAATAAAAAAGAAAGAAAATATTTTTATTTAAATAAGACAATAGCACCACAAAAACGACTAGGTTATGTTTAAAATAATAGGTTAATAGATTTCCAAACACCAAAGCCATATGAACATGACTAACGCTGATTAGCACCGGGGTCTGTAAGCCTGTATCCATCTATCATTTTTAAAAATGTCCATATGTTTAAAGCTATAAAAAATATATTTTAGCCTTTGTGTAATTTTAAGAAAAATATTTGTTCTTGGAATTTTAAAAGTATTTTAAGAAACAATGATCCCTATTCAAAGTTTTGGTTGGACATTGTGGACACACACATTGTACATACATAGTTACAGATAAAAACTATATCGATATAGAAGCAGTTTTTGACAAAATTGTTTACATAAGATCTTTACTTAAAGGGAGTAGTGCAAAAATTTTAAAAAAGTTTAAAGTATACTACTAATTATTCTTATACTTCGTAAGCAAGCAGTGTTGGTACATCGGCGAGTTATGAATAACAAAACAAGCAGTATTAGTCACACGTTTACATGCCGGGATTTAGTTAGATTGTCTCTTTTCCTTACACTGCCTATGTGTAATGTTATTTAGCTCAACCTGTAATTAACAATTTTATATTGGCATTTCCCTGTTGCAAACATTAGTCCACAATAGTATTTTACCGTAGTTTAATACTAATAACAGGGAATAAAATACCAAAGTTCTATTTATAATATATAAATAAATTGTTACCTGTAACATGCAATCCTTCAACAATTTCATACTGCTCATTATCAGAATCATTATTTGCATTTAAAGTTGGTTCTTCCATGTAATACCCCTTTTGATTCTCTTGCAGATTATAAATTTCTTTAAACTGATACCCTTGTGAAATTCTGAAATTGGTAAAAACAATGTTAGTTAGGTTAAAAGAGCGAATATAAGTTACTTTCTAGGTAAAAAAATCGACTTATTTCCATTTTTAAAACATATTTCTTTGTAATTCGTACTTAATTTTCAACATTAAATTCACCATAACTAACTTAGTAAATTATACTCTGTGTCTTTAAAAGATGCGAAAAAAATGCTACCACAAATTCTGGAGGCTAAAATATAAAGATCCAACCCAACTTACCTTAGTCCAAAAGTGGATTATTTCAGATATCAAGAAAATCAAAAATTCATTCTAATTTTGTTTTTTTCATAAATAATTTTGTTTATAATAGGTGTACTGTCACAATATAAGTGGCGGCCGATACTAAAGGGTACAAGGAAACGTGCCCACCCTTCAAATAAACAAAAAAGAACGATTTTGTTAAATATAATTCAATTTCAGATATTTACTATAATCCATTAAAACATTTCTAAACACTATGATCCAAACTTACTACCAAATTACTCCAACGCAAAGCCTAAATATCAAAAGTTTCTTTCCATGACATTGACATAAACGAATGACCTTTGATACGTGTACTGTGAGCCAGGGAACGCGATAATTCTCTCCGCTTTGTCTTATGGGTTTTGGTCACGGGACTTACGTCTTCTTTACTTTAATAAACACAGGGCATGGGCAAAAATGTATGTGTCTCCAGGCAGAAGTCGAAGCTCAAACAATAGTGTCCGGTCCGGTAGAGTTTTAGTAGCAATATTTATTGTGATTATGATTATACTTTTAATTTTAATAAGTATAGTTAATTAGTTCGTATGTTGAGAGTTATGTGTATGTGATACTATTCTGGTGCAAATTAAAGAAAGATTTTATTTTAAAGATCATATAAGTGCTGCAAGAATATTTTATTCTAAAAACTTTAAAATATGCAGACTTTTATTTCCTCAGAAAGGTTTTGACTCGACAGTTGCATCCAACTCTATGTTAGATAGTATAAAATTAAAAATTGAACTAACAGCAATTCACGTGCGGGATGATATGTGCAACATAGACGGTATTTTGACATTCTTGTTGTTTTTAACAGATAATAACTTGACCAAATTTTTTGCAAAATACCATGTCACAAGACAGACTTAACGCCCTCGCAGTGTTATCTATCGAAAAACATTATATACAGCGAATCCCCGATTCCGAATCTGTTATCCATTTTATTGTAAACTCTAGAGGGAGGCACCTGTGGGTTCTTGCACAAATTAAAAACGAAACAAATTTTGTTAGATGTACCTTTTAAACTTTTAAATAAAAATTCTTTTCTCCAGCATACTTTACATAAAAAGGTTTACTGGGCAGAAGTTGATATAAGCAGCTGGATTAAAAAAACACTTTTTATGGCCAGGTCTAAGCTATACTGGGTGTTTCAGAATTAGATGTTAATCTTTCCGAGTGTAAATCCTTCGGTAATTTTAAAAGAAGAGTTTAAATAAACTTACGTCCTAAATGACTTAACTTTTGATATATAGGAAGGTTAAGTTTAAAAAAATAGGTTTCTTTTTACTACTGTATCTCAAAAGTTAAGACATTTAGGACATAGGTTTTTTAAAACTTTTTTCTTAAAATTACCTAAGGATTCACATTCTAAAATATTAGTATCTAACTCTGAAACACCCTGTGTAGGTTAGACTTGGCCATACAAGAAGTGATTTTTTAATTTTTATTTAGCTTAAAACCGGCTATTCAAATCAGCTTTTGCCAAGTCTACCTATTTTATGAACAGGGTTTTCATTTATAATTTGCCATCTACTTTTAACTATAACCAAAAAGGATAAAAAAGACGTCTTATATATAAGTTTTATACTTTTTCATCTTTTATCTTTTGAGCTTAAAAAGAAACAAATGAACATTAAAAACTCATGAAAAATGAAGAGGTATTTTTTTTTTAATGGGAAACTCTGTATATTATATCAATATTAAAGGGCTTTTAAAATTTTTACAAAAATACCACATTTGATATATCTGTCACAGTCAAATGGTTATTTTAGGCAAAGAGTTATCTACTATTTTTCAGATTTACGTGATCATATTTTGAAAACTTTTATAGATAGATATATCAAAAGTGGCATTTGTGTAAAGCTGTTTAAAAGACTTTTTAAATGGAGACATAATATACAGGGTGTTCCATGTAACAAAAGTTTACTCCCTCATTTTTCTTGAGTTTTTGATGTTCTGGTTAGTTTCGTTTTTATGCTCAAAAGATATCAGATAAAAAAGTTTGAAACTTTTATAAAGGAGGTTTTTTCTATCCTTCTTGGTTATAGTTAAAAGTGGGTGGCAAAATATAAATGAAAACTTTGTACAATTTGTTGAATAATAAGAATGTTTATCTAAGAGTTACAAGGCTCAAAAAAATTATTTAATCTTTAATTAATGCAAGATACTGCTGCTGGCGCCTTCTAGAATTAACAATAAAATTGACAGCAAATTCTTACTTCTCACCTCCCAAAATCCCATCTTGCCGAATATTGTGACAATACACCTTTTATTAACAAAATTATAAACCAGAATACATTTTTAACACTTAAGTTGAATTAGATAGTCATATTTTAGCCTCAGAATATGGTAGCCTTTTTTCTGAGACACCCTGTATAAAACAATCTTTTTATAAATTCTACATAACTTAGTTTGGCGACTATATTCAGCTCTGCCTCGTACACGCCGTGAAAGTTTTCGTGCAATAGTAATTAATTTCACATACGGAAAATAAAATCAAATGTAGTTTTATTTAAATAAATAAACGTATGGAACTTCTGCTAATATAAAACAATGCCAAAAATATACAGGGTGTCCCATTTGCGATACTTGTATAGGCGGAATTGTACTTTTCTTTCGGTTGTTTAAGGAGGGAGATACCTGTAAAATGTTGATGTTTTTTTCTTAATGTGTTAGTATAATCCTTTAAGAACACGTCACTAAAATTTAAAACATAATTTTTAATATTTCTTATGTTAGGTACAGAGTCGGTAAGTCACTCTAATCATTGAATTCTTATGTACCTATTCAAAATTTTAACGCGCTTTTCTAAAAACTATATTCTTAAATTAAAAATATATAATGACTCTTTCATCAAAAAAAAATCATAAAAATTAATGAAAATTGAAGCATTTACAGGTATCTTCCCCTTAAGAGGTATGTGGGAAAATAAAAAAATTTACACTTTCAGAATGACTCTATATTTTCTTACCTTTTATGATCTTCAGATTCTGCTTCGAACTCTACTTCTATCTGACAGTTTTCATTCATAAACTGTTGCACTAATTCTTCCTGAGTCAGGCTGTTATCATCACTCTCAACAAGTTCCTCTTCTTGATTTACTTCATCAGTATTTTCTACTAAAGTTTCCTCATGCTGGCTAATATCAAGTTCATGGTTATAGTTATCAGGATTAGTACTCTCCGAGACTTGCTCTTGTGTTTGCTAAATAGGAATATTTATTAAAATAAGCTAAAGAAACGTAAAATAAAAGTATATAAAACAACTTAATAAAATATATATTTTTTTAATTTTTGACAGTCGGCAAAGGCTTAATTGTAAAGAGGGGTATTTTACATGCGATCTTGTAAGGCGACTTTGCCCAATGAGCATGTTTGGTGGACGAAGAAGTAGTACAGGAAGTGAAACATTTCGCAATCTTTGGTCCTGCATAAACCTCCTAAAAACCGCCGGTTAATTGCGATACTGGCCTCAATTTAATATTATTTAATGTCCTGTAAAAACGATATCTGCATTACCCTGTTCTTAATTTCAAAATAATGCTTGGAGATTGTTCATGTGAAATAGAAATACAGCTGATTGCAGAACAAAACCTGGGGCTTCCCAGCATCATACCGGACTTGGTTAAGAGAAAGCAGGGACTTGTTCCAGTTGTGTGAGTCAAAGGAATGAAGATCCTCAGTGGACATTTTGTGACAGAATCTGTATCGTCTTTTATGTATATTTTTATTATTGTTTTTACAAAATTTTCAATTAAAATGGAATTTAATTGACATTTTGGCTTTCTGGTATGAGGCAGGGTTAAAATCTAACACAAACATACATTTTTAGACAATCACTGGAACGATTTTTTATTTTTGCACATATTACAAACCCAATTAAAAAAAAAAAAAAATAAGAAAGACAACATTCGTTTCGACTATTATTCTCTTTTTTTTAAATTTATTTATTCATATTATATTCGTGATGTAACGACTGTTAGAATTCTCACATTCGCAAATGCGAATGTAAATATTCATCTCCAATATTCGCGAATGCGAATGTTGACTTTCTAATATAGCTCTCGTAAAATATCATACTGATTTTAGGAATAAGAAGTTTATTTTGAATTTTTTTTTTTGTGAAAGATATGATAACCTTTATTTACAAATAGTAGTTATATATCCAAAAACTGGGACATGGGACCCATACAAAAATTTTATTAGATTCTAGTGGCCTTGAAGCCGCGTCCAGACTTGCAATTCGCCGCATAGCGCGCCACATAGCGCGGACATGGACATGGCTTGGCGAATGATTTGCCGGTGATTCAGAGCTTGTCGGTTTTTTGGCGTCAGGGAGTGCGCAAACAGGTTGGTTAGTTTGGATGGACGTTTGGCGAATTGTTGAAAGTTTGGACGCGACTTAAGAAATACAAGAAAATTTGAATTTTAAAAATTTGCGGAAAAAAGTTAATTCAACCCACCCCTCCCCACAGAAAAAGTCCAAGTTTCAAAAGAAAATCCCCTTTTTCTATTTTTTTCGTAAATTAAATCAAATATCATCAACAAATTCTTAATTTATGTTTTTTTAACTATAGCCAGTTAAAAAGTGTTTTAAAACCTTTTTTTGGAATAGGTTAAAGTCGTGCTGCTTTCCAGGTATGTGAAAAAGTGCTCAATTTATAAGAAATTAAAAAAAAAAAGCAAGTTAAGAGGTAAGCTCTGAGTGCATTTTTAAGGCGATTGCCAATATGACATCTACCCCAGACGTGTTATTTTTTAAGGAATGAAATATTTTTGTCTATGAATGTTAGGCGTGAAAAAGAGTTAGGAACAAAGTTTTGACTAATGTTTGGCAAACCACCAGTAGAATTTATGATCATCTGAGCAAGAGAGGTCTTATTTTTATGCGATTGTTAAAATAGCCTTTGGCCTCCAAAGTAGTTTAATTGGAATGTTTTTTTTTAATAACTGGTGATTTTTTAGACTAAAATTATGAAGAAACCTATTGTGACATTGTAATACCTGTTCAATATAAACCTGGAGTGGTTCAGCTTCATCTGACAAATTATCAGATTGAGGATAAATAGTGTTCAATTCTATGCTATTGTCTTGTTCTTCTTCTTCTCTACAGACAATATTATCCAAAAGGTGCTCTTGTTTAACAGTAGTTTTTTCAGTTATGTGAGATTCAAGATTTTGCATGTGAACTGGGTTTTCTATTATTTCTAAAATAAAAAAATTAAACAAATTAAGAAAACTAAAAATAAACTTTAAAATAATTTAAAGATACTTCTAAATACCAAGTCCTGACCCTCCATTTAAAGATTTTTTTTATTCAAATATTTTAAATTACCCTGTATAAAGCATATTTTTATTATTCTGATTTAATACCATTTTAGAGAAGTTACAACCTATAAATTGCCTACTATTACAAATACTCTTTTAATAAGGCAAATACCCCAATAATAATTTGCTTACAAAAATTCTAAGATAAAAATATCTGTTTTAAGAGCAGCTGCTTCAAAATGTAAATTTAAAAGAAGACCAAGACTTGTTATTTATGCATAAGTAACTATTGTTAATTCAGTTTAGGACCATGCACCAATTGTTATAAACAATAAAGTAATTTTTTTAAATGAAATACCCCATCTATACTAATATTATAAAGAGGTAAAGTTTGTAACTTTGCGTGTTTATTTGTAGGGGCTAATCTTCCGAAATACTGAACCAATCATCAAAACTATTTCGCAATTAGAAACATACAGTATTCAGGAGTACTATAGCCTATATTTTATTATGATTGAAGTTCAGAGAAAAATATAAATAACGCCCAACGAAGTGGGCACGGGTCGGCTATTTTGTTATAATACCATTAAAGAGATATTTTAAAAGGCATCAAAAAATAGTACATTTAATATATTCATCTATATATTTTTTTAATGGTTAGACAATATACTTAAAGGGTGTTCCATTAAAAATCGGTATATTATTAACAAACTTATATTGATAATGACCATAAAAATGTCATCATATAACTAAAAATAAAACTTGTATTGTTGTTTATGTTAACAAATACTAACCTGTTTTAATATCAATATTTTCAAATCTTGCTTCTATATCATCACCTGATTGAACCAAATCTGCACACTGTTGCTGTGGTTCGTCGAAATTTTCTGTTTCATTAGATTCTTCAAATGCGCTGGGTGACTGACACTCACCTTAATAAAAAAAAAACACATTACAGGCAAATACTAGACTTTAATAATATGAGTATTAGGATGATTTAGTTCTGTAAGGTTTTTTTCTTTTTTCAGTGCTCAAGCCAAATTTCTGTCTACATGTAGAAAAACAAATCCCACCACATTTGAGCTCTTAATATTAAGTTTAAGTACTTACCATTTAAATTTAAAGTTTTCCCATTAAAAATGCACCTTACGGTATATTTCATGCTCTTTGAAATTGCTTTAGTGTTTTATTGTGAAACTTAAAAAATTATAGTTACTATACAAAATTTATTATTGTAAGGAAATATGTAAGTAATCAACAATTTAAATAGCATGATTAGTCTTATTATCAATTTCTTATGTTTTAAGTCCTAAAAATGGCTGTAAACTCATTAAATATTGCTTGGAGTTTTTTTTATGAGCTGATTAAAAATTTGAAAAAAAATCTAAATATTGTATTTTGACGATTCCTACGGGCGAACCAGTTCGAGTTACACAAAAAAACACTAAAGCAATTTCAAATAGTGTGAAACATGCCGTAAGTTCCACCACAACGATACACAATGTAGTAAAATGGGAAAACTTTAAATTTAAAGGGTATGTACTTAAAGCAAATATTAAGAGCTTAAACTTGGTCGGAGTTTTTTTCTACTTGTAGATTAGAATTTGATTTGAGCACCAAGAAAAAAACTTTTGCAGAAATGAATCACCCTAATGAGTGTATTGTAATAAGTAAATATTGTTAGTAATTTAGTACTAATCAGCACTTTTAAATTGAATGAAAAAAGGATGGTGTTTTATTTATTTTTAAAGAATTATGATAGATTTTTCTGTACATATAATTGGTCAAAATCATCACTTTAACCATAATTTTAAACAACTCAATTAGATAATCCCAATTCTATGAAAAATACTGCACTTTTATTGGTACCTTTAATATAACTATGTCCCTGAGGTGTTTCAACATCCTGAGGTGTATCAACATCACCTTGCTGTTTATATAATTCATTATTTATGACTTCAGAGTCAGGTTGGAATTGATCAGTTTGTGCAATTTCATTTGATTCTCTTTCTATTTCAGCTGTTGCCTGGTCATCATTTGGAAGCAATTGAACACTTTCTGGAATAGCTTCCAATTGGCCATCAGCTGTAGTTCTGATATCAAATATGAAAACAATTATCAATGTTTAACTTTAGCTTAAAGTATTTATTACACATATTTATTTATTACACAAGGGAAAAAAGTTTTAAATTTTAGCTGGAGGTTTTGTTGGCTCCTAACACAAAGCAAAGGGAGACAATAAACCGAGAGTCTCTAAAATTTTTCCCGTGTCATTTTTTTCTGTGACAGGAAAACGACGATTTAATGTGGAAATAACATATTAAAATATATTAAAAGTAGAAAATAATTATGTAAGATTTGAAGTTCTAAACTAGTCGTCTGTAGAATGTAAAACGAAAATAAGACCTGAGTTGCTAGAGAAATTTTTAAAGTATTTATTAAATATCTGTCAATGAATTCTGTGATTTAACGGATTTTAATTAAAAATTTTGAACTTAATGTGGTTGTTACATAGTAATTCTGAATATTATTAGTGATCGGCCGATACCGATATAAATATCGGTATGTCGGCATATCAGCCAAATTTTGCCGATATATATCGGTCTATTTAAGATTAACTATTTTATTTATTTGTAAGAAATTTAAGAAGAGTTTTAAAATCGTGAATAAATTCTCCACAAAAATTAGCCATGGTTAAAAAAAATGTTTTACGTTAATTTAAAAAATCAAGAGAAAAGGGCTTTTTGTGGCTTTTGGGATATTCAGGCGCTGAATTTAAAATAAAATATCAAGAAAACAAGTAATTTTAATTAAGCCTTTTACAGTTCAATATGCCTAAAAAGTTCTCCCACAGTTTCGATTCAACCCATCAAGCCGTTTTTCTTTTGTTTTTAGTTAATTTTGAAAAAGAATTAAAAGATACCGATTTTTACTTTAAATAATACAATCCTGAACAAAATTTATATAAACGTTTTTAGGTTCTTTTTTATACATTTTTATTAATAAAAGTCTTAAAATTTATGGGAAAAAAATTAAAAAGTACGAAATTATTCTTTTTTTCCCTAAATTTAAATACCTTATTAATAAGAATGCATAAAAAAACTTTAAAAACTTTTTGTTGCATTATGTTAAAGGCAGCAATGCCAGTATTTAAATAAAAATGCTTTAGAGCGTTGCCTCTTTTGACAATTTTTACTTGTATTCATGAATTCAATTGAATAGCTAAAGCTTTTTTAAAAATTTACCGATACCGATATTATATCGGTATCGGTAAATAAAATATCAGTATTGGTCGACTATTGGTATCGGCAAATAAAATCGCATCGGCTGATCACTAAATATTACAAAGTTAAAAAATGTCTGATTGTACTTTTGATATAAAGTAAAGGTTAGTTTTGTAAAATAAAATCTTCTTAAATAAAATATCTACCTTTACTTATGTGTATGTAACATCGTGTCCAAAAAAATAAATAATAGTTTAAAAAAACTAAAAAAACACGCTTTTATATGCAACCGAACTAAAAATTAGAAAATAATTTTTCATTACAGAGTTTGTCACTTCAGAGTAAAAAGCGTGGGGTGCATTTTACTATTTTTTCATAACTTTTCCCTCATAGATATTTGCAAATAGAATAATTATAACATTTAATATATTAAGCACCCCACGCTTTTATTCTGAAGTGACAAACTCTTTGTAATGAAAAATTATTTTCTAATTTTTAGTTCGGTTGCATATAAAAGCGTGTTTTTTAGTTTTTTTAAATTATTATTTATTTTTCATTTTTTAGTTCGATATGCATGTATGTATGTATGTATGTAAAAATGCTCCAGTTTATTCACTAAAAAATTCCTTCGCCATTTTGTCAAGAGTAGTATTAGGACACAGAGAATCTGTAAAGGAATTTATTTATCCTGGCGGTCCTAATCAGGATAACGGGATACTGTTTTTAAATTATTGCATTGTCATCGGTCCTTGATACGTGTGCAAAGTTTCAAAGAAATTGAATCGCTGGGAGTTGGTAAAAATTAGGCTCAAAGATTCCGTTACATAGATAGATAGATAGATAGATAGATAGATAGATAGATAGATACAACCCAAGCTAATAAAAGCGTGTTAAAAAGAACAGGGACAACAAAACGTAGTTTTATTCCTTGGTTTATTAGAATATTATGTTTTGTTGTTGTCAAAGCAATGTAATTTTGTGAGAGCCACGTCAAATCTTTTTAAAATAAAGGGTTTACCAATAAGAGCGTCAGAACTTTAAAATGCCACTAAGTAATAACTACAAATAAAATGTAAGTAATTTTTATTTTATTAAAAAAGGAATTTATAGCATTTAGTTTCAAAAATAATATTGTTTAAATATCCTCCTCTACTTTGTTCAGTTGGAAGGATTCTTGTGGCCCAATTTCTGTTTACTTTGCAATCATATCACCCTGCTTGAGGTCACAAATCCTTTGGTGACGTCCTCTCGTAAACCTCAGATCTAAGGTAGCGTCACAGAAAATAATCCAAGGGTAAGAGATCACATGACTTTGGTGGTCAGTTCACATTACCATTTCTCGAAATAGTCCGCATTTTGATGATAAATTTTAAAAATTTGATTTTGATAATTTGATTTTAATTGAATTTTTAACATAACTTGCTAGGCATTACTGAACACAACTCAGAACACAACTATGACAGTTTGGTGACATAAATCTAAGCAATGTTGCTACAGTAACATTTTTAAGTTCTGTCGCTCTTATTGGTAAACCCTTTATAAAATATTTTATTTCTTATAGACTAGGAGACACTCTGGTACATCTAGGACAAAAGTACTCCCTTTTCCCGGGGAAGAAAGTAATTTTATGAAAAGTCACATTTTAGTACCTGTCAACAGAGATAAAATTTTAAATGTTTTTCCTATAACGGAAAAAATATCTTTATTGGAATTTATACAATGTGACTTATTAGTGGGAGGAATACAATATTGAATGTAAAAAAATTAAGCTTTTAAAATTGTTAGTTTAAAACTGTGGAACTGGATTTAAATAGATGTATATATAAAAATATATCTTTAGTAACAAATTATAAAGTTATCAACACATACCTAAATTTAAACTGATATTTTTGGATATTTCCCTCTTCATCTTGTGTAAATTGAATTCCATATAAATCATCAGAGCCATCTATAGTAAATACCACAACTTGTGTGCCCTCATCTTCATCTTTATTTTCTTGAGTAGTTTCTTCATCAATAGCAGGTGAAAAACCACTGGTAACAACAATATTTTCTTGAACATCTGTATTTCCTACAATACCATAAGCCTGTTTTTACACGTACCAAGTTATTGATCAAAGAATTAGTTGGCAATAAATTTAAGTATTTTGATCGTTTTTACACCCTTTGAGTCATTGACCACTCTATTTTTAATTTTTAAGTTCTGTCAATTTTTAAGAAAATTATTCTATATTGTCAGTGTAATTAGCATAGTGCGTAACTCAATTATTAAAAATTTTAGAGAAGCTTTTTTAAAGCAAAATTTTACAGTGATGTAAGGTAGTAAAAAAATAATTTAATATGAAAAAAATATATATTAAAAATTAATTCTTAAAGTTAAATTTATTGAATTTTGACATCTGATTCAATTCAATCAATCATTTATTAATCTATAAAGATCATATACATGACTTTAGAATGGTCAAGAATAATATACTATATTATGAAAAAATAAAATAAAATAAGACTAACATAGATCAAAATGTAATAAAGACAAGTCAAATATTAAAAAAGACAAAACAAAGCGCACAAACAACATGATCAATAAGATAAAACAAAACTAACAAGTTAAAACTTTAACTAAGACTTCATTTTCAAAAACTCCGAGAAACTGTAAAATACATTCATTATTAAAAATTCTTTCAGTCTTTTTTAAACATGCTTAGGGTCCTCGATTTTTTAATGTAATCCAGCATTCTATTTTAGATTTTAATGCATGAATAATGGGGTGATTTTTCAAAGGTGGTCGTTCTGTGTTTTGGGATTTCTAGTGATGATGCATTCCTGGTTTTGTAGTTATGATTGTGTTGAGAGTGCACAATTCAAGATATAAATAGATGCTACTGTGAGAATTTTGTGCTTTTTAAATGTTTCCCTGCATGATTCCAATGGTTTTAGACCAAATATAAGTCTAACTATTCTTTCTGTGATTCAAAGACTTTATTGATGGTGGTAGCTTGGCCCCAAAGCATAATATTTTAGGAGAGGAAGTGGTATGCCGTGGCGTAGTATCCAGTCATCAGTGTATTAATAGGAACTGTATGTTTAAGTTCTAGCAAAGCATAGTATGGTCTGCTAAGTCCAGAGCAATGTGGTCCATTTGGGGTTCCTGGCTGTTTCTTGAGTCCAAATATGTCCCCAAAAATTTCAGATACGGCACTGCCATTGATGTTAGCTCTTGAAGTACTATTGTAAAAATGAACTGTACTTTTTTTTCTCATGCCATCCAAACAACTGACCCATTCCCAAAAAAAATAATTGTAAATATTGGCCCAGACAACTTATAATCTTTCACGGGTCTCCTCTTTGTTTAGACTAGAATTCTGTTAGAAAACTGGCACCCTGCTGGAAGACATACAAAATTTTTCATAAAATTTTTGTGAGGTGAGTCAAATCCTTACCTATAATAATTAATAATTATTTATACAAACAATTTTATCTGTATCATTGAGGAATAGGAACTTCAATAATAGCACTTGATGTAAATTGTGTATATTATGTCAATAAAGTTTCCAATAAATAAATAAATAAATAAAATAACATCTGATATGGACAAGGCCTTTATATACAATATTTAAAAAAAAAAATAAAGGATAATTTGTACATCCATTAAAATTTACAACTCAGAATGAAGTTGATTTTTAAACAAAGTAGAGTTGTAGGAATTAATAGATGTATAATTTACCTATTGTTAAGTTGTGTAAGTCCTCTAATGTTACATCATTTGAATGTTCAAGTATAGAGTAGTACTGGGTTTCATTTGAATCTATGGCAGTAACATAGCCTTCACTTATGGTAGAGTCATTACTGATGGTATCATTGGCATCCATATATTGAGTGTGATCATGGGACTGATCACTCCAAACTATACTTCCATCTTGAATAATTATCGAATTATCTCCTGGGTAAGAAAATTGATTCGACATGCTTAATATCTAGAAAGAAAAATACAATTCCTATTTTAAAAACTAGCATTAAATAACACATTACTAACAACATTCATTAGGTACTTGTATTTCTCACCGTATAGTGCTATTTTTTCCACTGTAATTAAAGATAAGGTTTCTCCAAGAACTCTAAGGAATTTTCTTCTATCAGAACTTTTTTCAAAACTAAATCTTGCTCTTAATCTTCCTATATGATTTTATAGATACTTAACATTTTTGGACAATTTAAAAACATATCGATGTTTTGTTGGGTTAAATTTTGAGAGATAATTCATTAGTTAACAATCCAAATATCAACAATAAAAATTAAAGGTATTATGTAAATATAACCTTAAAATCTTTCAACTAATTTTATTTTTGCACTCACAAATTAATTGGACTAAAAAAATGTTATAATAGAGTAATGCCTTGCCAACGCAAATTAAACCTACGAACGAAGAAACATTAGGTTTATAATTAGGTTTTAATCTACGTAATGGGAATACTTTGTTTAAATGTGTATTTCTGTAACTAAGAAGTAGGAAGCACCTTAGAATTGTTAACTAAAAGCCTTTATGTTAGGAAACTAAACTATAAACTATTTTTTGCTAAATAAAGTAAATTAGCGTACCCTAATATTTTTTTCCAAATTTTCTTTTATTCAGCAAAAAAACGTTTTAGCTGTCACTTCGATAATCACTGTCAATTAGTCAGTTTTCTTAAAATTTGTAGTTTCAGTTGCCTAAAACAAAAAAATAAACAAGAAATTCGGTGTCTGAGTTTTCGGCTTTAATAAGGGTTTTCGACAAAATAAAGTACAAGATTTTGGCCGAAATTTGGTGGGTGGGTCGAGAAGTCTAATTGACCAATCACCATTCAGATCTGTATAAACTGGGCGGTAGTGAAATGACAGATATGTCAATCGTCACTTGGCAAAAATTTTAGGTTAGGTTTATTTTCAGGCAAAAAACTAAAATGGATCAAAATGAAAATAAAAACATTAATTCTGACATTCAAGTAGACCCTGATTATAAAAGTACTAATACAGCAATAAGAAATGTAGAATTAAAAGAAGAAGAGGGTAAGTTGATTATTTTATCTATTATTTTTCAAAAAGTCAACCCCGCCAAATCGTTCACTTTATAAAGAAAAATTTTGTTAGTCTGTATTTTGTTAATAAATTTTTATTGTCCTGAAAAGTGCAGGTAAGTACTCATTTATTATTAAAATTGGCATTCTGATAGAAGTGATCCAGTTGCATTGTCTCAGAGGACCTACGTTTTATAATTTAATAAGTATTTATGGATTTAATAAGTATTAACGGTTGAGAGGGATTCCGTATAAATTGTTTTGCCCTATTTTCCAAGTTTTGGGTGTTAAATCTCGGGAATGTATAGTGGTCACCCAAAACTAGTAGAATCGAAAGAGTTGTGTTCATTGAGGATTTGAGGGTACTACAAAACTTTAATTTAAAAATCCAGAATATCATCGAAAAAGTAGTAACCTACTTTTTCATGTGGGATATTATAAACTATCAATATTTCAGTATGTTTTGGTCATACCTAGTACTGGTTAAGTCAACTACTTTAGGTATTGCTACCACAGTTTTAAAATATACATTTAAAACTTTCTTTTACTTAAACCTATTTAAATTAAAATACACAAAAATGTATGCCATATGCTTTGAATTAACAAATTTACTTTGGCTATATGTGAATGATATTTTAAAAAATATATGTGAAATATGTAACTTTTAAGCAGCAAATATTAGAAAGGTAGTATTCAAATACCCAGTATTCTGAACAAAAATTTTATTAACAAAGTGATAAAAACATACTTATAAGAAAAATACTATATATACTTACATATCTAAATAACTAAGGTAGCCTAAATAATTGTCATTAAATGCAAAAAAAAATATAGAACATCTACATAAAAAAACAATAAATTTTAAAAACAGTCAGTATAAAAATATAAAATCCTAAATAATGTACTTACAAACAATTAAAATATGGTACAACACTGAGACTATAACTGATAGTTAAAAAAAAAATAAAAAAATTATGATATTATCATTTAAAAAAGCCTACAGAAATTAAGACAAATAACACACAAAAAAAAGTCCATATTTATAATAATTAAAAAAATAGAAAAAAAAATACAACAATTATTAATTTTAATATAATTATAGCATCACAGACATATATCATCAAAATACTCTGATTGTGACAGCGAGTAGTAGGGAATTCAACAAATATTTACTAGAATTTCCCCAAAAGGCAACACCATACCTTAATCCCATTCAGAATTCTAATAGTACTCTTAATTAATCTTTTCCTATGATATCCTGAAGTTTCCTTCCCTTCATTTTCTTCCACGTGCAATAAAATTTCCAAGTCTCTATCATCTCTTACATTTTCTTCTCTTTGATACTCCCTAGCTTCACATCTGCAGTTATTTATCTTTGTGCCTTTGGTCTCAAATTTTTTGATAGTCCTATCGACTGTTGATTTTCCGGGTATTGGTCAATTCAGATACTCAGCAGCGAACATGTCTGACACATTTTGGTAACTATTTCCTTGATCGTACCATTTAATCATCAATACTTTTTCTTCAGTAGTAGTTAATCATTTCGCTCTACAATTTTTTAATAATAATAGCTCTACGATTTGTTGATAATAATAAAGCACTAAATTTCAAAATGACAACGTTATGTCCCGCTAACAGGTATTTTTATTGTTGTTCAAAAATATGAGGCGATAATAAGGTAACAATTTTTAAAAATATATTAGCATCTAACTAGCAAACGGGTTAACCGAAAAATCTAAAGTTTTTACCATGGACGTAGATTTGCAGCCTCTTCAATAAACTTCAATAGAATTTTTCTCTAAAATAATTAGGGAAGCCAATAATTGACCCTTGTAAAAATTACATGGGTTTCCTATGTCCCGCCCGGCGATGCATCACCCGGTATACATACTTCCTACAATAAAAACAGGGGCGTAGCTAGGTTAGCAGGGGTCCTGAGCAAAAAACTAAAGTAGAACCCTAAATACAGTGACAAGGAAATGAAATACATCATCTAATTTGGCCCAAGAAAAGTGACAACCAAAAAAATCGTTACTAAGCCCGGAAGCCCCTCTCAACTCCCAGGGCCCCCTATGAGCTTGGGGGCCTCAGGGCATTGCCCCGCCTAGCCCTATAGTAGCTACACCACGGAATAAAAATAGATTGGTAAAACATTTTACAACATATCCATTAATTAAAATTAAAATATGAGTACTTACACTGATAAAAATGTATTTCTTAAACCTTAAAACTTTTTTTTCGCTTTTTTGCTTCTTAGTATGTAACTTTATCTCAACGAAACCATTAAGCTACCCTCCTATGTCTATGTATTTCTCTTTGGTCTATATTTTGATAATATTTATTTTGGTTTAAACAGCGATTTTTCTATCTTAAGAAAATCAACACACCAGTCATTACTGTTGTGTAATATTTTTTTGTTCTTACAAACATTTTTTTAGGGGATAAAATAAGTAATTAAAAAAATCTCCCATGTCAACATTGAAAAATTAGCGCTGTGTCTACAATTTTTTTTATTATTAAAGGGGTAAGACAGGACCTAAATAGCAAATTTGTTATGATAAGATATTTTACTTCAGTCAGCTTACTTTTACAAAATCTGTAATGTTTTTAAAATTATTTATATATTAATATTTTTGTATAATGACGTATAATGTAGTAAAATTATTTAGATCTCTTTGCTGACAAACAATTTTCACTTTCACTATCTAAAGGACCCCACTTATTTCTTATGGAAAGTGGCTTTTGGTTACTATTTTTTTAATTTGGTATGTTGTAAATATCAACTTCCTGATTAAACTTTCTCATGGGCACAATGCCCGATCGCCTCAAGTTTTAGAGTTATAGAGCCTCAAAGTTTAATATTTGGAGGACCTCCCATGATTTACGATATTTTCTCCCGTACTAAAGCTTCTACCAAACGTCTTTTGATGCATACCTGTAGTAAATTATACGGGGTGTCCCAACTCTATTAATGGTAGGGGAGCCGAAGAGGGGATTTCTGCAGTTACTAGAGCGCGTCAGAAAAATATACCGGAGGATACCTTATACCCGATTAAATACCTCCACCAAATATGAGCCCCGTATACAGGGGCGGTCGTAAAAACAAAAATATATCCCACATAAATTGTCGTGCGCGTCAGATTAAGATAGGGTAAGTTAATTACATGCTAAAGAGTGCATATTCCACTAATCTGACAATTTGAGAGTGACGTAAAGAAACCGGAGGGCTACAAAGTTGAAAAAAAAACGTCATTTTGACATGCTTGAGTGTGGTTATTTTCTTATTTATTTTGAAGAAAATAATTCAAGGATGACGAAAAATATATAATTCGATACGATTTGAACGATTTCCACAAGCCGAAATAATAAAAATATTTTTTGACATACTTAAAAGTCTATAGCCGCTTCCCCCACCGATGAAAATGTATACATTATATAACATTTTTTTCTTCTTATCACCTAAGCTTTGCAACCCAATAGGTCTTTATGACGCTCGAGTAACTGCAAATTTAGCATCTTGGGCTCCCCTACTATAATACACGAAATTACTTCGCCCCTGTACAGGGTAAAGCCTTTTCGTTGACCTTGCAGGGTATAGCGAAAATTAAAAAGAAAGAACAAATCTGATTGCGCAATCTCAATTTCAATTTTTGAAACAAATTCAATGGTAAAAATAAATCATGGCTAACTTGATTCGTTTTGTAGAAAGAGAATGTTTTTCAAATTTTGTCAATTTGGCCAGGCACTTGTAACTCCCTTGATATAAGAGATAGAAAAAAATATAAATAGAAAAGTTTTAGGGATCTTTACGTAGAATTCATTGGCGTATCTATATTTTTTCCATTGACTTTTACGTGTTACGAATTCTACGTAAAAATCTCTAAATCTTTTCAATTTACATTTTTCTTCTATCTCTAATATTGTGCATAAAGTGAAATCGACATTGCGCAATCAGATTTGTTCTATCTTTTTAGTTTTCGCTATACCCTGCAAGGTCAATGAAATGACGCCACCTTGTGCAAGATACAAAAATAAACCTAATATAAAAAATGTATATCTATATTGGATACACTCTTCTCATTGTCAAGTAGGTTTTTTAAATGGAACAGCCTGTATATTTTAACAAATTTTGACTATTAAATTCTACATTAAAAATAAATAATACACTATACGTCAATTGTTGCCAATTTTTGAGATCAGCAGTATGCTTTAACGATTAAAAGTGAAGAAAGAAAATATAATTTTGGTTCCAATATTAGATAACTATTAAAAAACTAACTATTAAAAAAAAGAAATAAGATTACTGTCAAATGGTGTTGAGATTTCTATGTTTTAACACCTTTAGTGGTAAAAGTAGTGACAAATAAAAAAAATAACAACTGGAGTTATTATTACAAAATACCTAAGTATGTAAATGTTTTACCTTTTTTCTTCAGGGTTGACCAATTTCGCCGCTTTTTATAGTAAACTACAGGTTGTCAAAGAATTTATCAGAGAAGTCATAACTCCTAGAGAGTATTAGATACCACCATTTTTTAAATATTTTTTTTAGATAAGTGATTAAATTGCAATCAACAAAAGTGCTTATTGTTCAATGAGGTGTCCCCACTACTTACATTTCCGCCCCGAGCCCCACAATCTGTAGGTACGCCACTGACTCGACCTACATATTCAAATCGATTAAACTATCCACATATTTTGGCAAGTTTGGCTTGGTACATAGTTTCATTGATGATAATTTAGAAAACAAATGTTGCTGAATAGTTTGTGATTTTTCTGCAAACAGGCCTTTAGTTGGGTAACTGGTTTCCAACTGGTCACTTAACATATTTGTAAAATCTGATTGGCGCTGACTAGTTTGTGATTTCTCTTCGAACAAGCCTAATAAGTTGTGATATATCATTAAAAAAGATTTTAGTGTAGAAATAAAATATAGAATAAAATTGCAGTATTTCCATTTAATATGTGGGCCAAATTGACCTTGCACACTTTTTAACTAATAATAAATTTTTATCGGTTGCGTCTTTTTTATTTTTAAATGGCTAATGGGTAGATCTGTTTTCTCTAGGTATGCCAATTTTGGTTAAATAGTTTTAAACAGGACTGGACTTGCGGGACTATTTCCAAAATGATGCATTAAACTTTGGAAAAAATGTAACTTTATCTACATTAGGATAATACCTTTATTTTTAATAAATTTATTGTTACGTTTGGTCAGCATCCAACTCAGTAACCATAGTAACCTCACATTTTTGATTTTTAAAGAACACTAAAAAAAACGTTTTGTTTTTTTAAATGGCAATGGCATTATTTATTAAAAATAATTATAATTCCTAAATCCTCAAATTGTTGACAGATTCGCTTTTACTGAATCATTCCCCATAGTTTGTCTACAAGTTTAACGTATTAGCTTAATTTTAACTAAATCAGATTTCTTTTGCAAAAAGGTTAAATACAGTATTTTGGAAATAGTCCCGTAAGTCCTAGAGGCAAACCTAGAGAAAACATATTTACCTATTAGCCCTTTAAAAATAAAAAAGATAGGGGCAACAGATAAAACGTTTTTTTAGTTACAAAGTGTACAAGTTTAATTTGGCCCACCCTGTATGTTTGGAAAAGTTTAAAAGTTTCTTTCCTTCCCTCTTTTTCTAAAATTACAAAATGTATGTGGTTTATTAAGGTGCATTTAAATTAAAACGAATACAAGGGAACGAACGAATTTATTCGCTAGGAATATTGTATTTAAACAGTAAACCAAAAAATTCGTTCTAGTTTCAATACGTGTTGGTAAGTTAGCGAATCATCAAAGGATGCTCGCGTTCAATCTAAACGACGTTATTTGGTTGCGAACACGAGTAAACCAATTTGGTTCAAAAACGTCGGCAGGTAATTACTTAATTATTGAAAAATATGGAATCGACAAATGGGATATAGACTAGGAGGTATGAGCGCCAATGTATCAAAAATTATTCTAATGGATTTTTTTTGCGGAATCGTATTCAGAATTAATGCCGATTACGACGATAGATTATTCCAGCTTGTACCTTGGTCAAAAAAATTTTAAATTGAAATTATCCAACCAACTAAAAACAGTTTTTCTTGCATGAAATAAAATTTTATTTAATTTTTTTAATATTTTTGAACCGAAAACAACTCTTTACATTTACAATTGTAGAGTAAACGATTTGACAATTTTGAATGACTAGGTATATTTTTATTTCTTAACAAAGTCTATTTTCTTGTTTTCAATCCCCTAAAAACTTTGTACTTTTCATGTAGGTAATGGTCTTCATATTGGGAATTCAAATTAAGAAGCACAGTGTTGCAATTCGGTCAAACAGCTGATAAAAATGGGTATCTAGGTTCAATTTGGCAAAGAATATTTACATAAATTACCTAATTAATTATTAAATTTGACGAAAAATATTAGGCATTATTGTCCGACAACCTAAATACCACAAAGCAGGATAAAAGTCAGTGTTTAGAGAAAGTTTATATATAGTCATAAAGCGTAAGTTCTTCGTTATTTAGACTTGAACTGCAGTTGACTTCGCACGTTTTGCTTTATTGCTGATTTTTTAACGAAATCCATGATGGCAACCACTTAAACGCTTAACACTAGTTGTACTAACTATTTTCTTATTTTTTATTACATTCATCCCAAAAATCATAAAAATTCTTAAAAAAATAGAATATTAACTGCACCAACAGAAAGCAAAACTTGATTATGAAATGTCAAATGTTCTAAATTTGCAACTGAAACGTTGCCAAGTCGCTTAATTTGAGTTTTCAATAAACAGCAACCAGATGGGCCTGGTGTATTCTAAGGTTACCGCGACACCTTAAGTTAGTTGTCGTGGTAACCTTGGAATCAGGCCGATCTGGGTGCTGTATATGAAGACCATATGAATTCTGAATATATAGACCAGGAAAAGTGCAAAGATTTTTAGACATTAAAAACAAGAAAATACATAGTAGTAGGGGAGCCCAAGATGCTAAATGGAAAGTTACTTGAACGTCATAGAGACCTATTGGGTTGCAAAGCTTGGATGATAAGAAGAAAAAAATGTTATATAATGTATACCTTTTCATCGGTGCAGGAAGCGGCTATATACTTTTAAATATGTCATAAAAATGCTGTTATTATTTTGGCTTGTAAACATTGTTCGAATCGTATTGAATTATATGATTTTCGTTATCCTTGAATTATTTTCTTTAAAATAAAAAAACTTTACTCGAGAATGTCAAAATGAAGTTTTTACAACTTTTTAGCCCTCCGCTTTCCTTACGTCAATCTCAAATTGCCAGATTAGTGGAATACTGTTTAGCATATAATTAACTCACCCTATATTAATCTGACGCGCTCGAAAATTTCTGATAAATATATTTTTGTTTTTTACGAACGCCCCTGAATACGAGGCTCATATTTGGTTGAGGTATTTAATCGGGTACCAGGTGTCCTCCAGTATATTAATCTGCCTCGCTGTAGTAACTTCCTAAATTCCCTTCTTGGGCTCCCATACCATAGTCCCTGGGCCAGTAATGAAATGGGCCTTATTATAAGAACATTTTTTAAACCTTTTTAGGGAGGTTCATTTATACGAGTCTACCACGCTATATACTCATACCGCCATATATGGGATAGTTAGGGATCCCTGGACCATTTTCCAAGTCATTACTAATAAGCTAATTTTAGCTTCATTTTGACGAGACGACCAACTTTTTTCAACTATTTTCGTTGGTGGTAGCATACAGGGTTGGCAGACATTAAATGTGTTAATTTGATAAATGTCAAGAAACCAGTATGACTTATCTCGCAATTTGTAGGACAATGTGGGTGTTAAATTATATAAATATTGTTTAATCAACAGGAAAAAAACAGCTGGTTAGTAGTTGTTTTTCACGACATTGTTAACCATACATGTTCGGGGTAGGGGACTCTTTGATGAAACCTTACATTTTGTAGAACAAATATTTTTCCTTTTTATTTAGATAATCATCTTAAAAAATAAGAGGGAAGATCCATGTTTGTAATACATTTTTGATATCTGTTAAATCAACACATTTAATTCTTGCTACCCCTGTAAGCTACCACCAACGAAAATTGTTGTAAAGAAAAAAGTTGGGCGTCTCGTCAAAATAAAGCTACCCATAAAAAATTAGCTTGTTAGTAATGACTTGAAAACCGGTCAAGGGATCCCTAACTAGAAGCGGGGCTTTAACCCAGCCTGTCAATGTCAAATATTTCGGGTGTCGGACTGAGCGCACGCGTCACTTTTTTGTCGGACAAGTTTACCACAATGTTTTATTTTATGTTTTATTTGTTTTCTGGGAGATTAAATTTAAACAAAATATTATTTGGCTTTTCTCCAGAATAAAATTTAAAAGTTTATTTAATATTTTAAGAAAATTAAAACTTTTATACATTATGAAGAACAATTCTGCTCTTCAATAATATAATAAAAGTTATTATTGCTTTAAAAGAAATAAAATAATGAAATATTCAATATTAAGTTACTTACAATACAACAAAGGTTCAATGTTTTACATGCAATTTTTAAACATTTTGCCAAAAATGGCAAGGGTTACAGTCATGAAGTCATAACAATCAAACACACGTTTCGGGTATCAGACAAGGCTGGTTTCGTGACTGTAACCCTTACGATTTTTGTCATAATGTTTAAAAATTGCATGTAAACATTGTGTTAAACTTGTCCAACAAAAAACTGACGCTTTCGCCCAGTCTGACACCCGAAACATTTGGTATTGACAGGTTGTGTTAGAGCGCCACTTTCATATAGGGCGGTATGAATATTCGTGCTAGACTCGTCAAAAGGAACCCCCTAAAAGGTTTTAAAAGTGTTCTTGTTATGAAGTCCATTTCTTACCGGCGCAGTTTGTTAAGAAACAAAAAATATATATATCTAGAAATTAACAAATCGCTTACTCTAAAATTGTTACAGAAAGTTCGAGGATTCCATAAAAATATACACCATGTAAATTTTTTCCTATTGTCATACATTATTTAAATGGTAAAGTTGAGCCTACTTGCTCATTTTCAGTTGTTTAAATGATTATAACTTGATAAATATCCATTTTTCGAAAAATATTGGATTTGCAGCGATTTTTAAAGCTTTTCAAAGTTTTCAATGTTTACGTTTACACTAACCGAACTCATACGTTTGTTGCCCATTTGGTCGTATACGTTCGCTAGGTAAAGACATAATAAAAATAATTTTAAATATTTACGACTACACTAACCGAACGTATACGTTTGTTGCCCATTTGGCCGTATACGTTAGCTAAGTGAAGACCTAATAAGAATAATTATAAATATTTACGTCTACACTAACCGAACGCATACGTTTGTTGCCCATTTGGCCGTGTACGTTCCATAAGTTTGTTTAAATCGTTCGTTGTGTTCAGACATATTTTCGATTGCTTCGTTATTTTAGTAGTTTTTGCGGAAATACAAGTTGATTTTTGTCTGATTTTTTCATCAGGTTCTTTAACTACTAGTCGTCGTATTCTAGGTCAGCTAGTTTGTAAAAATTTAATTTTTTAAATGCAAAAATATAATTTCTAAATGCAATAAGTGTGATAAAACTATTAATCGCAAATATCCCGGAATAAAATGCAGTAGTTTTTGTGAATGCTCACATTCATCATACAAATAAGATATGCTGCGAACTCGAACATGACGGCGCGGTTATTTTTTAAACTTTACCTGGCACGTGACTCGTGCCGCCTGAATCCTAGCAGTGACCCTGGTGCAACTAATAGTCGCATTTTAAATGAACTTAAGCAAAGTATCGGATTTTAAGGCTGTGGTGAAGAATTTTATTGACTGCATGAAACTAACTGAAAAACTTAAATGAGAAAATGAAAAATTAAAGTCGAAAATTTTATCTCTTAAACATTAGGTGGCTAGAGCAAACAATCTGGAAATTTCAGGAATTCCTGAGACACCAAATGAAAATCTTATGAACGTCGTGACAGGTGTGGCTTCATTTGTTGGCATTAAGATTGACAACTCAATGATTGATTCTGTTCATCGAGTGCCTACTTGAAATGGCGAAAATCAGCCAAAAAATATTATTCTACAAATAACAACAAAACGACTAAGGGGATGACATGATTTCTGCAGCAAAGAACAAGGCTCATGAACATCGAAAACGAGGACTCTTTATGCCTGGTTTTATTCAATCTATCTACCTTAATGAACATGCTACACCACAAACCAAGGGTTTATTTAAAGATATCCATTTGGTCGGCAAACAAAAAGAGTTCAAATTCTTATGGGTTCGGGGAGGACATATTTTTGTTCGTAAGGACGATTTTTCTCGGATTATCCTAATCTCTACAAGCGATGACCTTAAAAAAATAACTTAACTAGTACAGATTTTACATCTTTTTATAAAACAAGTCTTGTTTCTTATGACTAATAGTTTTGTATCGGATAATTTAAGTGTTTTTCTTTTTCAAAATACCAGGGGCCTTAGATCAAAATTAAAAGAATTTTAAACCAGCGTTTATGCTGGCGATTTTGACATGATTCTCGTAACGGAATCCTGGCTTAACAGTGGTATTCTTGATAGAGAGGTTGTTGGTTCTACCTATAACATCTTTAAAAGAGACCGTGAGTCCTCTGCTTTCTAAAAGTCTGAAGGTGGAGGTGCCGTTATAGCTACCCGCCAAGGTCTTGATGCTGCCAGAGTAACGGAATTTCAGAGTGATGCGGAGGATGTGTGGGTGCGCATTAAAGTTAGTCAAAAAATGTCAGTTTTTCTGTGCTGTGTTTATTTGCCACCTGATAATGATAAAGCACTCTTAAGTTTTATTTCTAAGTTGGTCTGGATCAGCCAGCAGGTGAGTGACAGTAAGATAATAGTTTGTGGGGATTTTAACTGTCCCAATCTTAAGTGGTCATTTTTAAATAATAATAATCATTTGAAGCCATCTATACTTTCGCCACTATAAATTGATAATGAATACCTAGTAAGTAACTCCGGTTACTATAGTTTTAAATAAAATACATTTTTTATTGTGTTAACTAGGGTAACTGTGTTTTTAAACCAATGAAATAAATTTTTTGTTCAGGTGTTTTTCTCAATTTATAATGAACAGAGTATAGTAAAGATCAAAAGTCTGCTTTGTTGATAGATTTCTTATCATTCTGTGGGTTGGTTCAGTTTAACTATATTGCAAATAATAGCAATAACATATTGGACTTAGTATTAGGTAACGATATTAGCACTATTAATTCTCTATCACGATGTTTTTCGCCAATGGTAGCTGAGGATAACTATCACCCTTGTGTTCAATTTTGCACCTCAAGCACTACTCTTAAAAATATAAAAATTCCTAATAATAAATTTTATAATTTTTACAAGGCCAGTTACGACCACATAAAAATGGCCACTCAAGTATACCTTGGGTAAATATTTTTGACGGTAATTCATTGCAGGAAAATATAGCTCCATTCTATAATATTCTAGATTCTCGTATTTCATAGAATGTACCAAGAGGCTATCGCAATCATTCATATCCTATATATTTTTCAAATGCAACCATAAAGGTAATTAAGGAAAAACATAAAATTCATAAAAAATGGAAGATATATGGTATTCTACGTGATTATAATACATTTAATTTATTGAGAAGTCGTTCTAAGCGCCTTATCAGGAAAGATTACTATAACTATCTTAATCATATTAAAGCAGAAATACCCAAAGAGTAAAAAATTTTGAATCTTTCTGTCGGCTAATAATTCTGCTGGTCTACCCTCCAATATGAAAAATGAAATATGTGTTTATCAATCTATCTCAAATATTACGCTTACTCGACATGTAAAAAGTAGTGCTAATTTTTGTAGGCTTAAATTAACTACCTATGAAGTTAGAGAGATTTTGCAGGACTTGAACACTACAAAGGGTGCTGGTGCGGATGGCATTCCATCATTATTTGTCGCAAGATGCGCTGATGTTCTCGCTTTGTCAGTCACGCCCCTCTTTAATCAATCGCTGACCCTTGGTTTCTTTCCAAAATGTTGGAAAAATACACTTCTTGTCCTTGTATTTAAGTCAGGTGACAAGGGTGACATTAGGTAATATAGGTCTGTTTCCAAGCTCTCCGTATTTCCTAAGGTCTTATTTTTTGGTAAAAAATCAAATTATTATTTATTTATATACGGCTTTGTTCCTAATAGATCCATAGAAACTAATCTTATTTGTTATACTGAATTTATTTTAAGAAGTATGGAATTCCTTATCCAGGTTGACTCTATCCATACCGACTTTAGTAAGGCGTTCGATAAGATAGATCATCTGTTACACCGGCACACAAAAAATTTGTTTGATGTGCACCGGACGCGACCTATCTACGGGTATCTTTTTCGACCCTCTGAACCCAGCAGCAGAAAACGGTAAGAAATAGAGAAAATTTGCACCATTTTTTACGTTTTTTGCAATTTACTCAAAATTGGGACCCGTACGGCCTAAACTGACTTAAAATTCGAATTAAGAGGGTCAAAAAACATACCCGTAGATAGGTCGCGTCCGGTGCACATCAAAAAAAAAATTGTGTGCCGGTGTTATTGTTAAATAAGCTGGCTGGTGTCGGGGTGGGTAGAGTCATCCTGGATTGGTTTAAGTCGTATTTAACGGATAGAGAACAGATGGTCTCAGTGGCTGGAAGTAGGTCAAGAGCTTTTATTGCAACATCTGGAGTGCCCCAGGGAAGACATAATAGGAATAATTTTAAGTATTTACACTAACCGAACGCCTACGTTTGTTGCCCACATGGCCGTATACGTTTACAAAGTAAAGACATAATAAGAATAATTTTAAATATTTATGTCTACACTAACCAAAAGCATACGTTTGTTGCCCATTTGACGGATACGTTCCATAAGTGAAGACATAATAAGAATAATTTTAAGTATTTACGTTTACACTAACCGAACGCATACATTTGTTGCCCATTTGGTCATATACGTTCACAAAGTGAAGACATAATAAGAATAATTTTAAATATTCATGTCTACACTTAACGAACGCATACGTGTGTTGCCCATTCGACCGTATACGTTTGCTATGTGAAGACACACCTTAATATAAATGTACATTTGCATTTAATGCTATGCTATCAAAAGCTATGTCGGACTCAAATGATGATATACTTATTAGCGCCAGTTTTATTGTTATGACAGGAGTTTCCTATTAGACTAGGAGGTATGAACGCCAATGTATCCAAAAATTACACCGGCATATAAAAACAAAAAAGTGATCAGTACTTTTGACTAGACCAATTTTTTTATGTTTTTTTATGGCCTGAATTCGAATCTGGAGTCCGTTTTGCTCCTTTAGGCTTGAGTTTTGAGTAAACTTCGAAAAACCCTAAAAATCGCTAAAAATTAAATATTTAAGTGGGGTTTTTGCTGTTTACTTAAAATTGAAGCTGATGGAGCAAAACGGACTTTGGATTCAAGTTCGGGGCATCAAAAAACAAGTAAAAAATTTAGACTGGTCAAAAGTACCGATCACTTTTTTGTTTTTGTGAGCCAGTGTAATTTTTGGATACATTGGCGCCCTACCTTCTAGTCTAATAGAAAACTCCTGTTTAAAAACAAGGCGGTAATAACACAGGCACACAAAATGAAAAAAGTATTTTAAACTGGAAGCAGGATATAGTGTTTCTTGTGTATTTCGATGCGCTGAATCCGAATTTAAAGCCCGTTTTGGTCCAGCACGTCCCAGTTTTTTGTAAATTGCAAATATACCCTAAAAATTTGGTCATGTGGAAAACATTGTGTCCAGTTGGCTGGGGCTTTATTTTTTTAGTTTTCTCACTGGAATGCATTTGTCGAAGTACACCAAATGCTTACCCAAGTCTCAACAAACATTTTTGATCACTTAAACCCAAAAAACATAACCTCAAAAGCGCATAGTAACACAGCCACACAAGGTCAAGGTCTTTTAAGGTTAAATCATCAAAATTCATTAAAAATAAGACGACAAATCGGTATTTTTTTGTTTTTGAAGTCACTGAGTCTGAATCCGGAGTCAATTAGACCCCATCAGGTCATGGCCAAGGTCATTTCAAGGTCAAATCATCAAAGTTCATCGAAAATAGACCATAATCGTTGTATCTTCATGTTGTTAGAATCCGAAGTCAAATCAACCTCTTGACCCCATTAGGTCCAGGTCAAGGTTATATCAAGGTAAAATCATCAAGATTTGTCAAAAAATAGACCACAATCTTGGTATCTATATATTTTTGGGGTCGCTGATTCCGAATCCGTCAAATTGACTCCATTAGGTTAAGATCAAGGTCATATCAAGGTCAAATCATCAGAAGGTATCAAAAATAGACCACAATCATGATATCTTGAGGTATTCTGGGTTAATGACTTTAAAATGATCTTGACCATGACCTGATGGGGTCAAACTGACCCCGGATTTAAATTCAGCGACTCCAAAAACATAAAGATACCACGATTGTGGTCTATTTTCGATAAATTTTAATAACTTACCTTGACCCAGACCTTATCGGGTTAAACCGACCACAGATTCGGATTCATAGACCCCACAAACATAAAAATGCCATGATCTAGTCCTTCGGACCTCCATTTTTTTTGTTGTAGAGCTCTGATTGGCCTTGAATTGACCTTGACCGTGAACTTATGGAGTCAAACCGACACCAGATTCGGATTCAGCGATCCCAAAAACATAATGAAACCATGGTCTTGCTTTTAGAGCTGGAACTTTTTTTTATTTGTGTGGCTGTATTACTATGCCCTTTTAAGGTTATGTTTTTTGGTTAAAGTGATCAAAATTGTTTGTTGAAACTTAGGTAAGCATTTGGTGTACTTTCCAGTAGGACAACTGAAAAATAAACCCCCAGCCAACTGGACACAATGTTTTCCACATGACCAAATTTTGAGGTTATATTTGCAATTTACAAAAAATTGGAACGTGCTGGACCGAAACGGGCTTCAGATCCGGATTCAGCGCATCAAAATACACAAGAAACACTATGTACCGGTTTCAGTTCAGAATACTTTTTTATTTTGTGTGCCTGTGTTAGAGATCTTTCTTTTGGCGGTCATGCGGCCTTAAATGTGTCCGTTTTTGCAGTTTAGGGTCTGTAGATAATGATGTTTGGCGTGCGGTATATCTTTATTTCAACAAATTAAAACAACATTCTTTTTTTTTTTGACAAACCTGTTATTACAATAAAACTGGCGCTAATAAGTATATCATTTGAGTCCGACATGGGTTTTAATTCGGAACGGCATTAAATGCAAATGTACATTTATATTAAGATGTGTCTTCACTTAGCGAACTTATACGGCCGAATGGGCAACACATGTATAAGTTCGGTTAGTGTAGATGAAAATATTTAAAATTATTCTTATTATGTCTTCACTTATGAAACGTATACGGCCAAATGGGCAACAAACGATGCGTTCGGTTAGTGTAGACATAAATATTTAAAATTATTGTTATTATGTCTTTACTTAGTTAACGTATACGGCCAAATGGGTAACAAACTTATGCGTTCGGTTACTGTAAATGAAAATATTTAAAATTATTCTTATTATGTCTTCACTAAACGAACGTATACGCCCAAATGGACAACAAACGTACGTGTTCAGTTAGTGTAGACGTAAATATTTAAAATTTTTCTTATTAGGTCGTCACTTAGCGAACATATACGTCCAAATTGACCAGAAACGTATGTGTTCAGTTAGTGTAGACGTAAATATTTAAAATTTTTCTTATTCACTTAGCGAATGTATACGGCCAAATGGGCAACACACGTATGCGTTCGGTTAGTGTAGTCGTAAATATTTAAAATTATTCTTATTACGTCATTAATTGGCGAACGTATACGGCCAAATGGCTGAGATTGTTGATATAATGGAAATAATATTCGGATTTCAATAGTCATATTTCCAAAACTATTAAAGATAGATATATCAAATAATGTGGTATTTTTGTAATGCTTTTTAGAAGGCCTTTTTAATGGTGTCATAATTTACAGGGTCTTCTATTTAAAACCAGTTTACCTCTTTATTTTTCTTGAGTTTTTAATGTTCATTCCTTTCTTTTGTTATGCTTAAAAGATAATAGATAAAAAACTATGAAACTTTTATACAAGATGTTTTTTATCCTTCTTGATTATAGTTAAAAGTGGGTGGCAAAATATAAATGAAAACCCTGTATATAGAGACATGAGTCTAAAAAGCTTCATATAATAATAAATAATTGCAATAATTTTCAAGATAGAGTAACATGAGATTTAATAATAAATTGAAATTAAAATATTAATGAAATAAGGATAGTGGTATACACTCAAATTTATACCTGGTAAAACTAGGGGATGTTTACAATTCCTTAATATTGTTGTAATAATGCATTAAAAACTTTCATTTTAGAAATAAAATTGACCGAAGAGAAACTTAAAACCATAATACAAGAGGAATTTGATAAAGAATTAAAAATCAGACAAAAGCAATTGGAGGAAATAGAAGAAAAAATATTCAGGGCCCAAAAACTTTTACATGTAGTTCGATATGTATTAATTTCTTCCTATTATAATAATAAAGCTTTAGAATATGAAGCTGATGGAAATTTATCTCTGGAGTCTACAAACATACTAGCAGGACAAAATCGAATTCATCCTGCTGTCAAGAAGTTACTCGGTGGCAATGTAAACAATTTAAAACTGTTTTCTTCTCGAACTAAACGAAAAGCAGCAACTAAATCTGAACCTGGTGTTTTTGAACCACCAGAGTTAAAAAAGTTAAATTGGAGTTAAATGAATCGAATCAGACAGTGGTAATCCCAAATGATTTTACAAAATTGGAACATTGCAAGAATTTTAAAGTAGAAGAAATACCAACAAACAGAAAGAAATCTCAACATAGGCTAATTATTGGTAATATTTCCTACTTTAAAAAATCCTTGGAGCAAGACAATTTAACACATAAATGGATGGTATATGTAAAAATTTTCAAGGGGTCGAAAGATGGACCTGAAGTTACAAATCTAATAATTAGTAGGGTAGTTTTTTATCTACATTCATCCTATAAGCCTCATGATGTTGTAGAAATAAGGTAAACTATTTATTTATTAATATTGATTTTATGGTATGTATAGGGTGTTTCAAAATAAGACTTTTTTAAACATATGTACCTATGTTCTAAAATGTAGCCTGGACTGATAAAAAAATCATTTTTTTTTCTTAATTATATCGAAAATAAGTATTGTGGGAAATGATGAAAAAATCTTGTGAAAGCTACAGCACTTAGTAATAATGTTACGAGGTGCCGCATGATACATATTAATTTGCTGGGATGATGTTGGGAAAGCTTGTTTTTTTTTAGTTAAGAATTTTATAACTTTTTAATGGTTTATGAAAAAGGCTAGACCAAATCATTCCCTTGTAACAATTAAAAGCTCTACAAAAAAAAGCACTTTTATAATTTTTCGCTAAACCGACGCATTTGTTTTTTTTCAATTTTTTGACAAAACTATAAAATTTATTAAAAATTTTGGCAAATTTTTAAAATTTTTGTATTCTTTTTTTTTTGGTTTACAGATTTTTTAATTTAATTGTGAAAAACTTAGAATATTAAAATTTTTAAAAATTTGACAACTTTTTTTGATAAATTGGAAAAACTAAGAATATGTTATAGTTGAATAAATTCGAAACGCGTCGATTTATCAAAAAATTATAAGAAAAAGCGTTCAATTTTATACAAGAGGATTATTTGGTCTAGTCTTTTGATGAACCATTAGAGTTGTAAAATTCTTAACTCAAAAAAACTTTCTCATGTTGACTATATGGTAAATTAAAATGTATCATGCGGCACCTCTTTACATAAATATTAAGGGCTGTGGCTTTTACAGGATTTTTTTTTAATGAATTTTAACAATATTTTTGATATCATTAGAAAGTAAAATAGTAGATTTTTTTAATCAGTCGTAAGTTGCCCCTTCAAGCTATAGTCATCGCATGCTGCGAAAAAAATGTTTTGCATCAGGTCATGTATTTATTTTTTGTCTTAAAGGACATAAAACCCTAAATTAAGTGTGGATTATTAGGGGTAAACTTGTTTGAAGATTAAAATATTAGGGGAATGCTTAATTTTTTGTATCACTATTTATTTACGATGTACATCTATGGAACACGCTAGGTGTATTCAAACTTGTTCTTTTTACTGCTTACCTGAAAAATTGCAATTATTTACTGCATTCTCCTAACAAGAATTAATATTTCTCTCCCTAGGTAAATAATGATAATAAAAAAACCTAGGTTAATAATAAGAACAATTCTCATATCAAAATGTAACTCATGCCAAATTTTAGGAAATTACTAATGCCAAAATTAAAATTGTTAATATATCAAAGTTAGCAGTAAAAAAATTCTATATATACCTATGGTAAGAAAGCTATTATTTACCTCGCACATTATATCCCTGTAAAAATGCTCGGTAAATAATAGCTCACTTCTCACCCTAGGTATATAATATACTATTTATTTCTAATATACATTGCAATAATATTTTTAGTCATCCTCCATATCATCTTTCAAGGCGAGGTTGGGGAGAATTTCCATTAAGAGTTCAAATATATTTTAAATCTCCGTTAAATAAACCAGTGGATGTTATTCATCATCTTAAATTGGATAAAACTTTTATGGAACGGCAAACATTAGGTAAGTTAGAAAATAATATTATTCAACTAGCTATGAATCCTAGGTTTTTAAATCCAATTTATACAGAAAGTAATTTGTACGAATGTATGTTTAAATGGTACAGAAGGAAAAACATACTTATACCGGGTCTTACAGAATGTTTTTTTACGAAAATTTAAGGGTAGATTCTACTATAAAAATATAAAAAAAAATCAAATAAACATGGGTCCGCAAATTCATTGTTCTTAAGGTAACTAACTAAAGACTAAAAAATTGTGTTTTTTTTAAATCTTAAATATCCTTTATCCAATTTTGTTTTAATTTGAAAATGTTATTTATAGCGTATAGAGCTGAATCAATATTTAAAAAAAAAAAAAACGTTTTGCCACTGACTGTATAAATGTGTGTATAATTTTTATCCTATCTTTAGATTAAGGAAATAAAAATACAGCTTTTGTGACTCTTATTTTTTTATTATCTTGTTTCGTTCAAGAGAAAAAGAAACAATATAATCCACTTAATTGCATATGTTTTTAAAAATTCAACATATTTTTTTTCACAGAGGTTTTTCGTTTAAGTGTCTAGATTATGCCATAATTTTTTCAAATTTTTAAATGGTTGTTTAATACTAATTTTGAATCGAATGAGCTATCGCACATATTTTTAATAACTTTATTTCAAATTTTGACGTTTTTGAACTTGTTAACGTTAACTGGACTACTAGACAAAAATTTCGTCCACATCAATTTATGTTTATTTATGTAATTTTCTTTAATTATAGTTAGAGGTAAAACTCGTAGTGTAGGTTCTCATAAAATAAGAGTATAATAATTAATATTGTATAAATTAGGCTTACTTAATTTGCGTTTTTTGTTTGACTAATAAACGAAAGGAGCCCAATGTCGTCGATATCCATGTTTCTTAAGATGCCTAAAGTCTATTAGGTGTGCCCATTCAAAAATTGTCCATAATACGCATGCGTCGTCCTTTTATGACTAATAGGCAACTCGTGTTTCGTAATTACTAATTTTTAAACTTTACCTTAAATCAATGTTTTAAACCTACATTATGCCACAATGTAAAAAATAAGCATAATAATATATACAATATTTTGTGATATATTTTTTTAACAAAATAATATTTTGTGAGACAACTCTCTTAGAACGGTTAATTTTAGTAAGTATCTAAAATGTAGTAGATCGTTTTGTAATTGCAAAAATATGTTTGAATCAGGTGCGGCAAGTTTTGAAATTTTATATGGGTGCCATGTGTTAAAAACTTTTTAAATAAAAGGTCCTCACCCACATACATTTTACTTACTCCATTTCTTCTTGCCTTATAGCAGAAACGTTTAGTTTTGAAAAACAAACAAAAAAAGGCAATAATGCACCCATGTGAGAAAAGAACAATTTTGATTTTTCTTTGTTTGTTTTTCAAAACTGTTTTTGAGTGAGTTTTTGCTATCAGGCAAGAAAAAAGGGAATAAATAAAATGTATGTGGGTGAGGACCTTTTTTGCTCTTTATAAAGTTGTTGACACACGTCACCCATATAAAATTTTAAAACTCGCCGCGCCTGGTATGACTTATAAAGCTTTTACCATGCTGTAATATTTTGAGGTTCTTTATTGGAACAAAGCCCTAATCAGAATTGGAATTTTGATGAATATGTATATGCAATATTGATTTTATTTAGATAGTTTACAAAAAAAGGTTGCATAAAGAAACCATAAAATAATAAAATCACAATATATTTTAACAAATTTATTACTTAAAATGTTCTAAAAATTAAATTGAATAAACTCTATAAAAAAATATTTATTACTTTTATTTTCTTATGTGGAATCACTCTTTTTGGCAACCTACTGTTATTAGACAGATCAAAAACTATCCTAAATAAAGACGGTCTAGGGATGGAAAACACTTCTCTGTGATAATGTCGGTATGACATGCTGACCTAAACTTTGAAAATAATATTAACCTTAGACAGGCGTTATCCATTTAAAGACTATCTTTGGTCCAGTTCAATTTTGATTTCTTAGTGACAAGAGATCAAAACTCATTAAGGAGTGGTCTTAAAATGGAAAATGCGCATCTGTGATATCAGTATATGTTAACCTAAACTTTGGCAGAAACATTTCAAAACAATGTTAAACATCCACTTTCCATTTAACTTCATCTTCGATAAGAATAATTAATATTTTAAATGCGATTATTCGTAGTAATGTGGAAGTAATTGTAAATAAAATTTAAACTCTTTATTCATGTCATTCTAGAAAAAATAAATAAAATCGAAGCTTAAAGAGCATACTATACATTAACAGAAAGACATTGTGAATACATTGCATTCCAATATTATAATATCTGTTTAAGTCGACATACAAATTTTGATGTGATTTCATTGATATTAAAAGTCCCTATTGAAATTTTAATATACTTGATTTACCACAGCCCTTGTAGACACCAAGTCATATCACTTCTGAAGAGCTTCATCTTGCTGAAGTTTGATATCTTTTCTACCATACCCACTTTTAAGTGTTTTTGAAGCACTTGGAACATAGGAATTCATGATATCAAACCAGGTATTTATCACCTCAATAAAATTTGCTACATCTATATATTTATCCTCATAGCTTCCATCACATTTATAATTCTTCAGAGCAGAGACAACAGTTCTGTTGCCAATGAAACACGTTGTCTTTGAGGACCAGAGCGTTCTAAATGTAAGGTACTTAATTTCAAAACTGAACTCACATCTGAATTCCTTAGGCCCAGTAGCGTCTAAAACAAAACATGCTGATGCCAGTATTTTTAATAAGATTATACTTTATTCTACCAACAGAAGAAAAATTCTGTATGCAACTTTTGCAACTCATGTGTAAAATTTTTTTTGTCTATCGCTTTTTAATTCAACAACTTTCAAATTGTTTAAAAAACCTTACACACTTGTGTAACTTATTACATAACTTTCATATATGCATATGCATACCTGCAAAGGTTTTTTACTAATAGTAATTCCATTTTGAAACTTAAAGCCTGTATCGAGTAGCCAGTTACGAACCAGTTTAATAATGTGAGGAGCATCAGCAAAAAAAAAATTTTGGACTCCTGCACAGGATGTTTAAACCATGTCTTTTCTGTCGTAATGGTATACTGGGTTCACAAAGCAGTATTTGTGGGACCATAATCAGAAACACATGAAATGACACTAAATCCTATATCATGTAGGTGTACAATAATATCATTTAATATATCTGTTGTCATCCTTTGATCAAAGTCTGAATAAACTGGCTGCTTCCAGTCCACTTTCCAGTCAAGCTTCTTGTCTGTACAACTTGAAATTGCTTAAATGGCCCCAAAACCTGATCGGTTTCCACATTATACTCAATTTTTTCAGAAATTTTCATTTGGTTAAACTGAAGCACCACAAGTTTTTCAATACGGGTCATTGAGTTACCCACTATCTTAAGGAAATTTATAACACCACTTAAAATTACTATTTTCATGTAAATTTTTTGTGACGATCTTCTTAAAGTTCCAAGAGCTAAAAGAAAACACAATAATTATGTAAATGATTACATGCAATCAACAAAACATAATCACATATGCATTCTGCCATTTAAATCTGTCTTTTATTGTAGTAAAAATACTTATACCAATAAGCAAAAATGTCAATAAAAAAAAGGAGACCATTTCTTTAAATTTACAAATAAATTTAGAAACACTTTCCAGGCAAAGCGAAGTTTGATTTCTTTTTTTTTTAAATATAACACCGTTTGCTAAAGTATCTTAAAGTAAATGCTACAGAGATATCCTTTTCACCCCAAACATTTTTTTTTTCTTGTTTAGAATCAAATCTAACTGGTGCTTTGTAAAAACATCTTGAAACATTTCTCCTATACATTTTTTCACTTTTCTTTATTTTGAGTACTGCAGACTTTCTATTCAGTTAACTTACTTTTTTTGCAAAATTGTATTATTTTTACAAGTTCGTCTATTGATTTTTTATATTGCTCTAGAAGATTCGTGTTTACCTAAAATTGTTTAAATATATGAATTAATAAAAATAAAACTGTTATACCTAATTTGTAAAATATGTCGGTACTAACTGTTTCACTAACAGGAATGGAGGTGACCTAAAAGTGAGTCTCTTTTGAGTACAGGAAGTATCTGGAGCAATAGGTTTTTCAGTAGTTTCTGGCATTTGCACTATTGGTACTGAGTCTTTACTAGTGCTTGGCAAATTTAGTAAATCAGCTACCATTTTTTTGTTTATTCTTTTTGTACCTTTTAGATGGGTCACTTTTAAGCTTTATTGTATCAGACAAATGTATTTTAGGATATTTCAAAATTCATTTCAAAATATTTTTCTCAATATGGCACGAACATACATAACTTGTGTCAGGATTAAAAGAATCGGCTCTTCAACATTTATTTATCCAAGTTTTTCTCAGGTATTTAAAAACTTAAGCTCCCGCCTTTTTGTCCTCTATTTTTACATAATATAGCCACTGCGCAGTTTACTGGCATTTTAAAAAGTTTGCTTTTAAACAGTAATTAACAAAAAAGTGTAAAAAAATTAGAAAATACCAGGTAAAATCGCCTTCTAAAATCCCTATTGTTTACTAATATAAACACACATATACAGGGTGATTCACGGTCAATGGTAGGTTAGACGTTTATAGAAAACGGAACGCAGAATTTTTCTGAAAATTTGGCATCTTACATTTTCTTACCTGTTCTATCGATCTAAAATATTTTCAGCATTGCGACGTTGCCGCTTCTATCAAAAAGTCCTAGAAACTTTATTTTTTTAAATGGAACACCCCCTATATTAACAAGTTTTTATATTCGCCCTTTTATTATAAAACTTTTTTGTTAATATTGCCCTATACCTATCTCAATCGGTTTTCGAGATAAAAAATAATTTGTGTTAAATATGGTCCAAAACATGGCCCTAATTAAACTTAAGTAAATTAGTGCTCTCAATTCATGAAAAGTTGATGTTTTTGTGGTAGTTTAGACAGACACGATGTATTTAATTTACACCGAGAAATCGACTCCATATCATACAGGGCGTGCTAAAATTACTATTATTTCCGTTATTCTTAAAAGGGGTCAAAAGATCATTTTTTCAAATGAAACCCCTGTATATTACTCAAAAAAATTAAAGATGAAGAAGAATGCTTTAAGATGACATATCATGTCCCTATACCTAAATCATTAAGTTTTCTTAATAAGCCGCTTTTTGTGAAAAATTATTTTTAAAGAATTTAATTTTAAGTAACCATGGAAATATCAAGCTTATGACACTTTGGTGACTTTTATAAGTAACTTATAAACAGTTATTGACTTCTTCTCTTCTTGAGTCTTTAACATAATCTTCCAAAATGGATAGTGATAAAAAAATGGGGTTTCAAGAAAAATTTGAACTAAATGTTTTCTGTATTTTTAAGAGGAATAAAATTAGCTTTTTTATTTATGATGACACACTGAATGCTCAGAGATATCTCAAAATACTAAGGAAGACTGTTACCCTTTTTGTCGATAATTTGTCTTTAGAGGAATATAGGAATTCGTGGTTTCAAATGGACGGATCGCCAGCTCATTGTACCCAGGAAGTTTCCAGGGAACTTTACGAAATGTTTGACGATCGTTGGTTTAGGCGCTTGGGGCCATGGGATTGGCCACCGAGATTACCCGATTTCACGCAGCTTGACTTTTTTTTTTTTTGGTGTTTTAAAAGAAAGGGTGTACATTACTCCAGTACCTACTAAAGAAGAACTGCGACGGCGAATAGTGCGGTGTATTGAAGATCTGGATCCCCATCAACTTGAAAAAGCAACCACGAGTCGTGTACAAAAGCACATTTTAAAATGTTTAGAATGTAATGGACATTTTTAGCATTTATTTTAAAAATTTGTTATTTTGTTTACAATTTTGTTATTTTAATTCGTCCTAATTATGTTATTTTCTGTACTTTCATATGTTAATTTAATTATTTTGTAGTCGTACACACTTCCTCTTGTTCATTGGTCTTAATTCAGGATACCTTTGGTTAAATTTTTTGCAACTTCTGACAATGATTTGATCACACTGTCCGTGTAAAATAAATAATTTCATAAAATTCAAAGTCACCAAACTGTCATAAGCTTGATATTTCCATGGTTACTTAACATTAAATTCTTAAAAAAAAAATTTAACAATAAAGCGGATTTATTAAAAAACCTTGATGATTTAGGTATAGGGACATGATATGTCGTCTTAAAGCGTTCTTTTTCATCTTTAATTTTATTGAGTAATATACAGGGGGTTTCATTTGAAAAAATGGTCTTTTGACTCCTTTTAAGAATAACGGAAATAATAGTAATTTTAGCACGCCCTGTATGATATGGAGTCGATTTGTCGGTGTAAATTAAATACATCGTGTCTGTCTAAACTACCACCAAAACATCAACTTTTCATGAATTGAGAGCGCTAATTTACTTAAGTTTAATTAGGGCCATGTTTTGCACCATATTTAACACAAATTATTTTTTATCTCAAAAACCGATAGGGATAGGTATAGGGCAATATTAACAAAAAGTTTTATAATAAGAGGGCGAATATAAAAACTTGTTAATATAGGGGGTGTTCCATTTAAAAAAATAAAGTTTCTAGGACTTTTTGATAGAAGCGGCAACGTCGCAATACTGAAAATATTTTAGATCGATAGAACAGGTAAGAAAATGTAAGATGCCAAATTTTCAGAAAAATTCTGCGTACCGTTTTCCATAAACGTCTAACCTACCATCGACCGTGAATCACCCTGTATAACATTAATTTATAACGCACTATATTGCAAAAAATCTGAGTTTCACAAAAATCCAAAAACTTACGCTTAAACCCAGAAACTTCATAGTGTGCCATCGTGCCCCAAAAAAAAAAAAAAAAAAAACACTGGGACATTAAAATTTAGGTAACGTAGTGTCTTCTGGTCTATAGGAAGTCGTTTCCATATATTAAAAAAATGACGTAGCTGTTACAAAATTACACACTAATGGGCGCATTTACTAAACATAAGGAACAAATTCGTTTGCCAAGGTCAAGGTTAGGGTATAGTTAACCCCAATTTTGTCGAATCTGAATGCGCCTCATTAAAACATAATATTCTTTTAGACTAGGAAATAAAACTAGATTTTGTTGTCCCAGTTTTTTTGGCACGATAGTACAATATGGCGGCCCATTCATTTTTAGACGTATGCCTTTGCCTGGGCGCCATACATCGAAATCGGAAGATTGTGCACACCTAATAAAGTTTAGGCATCTTGCATGATTCGTCTAGCGTCACCCTTAGACCTTTATTTGAAATAATATAAATTGTATACTTAATATTCCTGTTATTTTAAAGATGTATACCGGATGTTCCTTCACCTTATGTACAGGGGTTTAATTTTATTTTGCCACCCTCTTTTAACTCTAACCAAGGAGGATAGAAAAAAACTCAAAATAAATTAAAAAGTTAACTTTTTTAAATGGCACATCCGTTATATTATACATATCTCCATCAAAAATGTCTTTTAAAAAAGCTTTAAAAAATACCACCTTTGATATATCAATCTTTAATAATTTTCGAAGTATGACCATTTAGATCTGAAACATAGTAGATATGGGTGAATCAACCTTTATTTGTCCCAGAGCAAAATCACTATGTCTCTGGTAAAAAACAGAAAATATATATAAATTTAAGTGTTTTTATAGTGACTTTTTTCTTAATTTCAACCAAAACAAATCATTTACTAGTAATAATTGTTAGTATTTCTGCAACCTATGGCTTTTTAATAGTTCTTTAGGTGATTCAAAGTAACGTGTTTTATAGGTTTACTCTTAGTCCCCTTGCACCACTAGTATCTATAACTTCTTATTACTAAAAACGCTTGTATTTAAATAACTGTAATTTTAAAAATTAATATATGGGTATACTACTTATTAAGAATAAGTTATGCTATGTTTTATTAAATTGTTTAGTTTAGCATTTTTCAAAATATATATTTGGTCCCAGAAAAATTCCGTCACACCGTATATCCATCGGACAACCACGATATTTTTTAAAATCAAAATATAAATTGCGTAGTGTGTACACTGTCGGTAAGTCGGTATTCTTGGTAAATGATTATTACCATTCATCATTATTTTTATTATAACTGCTGACTCAGTCGACCAAGTTCCGCCAAAAAAGTGGTTGACTTTAATATGTGTCCGTCGGACAACCAGCAGAAATACGTAAGTAATTAACATTTTTTAATAGTTACGGTGTTTAAGATCGTATTTGATCTAAATATTACTGTGAGCTAAAAAAATGCCAAAAATAAAATATATTTTATCAGACAGTTTAAGGTTTAAAAAATTTTAAAAAATGTCCGTCACACAACCAGTCTCTTGGAAAACCAGTCAGTTGAATAACTGAAGAAAAAATTATTAATAAATTATGGTGTTTTGGATAGTATTTGATCTTAATTTTAGTATAAGCATAAAAAACAAACATTAACTATCAGATAGTTTAAAATTAAAAAAAAACAGTCTCTTGAGAAATCAGTCACTTGAATAACTGAATTGTACGACAATTTGATTATCCTTAGGATATGGTAATATGGAAATCGACAAGTTAGTTAGCTTTGTTGGTAGTGACTCTGCATTTTGATCCTGGTTGTTTTGGGTTCGAACTTTGTGTACATGAGACGTACCCAATGAGGATTTTTGTGGTTTTATTCTGGAAACTGATTAAAGAGCTCTGCTCATTGCAGATTACAGTTAATTAACCAATGACCTAATATTTAAAATAAGTAAATATTACAAAAAAGTTAATAAAAATATGAAAATTTTAAAACTGGGACAAAAAAGTTGATTGACCCATATAATTTCCATTATACCTACCTACGACACTAAGCTGAGACTGTAGATGTAATGGAAATTATTTTTGTTTTTCTTGGGTTTTTGATGTTCATTTGTTTTCATTTTTATCCTCAAAAGATAATAGATGAAAAAGTAAGAAACTTTGGTAGAGGACGTTTTTTCTATTCTTCTTGGTTATAGTTAAAAGTGGGTGGCAAAATATAAACAAAAACCCTGTTCATATGTACAGGGTGGGCAAAATTGGGCGTTTTTATGGGCGATCTCTGTTATTACTGAAGTTATTAAGAAAACGATGTAGGAGGCTCGATTTTGAAAAAACTAAAAATGACGTAGTTAAAATTTTAATAAAATCATTTACCCAAGAGATACGAGGGGAAATTGAAAAATATTCGTTTTTATTTTACCTTATATATCCTTAATTACAAGAAAAAGCAAAAACCATAGGGAAAATTTTTGTAGAACTATTAACGTAGAATCTACAGAAAGTACTTGATTTGTTATACAGCGATGCTAACTTGATGTTTTTCTTATGGAACACCCTGTATATTTGTGTACTAATTAATAGTCCTTGTCACTACTATAACAAATATATTTAATATCATATCATTATCTCTTATAGTTTTTTAAATATTTGAACTTGAACTTTGAATACTTTCAGTTTATGGGACCTTTAAAATAAGCTTCTAAAATATTTGTACTGAATTTTAAAACGCCCTGTATTCATATAATAACAATATTGCACTGCACATTTTACGGCCCACACTCTAATTTCTCTGCCGGATATCGTCCGCGCTGTTTAAAGGTGATGTTTAAGATTAGTTCTATTAGAATGTAGTAAACATTCTTTGTTTTTAAATCTAATATCCTCCATCACATTTTGTTAGGAGTGTGGAAGTTACCAATTGGCATTTGACCTGCTTTAATATTGGACAGATAATGTCATAATTAATTGGAAAACATTTTTTTGTCTTTTTTAATTTTATATTTGTTTTTGTTTTGAAAAAGTACCATATTTTAGGAAATGAAACTGTTGTGCCAATATTTCTTTATGATGAATCTTTCCAAAACGATAACGATAAAAAGTTAGCTGTGAAATTAGATTTTAGTACATTTAATAACAACAATTCCAGTGTCAGTACTATCCCATTACAACCGAATTTCATTGAAAGTGAGCAGTTAATAAATGATGATGAAATTAAAATTGAACCATCTACTAGTTTTGAACACAACTATTGTTACGATAACGTTACTGTAAAGCAAGAGGTTGTGGATGATGAAACGATTTTAGAGGAATATATAATTACAGCAAGTCCTGTTAAAGGACAATCTGATTTAGGAGAAAATAATAATGTATGTTTACGTGAACATTCCTATAGCCTACCATATTCTAAAGAAGGACAAAAAACTATTCCAAAGAGGCATAAGTCACCGGTAAAACAGGCGTATAATGAGCTAATATACGGGTTAGGTCCAAACTATTTGGATCCACTTAGATCTAAAGGCCGAAATGTAAAGCCAAAAGTTGTTGAGAAAATTAACAGTCCAAATGATAAGGTAAGTTTTGTTAGATTATACAGACTATTAATTAAGATATGCTCCATATTGGTTAGGCGAATTCATTTATTCAATGTTCTTTTTGGTTGGGTACACGCCAAAAGTTAACCTAGAAAAAATGGGACTGCTTCGATGCTGAGGTATCTTCAGGAAAACTAAAAACCAACTGACACATTACCATCAGTTTTTATGTCACTCATGACACAAATGTCAAAATATTTTCAGAATATTCCTAACTTATAGCTAAAAATTTTAATACATGTTTAACTTAAATATTGGTTAATTTTTTATGTTAAATTTTAATTTAATTTTATCTTAGCAACGTCGATTTTTAATTAGAATTGCCTAAATACCAAAGTACCGTGAGTGCCGGGTTATTAGATGTTTAACCTCTTTGACTCTGTTCGTCAATGTTATCCAAGCACTGAAACATGCAGTTTTTGCATTTTGCAGCACCTGTTTTAGATAACGCGGTATTGCCACCACGGACGTTTTTTTAATAACTGCTACTTTGGATTAGCAAAATACTACACAGAGGCTTTGCCATTACCATCTGCGAGGTGACGAGCTATTAAAAACCCGGTGTAAGAAATCGAGATTCGAACCCGGGTCTCTGCGGTGAGAGGCTGGTACGTTAGCCCCTACACCACACTCGCCACAAACCTTCAGACTATTGTAATGTTAGTATTTTTAAACTACTAAAAATATATTTACAAAATGAGGTTAACTTTGGCCAAGTTGTACAAAGCAGGTTTAAACTCAGTTCTCCTGAACGGAGGTCAGGCCTTTGAACTTTCCGTAAAATTTCAATATTGCTGCCAGTGTCAAGGAATTAAAAGAAATTGAAATATTACGAAAAGTTCAAAGGCCTGACCTCAGTTTGGTAGAACTGAGTTTAAACCTGCTTTGTACAACTGGGCCTTGGAGACATGTTTAGTAAAAAAATTGTGGAAACTCTACAGTGTGTGAGTGTGCTAGATTATTTTAATTTATTAAAATATCGTAAAAATGTAAAATCATTTACAACTGTAAATACTGTACAAACAGTGGTTGAGTAGAGAGACAAAGGACCTTTAAAACAAGGTGCTGCATGACAATCATTACATATGAAAAAAAAGTTGTCAGTGCCCCCTTGGCATTAGGCTACGTGTCCGAAATTATTTTTATGCCAAAAAGTAGTTAAAGTGACACCCTTTTATCCAAATTTTACGCGATCCAAATATCTTGTCCCATTTAAAAGTTGAGGGGGAAGGTATTGTAATATCGTCACTGAATGTGATATTTTATGTGGTTAATTGGTTTAATTAAAAAATAGCATAATGTAAATGAACATTTGAACAAAATATCTTTTTTCACGACCGTTAAAAATGCAGTTTTAATAATCGGTAACATCATATGGATAATGATAATTGAAAAGGAATAATGCGTCAAATCGCAAAAAATGAGTTTTGGCACCAAACGACTTCCTTATATTCGTTTTACATGTGTAAAAAGTTCCACAGGCCTGGTTAACCAGTTTTCTTTTATACTGGTTAAGCAAATAGGTATTGGGATATCGGCCAGTAAAGCAACAACAAAGAATGTATGTGACTCATCCAATCCGAAATGTTTACATGCGGGTATTTACGTTAGACTATCTCTTTTCCTTACATTGCCTAGTAGGGGTTCTCTTATATAAACTTATTGGTGTCATTTTTTAATAAAAATATTATTTATTTTTCCCTTTGTTTAAACAGAACCGTGATATTTTTTGAAGTACCATTCCAGTTTTATTTATTTATTTATTTAAAAGACACTATCGACCAAAAATTTTAAGTGTCTACAATTTTAAAGTTATGAAATAAGGCATTCAGAGACTAACAATTCTTTTTAAACGACGTATTATGTTTAAATAACAAAATTAAAAATTTGTTAACTTTTGTGAAATATTTCTTTGTAAATACATTCGCTGATAACTCAAATGTCCAATTTGGCGCTTGGTTCCTATTCAATTAGCATCATCCATATAGTCCACGGTTAGTACCCCACATAAAATGTTAAAAAAGTACCTAACGTTTTTTAACAATGTGACGCTTTTTTCACACTTTCAATAAGTGCCCTTAGACGGTATTATCTACATACAAACGTCTGTAAAGCCGTTAAAAACTTAAAAGCCTTTAAAAAAAAAACAAATTTTAACGTAATGCCAAGTGCCTTCATTTATATTATAAGAATATTGCCTTTAACATTTTCTAAAACAATTTTGTTTTTTATATAATTTATTTTTTTACAGTATTTTTAACTAACTTTTAATAATTTTTAGAATCCTAAAACTGTCTTAAAAGTGTTGAAGACAGTGACAGGACAGTCCATCCGATTTTTACCAGAAAGTTTTAGCCAAGTTCTTTTAAGTAACGGTAATGTAGTGTCAGTTAAATTTTTGAAATCACCAACGAATACTGCAGCAAAATCCACAAGTAATAAACGAATATTAAATTTAGAAAATAAACTGACACACGTCGCCACTTCAGCAACGGTATCGGATAGTGCTAAATGGCTAAAAGATCTTATAAGACAAGAAAAATACTTGCTTAAGTTACCAAAAAATAAATTTAAAAATATGGGTGAGGCTTTGCCCTATTTATTTAAAAGAATACCTCTGTGGACAACTCAGGCACAGGATATTGAATATAAGTGTACTTATCCATTTACAGCCTGTTCAAGGAAAGAATATGAATCGTGGAACATTGGAAAAAAGCTATCAGCTGAGGTAAGAATGAATACTAGTTTTATAAGGCTGAATTTATTTTATAGCTAATGCATAAAAAGACCTAATGGTTTTATTTTATTCGACGTAATGCAATTATTGTAGATAGTTACTCATATACGTCATTACTCATATAGGTTTTAGTAATTTTTATTACATTTTAACCACCGAAACCCTTCGAGAAAGTGATGTTTTAGCAAAAAATGTTTTATACATTTTTAAAACTAATATTTTTTAAGTTATTCGCGAATGAAGTAACCATTTTTCAATCTTATTCATACATATGCGAAAAGCCAGAAAATTCAGCGTTTCTTTTTTCATGTTCATACAGCTGCAAAATTCGCCAAAATTCTAGGGATATTCCATTTTTCTAGGCAACAACACAACCTACAAATTTCTATATTGTTTGTATTTCAGTGGAAACCCTAGCTTGGGTTCTTTTGAGATTTTCTTAGTTTTTCTTTTTTGTGATGAATAAAGAATACCGCACCTTTATGTGACAACGAAGATGTAGAACCGCTGCATATTTATTATAAATGAAAAGGGCTAAAAAAGTTTGAATTAATTCAAATTAAAAAACACAAAATACTTATGAAAATGAACACAAAAATAAACGTTCTAAAGAGCTAAAAGAATGAAATAAGAATAACAATAACAAAATTGTTTTCTGAAATGACATATGACAAAAAACCTCTTCTACGCAATATTAAGCGATATATTCTTTGTTAGCTGCTTACAGCAGCTGTAAGCACTCTTATTTTTTGACAAATTAATGACGTCAGTCTTACAGCAGCTCACAGCGTTTGTTAGCGGCCTCGGGAGATGTCTAACCACTGTCTAACAGGTTAAAAAGACAAAGAGGGGAAGTATAAAAACATTTGAGGTCAAAAGTCAAACAAAATTAAATAAATGCATACTAATAAAAATAACAATAATATGTGTGAGAAACCATGTGAAGGATTAATTTAACTGCAATGGAAGATATTACGCATTTTTGTTATAAAACGGGAGATAATTTTTTAGGTAAAATTATTACTTTTTTAATGTCATTTGTTATTGGCGCTAAGCGCCTTTATTTTTCGATTTACATTTTAATGACGTCAGCTGTTAGACAAGCTTGTTAGCAGCTGTAGGACAGAAAATTACGAAAAAATATGCTTTTGTCATTGGTGGTAAGCACTTTTATTTTTTGATTTACATTATAATGACATCAGCTGTTAGACAAGCTCGTTAGCAGGTGTAAGACAGAAGAATTAGAAAAGTATCCCTTTAATATACAGTGTGTCCCAGGATAAGTGATAGAAGAGGACAAATGGACCAAACATTTTGGAATTTTTAAACGTTCTTTTGGTAAAACTGGTCGCATCGTCCAAAACTAATAAAAACAAAATTTTACTCCGATTGGTAATATACAGGGCGAGTTATAACTAAAAATATAAAACAGTAAAGTACCTTTACTTTTAAAAATAGAACAAAATTGTATAAGTAAATGTTGTAGAGAATTTAATTTTATGTCAAAATATAAAGTTAAATAATTTAAGTAAAAAATATTTTTGTCAATTTTTAACATGATGCATTAACAGTTTTTAAAATATTTGGCCCAAGGCAGCGAATTTTAAGTTGTAATGCATAATGTAAAAGAGTGACAATTACATTTTTTTCTACTCTCTTGCTTTAACTTCAAATTTTGACAATAAATTAAATTCTATACAACATTTACTTATACTATTAAAAAAGTGTGTAGGTCCTCGACATTTTTTAAATTTTTAGTTATAACAGGTATGATACTAATTGGGGTAAAATTTTGTATTTATTAGTTTTGGGCCGTATGACCACATTTCCCAAAATTTCGTTTTAAAATTCAAAAGTTTTTGGTCAATTTGTTCTCTTGTAACACCTATCCTGGGACTCACTGTATAATATAAATTGAAATGATCCCAAGTTTCCTGTCCCCTAGATTTTAAATCTTGCGTGTCGCAAGACGGTTAAAATATTTTAATTATAAATTACCACTGGCGTAGATAATTTCATTTCCTGGGAAGGGGGTGATGCAATGGATGAAGAATGTTTTAACCTTGTTTTGTATGAAAAAATCGGAAATACTCCATTAAAAAAAATACTGCTTTTTATTGTACTAAGACATGTCATATTGTGCACAAAGTACTACCAAAATGCAATTAAAAGGTCTTCCAACTTACTCTACTTCACAACCGCATTTGTAATGATCCTTAGAGGGTCTGGGTCCTGTTAATCTTTAAGGCACTGAAATACCAATGATGGGAGAGGTCAAGTATTTTGGGGATTATACTGGACACAAAACTTACCTGAAACCATCATTTGGACAAAGTAATTAAAAGAGCGGAAACAGAACTAACTCTGGCTCGCAGAACATATGGCAAAACGTGGGCCTGAGACCGCAAATGGTTTACTGGGCATGCAACACTGTGGTGAAACCAGTCATAACGTATGCATCCATTGTCTAGTGGATTAAGACCAGACAGCAAACGGCTATGCTTCGGCTGGGCAAGGTGCAAAGACTAGCCTGCCTTGGCATAGCAGGATGCATTAAAAGCACCCCAACAGCGGTCTTGGAGACCCTATTTGACCTCCCGTCACTGCATATAATGATATAAGGGGAGGCAAGAATAGGGGTGTATAGACTGAAAAATAACCTGAGCAACACAAAAGTTGGATCAGGACACATGGAAATAAAAATATCATAAGGAGTCCCATAATGGATATGAGGACAGGCTATATGACCCCACAAATCGTACCCAGTAGACCCTTTTAGGTGACAATACACCCAAGGGAGAACTGGGTAAACAAAAATTTCAGACTCTCTCTTTGAGGTCAAACCTGGTCACTCGTTTGGCCTTTCCACTGGGAAACCACGGCTCTGTATTTTAGGCAGAGTTTTTTGCGAATTTACAATGTGCCAGGATTAACAATCAAAGGCCCCGCACAAATTATACACTCAACATTCTTACGGACAGTCAAGCAGCCCTTGGTGCATTAATCAATCCCAAGGTATCGTCTTGGCTTGTGCTAGAATGCCTCGAGGAACTCAGGGAACTGGTGGAACGCAACAACACGAGGTTGATGTGGGTGCCAGGGCATTGCGGAATTGGAGGCAATGAAAACGCAGACAAACTGGCTAGAAGGGAGTCAGCCACGACCTACGTCGGGCCAGAACCGGTCCTTGGAGTGCCAAAGAGTACCTTCTGAAGTGCGGTACAAAACTGGGTAAAGGACCAGCACAGGCTGCACTGGAAAAGGCTTCCTTAACACATGCATGGGAAAATATACATCAGAGGACCATGCACAAAAAAGCTAGAAGAACTACTCAAAATGGGTAGAAATCAGCCAAGAACAATCACAGGTTTCCTTACTGGACTGGAAAGAACATCTGAATAAAGTGGGATTATACAACGGAGATAAGGACTGCAGATTATGCAGAGCAGAGACCGAAACAGTAACCCACTTACTGTCCGAGTTTAAGGCTTCGGATTACAAAAGACAGGCAATCTTCGGGGATATTAGAGTGCCCCCGGAAACATATGGTACGCACCTAGCAGACCTATACCGACGCGCGAAACGTAAGAAACGGGAGTTTGGTACAATATGCCTTCAAGCTGCAGTGCCACCGAACATGTAGACGGCTCCCTGGGAAAAAAAGGATCCATACAAATTTTTTAACCTTCCTGGGGGAGGGAGTAATAGCCCCTTTTCTCCCCGTATCTACCCCAGGGTAAATTACCCACCTTTAATTTTATTCCCAATTGACCATTAAGACTGAAATCCGCGTTTTGCAATTCGGTTTTCGCGTCTCTATGAACTAGCTTTTCGACGAAAAAAGGCAATTTTAATGGGTTCTTCGCGCTGATGTAACTCCAAAGTTATGTATTTTATCAAAAAAACTGCAGAAATCAAAATTCGAGCTTTTAAAAAAACAAACAATTTTTATTATTATATTTTTTTACCACTAATACGCACCAAATGCAAACTTGGATTGATTTAAAGTCAAAAACGCGAAAATGCTGCATTTTTAAGGAAAACTTATACCGGGTGTACTTACCCGGTGGCTTACCTCTATAACTTTTTTGTTATTTAAGACATTAAAATAAAATTTGGTAAGTAGTTATGTCAAGTAAAAATGCATCGTTTTACATATTTAGTTGTTTCCTATCACTTCCGGTTAAGCCGGAACAGACCCTAACTTTCTTATTTTAAATGGGATACCCGGTATATTATTACTTATTTGCATAGAAAATGACATTCCTAGTACAATGACACTACATTTGCAACTTGTTTAACACCTAACCTCCAAATTTTTGTATTCTTAAATTTTTAATATAGAGTGCCATGAATACTATAAAACAACAAATTTTGGATCAAGTCAAAAAGTCAAAATAGATGTAACAATCTTTTGTTTTTTATAGCCTCTACAGAGTCGTCTAAAGTTGGCAAAATCATATTTACGGTACTAACTCAGTTTATTTCAAATGAATCGATGGTGGCTCACTGTAATAGCTAAAAAGAATATTTTTTTGCTGACAATTTGATACAACACAAACAATATTTTAGTTAAAAGTATTGCAGAAAAATCCATAATAACTAATTATTTGCCCTAATAGCATCAACCAGACCAGAACCAACCTGTTTCTTTTGTAACATTCTCAATGGTTAATTAAAGTAGAGAAAATAAGCAGTTAATTAGCATAATATTGTATTTTTCTTAGCCCCCTCCCCCAAGTTCTTTACAGTAAATACGAGCTAGGTGTTGCTCTTAGAGAACAAAACAGTCAAAAAGGATTTTTGTGATAAACTGCTAACTAAACTATTGATTGTGTGGTAACAAATTGTCGGCAGAAAAATTGTTGTGGCTGGACTGTCCGATGCCACCAAATGTTGTGGCTGGTTTGTCCGATGCCACAAAAATGTTGTATGCCACCAAATGTTATTGTAGTCATTGATTGCATTAAAAAATTTAGAAGTTAGATGTTAAAAAGTGGCAAATGTAATGTCATTGTACGTGGAATGTCATTCTCTATTTAATTAAGTAATAATATACCGGGTTTCCCATTTAAAATAAGAAAGGTAGGGTCTTTTCCGTCTAAACCGGAAGTGATAGGGAGCAACTAGATATGTAAAACAATGCATTTTTATGTGACATACCTACATACCAAATTTTTTTAATATCTTACAAAACAAAAATGTAATAGGGGTAAGCCGCCGGCTAGGGAAACCCGGTATATACGGGGTGCTTCAGAACTATGGGATCAAACTTTTAAGTGTGATTCCTTATGTTATTTTATGAAAAAAGTTCCTATAACACTATAAACATATGTGTACATTTAGTACATTTATTTAAAGTAATAAGGCGCTTATTTAGTCTTAACCATATTGTTATTATTGGATCCAGTGGCGTCTCAGTGGGCACCGCAATTTATATTATTGAGGAAAAAGAGTACGCCGCTGACTTTTTTGACGTTTTTAAATTTTTTGTAATTAAGCAATTAATAATACAACTTTTTAATCTCTTTTTTTTGTATCTAGCTTCGTTTTCGAGAAAAGCTACTTTAATTTCTTTTAAAAAGTATCCATAGACAACATGATATAAAAAGCAAAAAATTAAAATAAAACAATTATTTGCCTTAAAATAAATTAGCAGTCGTGTATTTTACCGAAAATTGTCCTTTTCCCTATTTACTAAGATCAATTTTATTTTATGCTGTTTAGGGCTACTTTTTAGAATAACTTAAAGTGGCTTTCATTTTTTTTTATAGAAAACAAAGCAAGATACGAAGAAAATACAAGAAACTAAAAAGTTGTACTATTAATTGCCTTATTATAAAAAAATATAAAAATGTTTAAAAAATCAGTGGCGTAATCTTTTGCTCAATAATATAAGTTGCGGTGCCCACCGAAACGCCACTGGACTTTAAGTTTAAATAAGTGTACCAAATTTTATCCAAATTGGCCTAAGCATATTAAAAATATTTAGAAAATAACTGATTTTTTCTTCTCTCATCTCACTAAAGAAGCAGCTCCAGACATGTGTTTAAAGCAACTTTTTTCATAAAATAACATAAGGAATCACACCTTGAAGTTTGAATCCATAGTTCTGGAACACTCTGTATATATATATATATATTTTTAAGAAAATAATTAGATCCTTTTTTTAAGTCTTTACCATAAAAATTAAATGAACTATGATAAAAATAAGGTCGGTATCTAAATTTTTCTACAAAAAATCAATGAAAACAACCCCTAATTTAAATTGACTTTTACTCTCCTGAAATTCTCTTTATACACGTATTGTTAATAGGTCCAAAAAGTTTGGCCAATTTAAAAAACCTCATTTTAGAAAAATAAGAGCTTAAAGTGCAGCACCACGTTTTTGAATCCTTTAAACCCACCCCATTTAAAAATCAAAGGATCTTAAGGAATTTTATTTACAAAGCCTCGTAGCTCCCTTAAACAAACTTAAAAATTCGTTAAAAAAAACTGTCTATTAATAAAAATGAAGGAGATACCTTTAAAAAAAAACAGCAATTTTTTTCGGATAATTCGAATGACCCACTTTGTAGATAATAATCTACATATTTTTTCTAAAATTAGGCATCTTAAGACGGTAAGACGTATTAACAATACATGTATAAAGAAAATTGCAGAATTGAAATTGGGGGAGTAGTTAGGGAGTTGTTTTCATTGATTTTTTCGTAGAAAACATTGAGTACTGACCTTATTTTAAATATAACCAAAGATGATTGTAGTTTTACTATAGACTCCCAGAACAATGCTAAATTTTTGGTCATTAGTTTGGACGCTGGCTTGGCTGAATTTATGAAGCGGCAAATTATACGTACTGTTTACGTGTGTACTCGATGGATACCCGCTTCATAAATTCCACAAAGCGAGCGTCCAAGCTGATGACCAAAAATTTAGCATTGTTCTGGTAGTCTATAGTGAAACTACAGTTGTCTTTGATATAACATACTTAATATTTTTTTGTTAAAGATTTCTGTTATTTATAAAAAGAAAAGCCTAATAATGGCCTTTAAAGATTCAATAAGTTTTTATTATTATTGCAGCATTTATCCGTTATTTGACTTTGGATCCATCAGCATTTGACGAAAAATGCTAACTATTAACACGCCTTATTTGGGTTCTTAATGGTCGTGAAAAATTATACTTTAAGAATTTTGTTTGTTTTTTTAAACACTTTTGCTCTCTACAGGTATTTTGATAAAATGCATAACTTTCAAGTTATTCGCAAAAAGCCCATTAAAAACGTCGGTTTTTTCGTCGTTTGTTTAATCTCGAATAACTTAAGAAATAAACAAAAAGATTTTTGCTTAGAATCACTTTTTCGATCAATATTAGTGATTAAATTGTAATTAAAAAATCACCCTCGAGATTGGGTGGCAACTACCCCCAGAAATTTCTGGCAGCATTTTGTATAGATCAGGCCTACCTACCAACTATAAGTCATATACTTGTAGTGGTCAAGAGCGAAGACAATTAAACGAATATTATCAGGGGAATTATATAGTCAGCAGTGGAATACAAAAGCAATTTTTATGTATGGGAGATCACATTTATACTCACCACCAGTAGCCAGCTATAATTTGTTTGAGAACGAATCTCTGGAAAAACAACTTATTCAAAATTGTTTTGCCGATAATTATCTTCAAAATGGTTGCCCAAAAGTATCTGTTGGAGTTAATGATGATGCTGTAAATATAACATCTCCACCACCAACAAACAGTAAGTAACAATTTTTTATTATTTTTAAACAGTAGAAGAAATAGAGATTTTGATTCACCTACAATGAATCAAAATTATCATTTTTTCCTTAACAATCAAGTTACAGTGAAATGTAACTCTGGTGATTATTAAACTACTTTTGATTGGCTCCTAAATTAGTTATAATAAAAATAATAAATTCCTTTCTTTTTAAATGACAAAGTCATGTCAAATAGAATCGATGTGGCGCAGAAGCACACAGTACCCAGTACCCATATTGATATTGCAAATCAAAAATATTTAGGAACATGCAATTGCAATCAGCGCCCTCATCGGAAACCTTTTGAACCATTTTAGGCCATTATGACATTTGTCATATTTTAATTGCTGTAGTTTATTTTTTGAATATACAGACTGTCTACGGATGGGATTAACAGGAGGACAAATGGACCAAAAATTTCTTTTTTGAAAAAAGTCTGTTCTTTATAAAAAATTTAGCTTGTAAAAAAATATAATTCACGAAGAGAAAATGTTGATTTTGTATACAGGGTTCTCAAAAACTTAAAAAATATTATTTTTCTTCAAGAGTAAACTACCTTTATTTTTTATTTTTAAGCAAAATGTCATAAGAAAAATTTATTTAAAATAATGTTTGTAATCGATACCCACAATACTACAAAATTTTGTTGAACTCCATAATTCGGCGAAAACGCCTTGATCACATTCGTTTACAGCTGAAAAATTGTGTTGTGTAGGAAGTTGCAGAAAGCAGGTTTGAAAAGAAAATTATGAAAGTTTTTTAGGTCATTTTATTACAAAAATATAAAATAATTAATTTTTAATAACTTCAAAATTAGTTTCATGACCTTTTTGATACCCCAGTAAAATTAATAAAGTCATTTAAAATGCTATTTTAAATAAATTTTCTAAATGATATTTTGCTTAAAAATGAAAAATAAAGGTAGTTTACTTGGAGAAAAATCACGTTTTTTTAAGTTTTTGCGAACCCTGTGTACCAAATCAACATTTTCTCTTCGTGAATCCTATTTTTTTAGCAAGCAAAAATTGTTATAAAGAATTACTTTTTTCGAAAAATGAAATTTTTGGTCCATCTGCCCTCTTGTTAACCCCATCCGTGGACAGCCTGTATATTTTTTTGCTTTATTAAATGAATGCAATAAAAAATAATGAATTATCAGCGCGTGTATAGATATTAAGCGAAGTTTTAAGTGACACACCTCTGAAAAGGAGGGCTGTGGACAGTGTTGAATTTAAACATTTTTTTCCGAGGGGGAGTTTTCCATTTCCGATGGGATCCTGAAGTAACCAAAAAAATATACAGGGTGTCCTTCAAGAAACTGCTGCGATTGGTTTTTCAAAAGTGGGTCTTGGAAAATTTTAAAAATATACGACTAAAATATTTTGACAGTTTTAACACTTCCGGTTACACCAAAAGTGGAACTCTTTTAATCTTCTTTACTAGACTTTATTTTTTTAACAATAAAAAATAATGGTTAAAAATTACGACCATAAAAATTCTTAAAGTATTTTTTATGGAAACCCCTATCTTTATTACCTTACCCTTTTAGGCATTAAAAATAAGAGTTTGTACAAGAATGTTTATTACAAAAGTTCATATGTTTCGAAATTTTAACAATTTAATGTTTATCTATACAATTATAACAATCAAACTAAGCATTGTTAGAATAGATAAATATTAAGTTGTTAATATTTCGAAAATTATAGACTTTTGGAATAGACTAATAGACCTCCTTATACAAACTTACCCTTATTTTTAGTGCTTAAAAGAATAAGGTAATAAAAGTGGGGATTTCCTTTAAAACAAATACTTTTGACGTTATAATTTTTAACAATTATTTTTGACCAACCTGTATTTATTAATTGTTAAAATATCAATAAAGCCTACTAAAGAAGTTCTTTCTCTATGAGAAACAAAACCCCAAATCAGGTTAGTTTTTGTTTAAAAAAATTGCAAACGTCATTTTTTACATAAAATTTAAAATAAATCAAAAACGGTTGGATTTAGATATAGAACACTATTTATAAAATCTTTTTAGAATTCTACGCAGAATTTAAAAAATAATAATTTACAGGGTGGCGCAACACAAACGCCTTGGTCTCGATTACAAAAATGGTATAATTTTTTAAAATGTTTTACAAAAAGATAAGGGATAGTTAGGAGCATTATTTAAAATTATCGACAATTATACAGGGTGTTCCAAAATAAAGATCCATATCAAACATATAATTTTTTAAATGGAACTTCCTGTATATTAGTTCATTTTTGATTGTAGGAATAAATATAAGGTAAGTTCTTTGCGCGATTCCTATACAAAAAAAAGGTAATTAAAATATTTATGATTTTGGAAAAATTATGACAAAAACAAAACTTTAATATATCTTACCTAAGTTAATTTTGACTTTGTATATTATGTCATATTGCTAAAATACAAACTGTGTCATCACCTACATTAATTTTTTTACTAGAAATTATACAGGGTGTCCAGAAACTAATATTTCTAAGTAGCTATTTTAGGGTGCCATTTACTTGCTAATTTTAAATGGAACACTCTGTATATTGTTTTATTTTTAGATTTTATAAAAATAAAAAAAGGTTAGTTTCATAAGCAATTCCTATGCCAAAAATATAACGTTTTTGGGATATTTGAGATTATTGAATAATTTATGAAAAAAACTTAACTTTAGATATAGGGCAACTTTATTTTTTTAAATGGAAAACCTTGTATATTTTTTAATAATATTAAAAAGCAATCCTTACTCTTTGAAAAAGGTAACACAAGCCATGGTTGTTTTAAAAAATGGAATTATTGACCTTCGAAAACTATACTTGTAGTTTTGTTGTCATATTTTTATTTTTTCGTCACGTTTATGTAGCAGTTTTTCATTGTTAAATAAATTCTTAATCGTGAAGTAATTTTTTGAAGGTCAATAGATTCGTTGATTTTTAAAATAACCATGGCTTATGTTATATTTGTGCAAAGGAGAAAGAATAAATTTTTAGTTTTTGGAAGAAATACAGGTTGTTTCATTTTAAATAATAAAGTTGTCCTGTATCGGAAAGTTAGGTTTTGTTTGTTTTATAAATTATTTAAAAATCGTAAATATCTTAAAAATGTTATATTTTTGGCATAGAAATTGCAAATGAAACTTACCTTACCTTATTTTTATCCATAAAATTTAAAAATGGAATAATATACAGGGTGTTTCATTTAAAATAAGCAAGTTATTTGCACTCTGGAGTAGCTAATATTAAATATTACTTTCTGGACACCCTGTATAATTTTGTAGTAAAAAAATTAAATGTACGTGATGGGCAGTTTATATTCTAGGAATATAACATAATATACAAGGTCAAAAGTAAGTGAGGTAAGATATATTAAAATTTTGTTTTTGTCAAAAAACCTTTCATTTTTGGTATAGGGATTGCTGATAAAACTTACCTTATTTTTATTTGCACAATCTAAAAATAAACTAATATACAGCGTGTTTCATTAAAAAAACAAGTTTTAACCGCTTACTTCGTGATTTTCTTAACGCTTTTTATACAATATTCTCGTATGTAACAAATAGTATACTTTAAAAATATAATCATATTGGAATAAATTAATACCAAATTTTTCCAATCCAAAATATCCCGCCCGGGTCACCCCCTGAATTCAACGCTGGCTGTGGAAAAAAGTTATAGGAACTTGTCATATCATTTTCCTGCGTTTTATATTAATCCGGGAGATTGCTTAAATATATTGGGGCACTTTGTATGTTGAACATGATTAATCTTATTTTTTAGATCGCATTAATTCCATTAATTTAGATAGCTGTATTGATATATCAGATAGGAAATTGACCCAGGAGTGTGCTTTTATTAAAGATGCTGCCTTAGATGTCGGTATAATCCTAAAACCTGAAGAAATAACAAACGGAGTGGTAATGAATGCTTCGGAACGGTTAATGTATGAGGCTGTGAAATGTTTTGCTGAAAACATCATTAGAAGATCTCAAAATTTCCTGATATGTAAAAGCAATTACAAGTAAGTACAACATTTTAAAAGACTTAAATATTGCCCAATCTTTTAGTTTTATTTTAAGTTATAAATATAATATTTTTATTTGGTAAGTTGTTTTATTGGATGTAGTAACTTATTTTAAAAGCCCTTCGGCGCGTTGAGGTGCTACATAAACACCTGTTCATATAAAAGTTCATAATGTTCCTTTACATTATACTTTGTTCACTATAAATTAAGAAAAACACTGAACAAAAAATGTATTTCATTGAATAGATGTTATTTTTGGGTACAGGCGTGTCAGATTAAAAACCAAAAATTAAAAATAAGTAAATAAAAACTAAAATCGACGTTTCGGTGGCAAGTCTAGCACCGTTGTCAAGATAAAATTAAAATAAAATAAAACATTTAAAAATTAACTATTATTAAGGTCTATACCTGAATTGAAGATATGTTCTATATTGGTTCGGCGGATTCATTTAATAGATGTTATTTTTTGGGTGCACGCCAAGCCAGATTAAAAAACCAAAAATTTCAAAAATTAAAAATAATTTAATAAAAAACCAAATATCGACGGGTCGGTGGCAAGTTTGCCACCGTTGTCAAGATAAAATTAAATTAAAATAAAAAAAAATGCATTTCATTGGTTTAAAAAGTCAGTAACCCTAGTTACCACAATAAAAAATTTCTTTTATTGGTTTAAAACTACAGTAGTAACCGGAGTTACTAGGTATTCATTATCATTTTATAGTGGCCAAAGTATAGGTCATGTAACCACAAAAACTTTAATGCTAAAAAGTAGTTTCAATGATACCCTTTTACCTAAATTTTACCCAAACTCGATAACTAGTCTCATTTAAAAGATAAAGGGGGAGGACGTTTAAAAACTTCGCTGTTTGTGTAATATTTAAATAAATCATAAATATATTAAACAAGAAAAACATACGCCTACACTACTAGTTCATAAAAAAGCTTTATAATGAAAACTCTACGGTCAAAGTGTGAAAATAAATAAATATAAAATTAAAAATAAGAAAGCCATTCTGAACAATTTTCTTTCAGCCCCTGTATCTTAAAAATGGGAGGCTCTTAGAGCCGCTTTACGATGTTGGGTTGACTGTAACATAGGGTTTAAACCACAAATGAGTGGTATTCTTTCGAGACATGATCAGTGAACAAACTGAAGGAAGTGAAACTAAAATCATTTTTTTTAACTTATGTGGCTAACTTAATTCTAATTGAATGTTTATTAATATTTCAAATGGCATCTGTCATGTGATTAAATAATCAAAATCATCATCACTTGCAAGTGAGGAAACTGATCGCGATGAAAGTGATCATGTCTTAAAAGAATACCACTAAAAAATATGTTAATGTAAAGTTATGTCAGTTCTTGTCACTGGTAGTGTTTTGATTTTTATTAAATATGGTTCGTTTTTATGGTGGTAGTATAGTAAACCAAGGATTGACACGACAGGGTGTTACAAAATGTTGTTTCGAAAATTGCAAAGCAGATTCTACTATTGAAAATATAAAAAAGTACATATAAAAATGGGTTCGCAAATTCCTCGTTCTCGATACAGGGTGTAAAATTTAAAAAAAATGGTTTTTTAAATATCTTAAATAGTCTTTACCCAATTGTGTTTTAATTTGGCAAAGGTATTCCTAACATTAAAGGGTAATTTATCACTAACTTAATTACATTTGCGTCTCACGCGGCAGCTGAGGGAATATTTCTAACTAAAAGACGATATGCCAATGATTGTGTAAAATTGTTGTGCTTTCTTTAGATTAAGCAAATAAACATACTGCTTTTGTGTATCTCAATTTTTTCGTATCTTGTTTAGTTTAATAGAAAAAAAATCAATTGATCACATAATTTTTTAAAGAAGCATTGCGGGAATTTTTTCCTTTGAAAATTAGGTATTTTCTGATGTAGAATTTGCCCTTGAATTTACTTTAAAGCATTTTGTAACACCCTGTATATCGTAAAAACGGGTAATAAATATATTTTTACATTTTTAGTGAGAAAACAGCAGTAATAACAACTAATGAAGTTAAAAAAGCACTGGAAGAGAGAAAAGAGTTTGAAACAATAAGAAAGTTCCGTGAAAGTAAAATAACTATGGACTTTTTTCCTAATCCGACCATTACCAAAAGACTGTAAAAAATACCTGTTAACAAGTATGCCTTAAGTTGTTCTAATTTAAAAATACACGATTTTTACATACACTTTTAAAGTTATTAAAAATAGTATGATGCATGATTATGTGCAATTTTTTAAAACCCAAAATCATGATGTTTATATTTTAATTTTAATTCTTTATTTTATAGAAAAATTGTTTTAAAGTGCAAAATTTTATGTCAAAGAGTTTTTAATAAAAGTGAAAATATTACAAGAAAAGTTTTTAATTATTATCATTTCTCATGAATGTTAAATAATAATTTTACGTGACATGAATTTAAAACTTGGATCTACTGATTTGGTTAAAGTAAATAAAAACAAGTTTTACTGTTCTGTAATGGAATAAACCAATAACTTCCTGATTTGATAAAATTTTGCTTAACTGCGTTAATATTACCTATAACATCAAAAATTAATTTACAAATTTGTGTGTGTAAATGGAATCGTTGGTAACATGTAACATGACAATGGGATATAGTAACGTAGTATACAAAGATCAAATAATTATAATATTTATATTTATAAAACTAAAATATTGTATCTTATGTTGATTAAAATAAAAATAAAAAGAATTATTTAGATCGGAGAAAAAATAGTTGTAGGAAAAGCATATCAAAATTAGCATTTAAGTTATACAGGCTGTTTCCTAACAACGGTACGAAACTAAGGGAGTGATTTTATATGTCTTTTCATGTAAAAAAGTTTCTATAAACAATGTGCAAACAACTTACCCTTCTTAACTTAGAGGTGAAAACTTTTTTGCTCCAGGGCTCTTGCCTACGTAGCTACGCAACTGGGATTATTTAATAATTTAAAATATAAACGTCAAAATGTAATTTGTAAGGTTACAAAATGATTGATTGTTAGAAATCACTTGCCTTACAGTTTATCAGTCAAAATAACTTACAATTTCCCGATTTTTTTGTTGCAAATATATGACATATTTGAATTGATGTTTTGACTTTAAACAAGTATTTCAGTTGAATAGTAACCTAATTTTATAATTTTTGGTTTCATCTACTTAGATCATTTTAATTTTAAGAACAATATTGTTTTACCTGATTAATGCACACAAAAGCTATTAAAATAAAAATAAAAATTTGCTTTCCACAATTAATATTATTGTTTTCAAACTTTGCACATTGCCCTAAAATCATTCTAAACGCCTTTTAAAATAAATTTTCTAGATATCAATCCAACTAACCTCACTTTTTAATATTTAAATTTAATTTTTATTAATTAACTCCCCAACGGACGCCGATGAGCCGGATATCATTGATTTTTTTGGTTACTCGATAAGCAGAGGTGATTGCAAAAAGTTTTTAATAATTTCAAATTTTTTTTTCTCTTATGTGTCCAACTCTTTGGCAGTCACTGTATGTGAAAAAGGTGAGCCAAGTTGCTCACTATTGCTCAATTGTTATGCTTAGCTGTGGGCTTCGCCACAAAAAAATGAAGATCTAAATGGGTAGTTCTGTACAAAATTCAAATGTACACAAATCTGAAGATCTCATACAATATGTATGAGATCTTTAAGGAGGTTAGATTTGACTTAGCCAGTTTTTATCAGAATTTAAAAAATATATATTTAAATAAGGTAAACACTTTATAAAATGACTAATGTAATGAAAATTGGCCAAGTCAAATGTAACCTCCTTTAAGATCTCATACATATTTGGATTTTGTACAGAACTTGACACTCATTCAGATCTCCATTTTTTTGCGGCGAAGCCCGCAGCTAAGCATCATTTTAGTATTGAACTTGGCTTTTTACATATATGTTTTTGGTGGGATATTAGATCATCATAAACGACGAGCAATGGGTGGCAATGTTTATTTTATTTTTTTATAAAGTTTTTTAGTCTTGCAACCCTATAAAGACTCCAGTAATGCAACAGAACCGTCAAATACATTAAATACTTCCTAATAAAGTACCCGTAATAGGCTATAATTTGTTTAGAATTATATTTTCTAGTAGAACAAACAGACAGATAATTACGACCCTATGGGACTTACATTTTTGGAGGGTTGAAGAAGGAAATACCTATGCAGCCAACATTCAATATTCTAAACGCCGACAACGTGAAAGTTCAGAGCTTTCTCAGGTGATCTGTGAAGCAATGTTTGGAACTTCGTGTTGTTTTATGTAGAGATGCAAATTAGCTTATTTTTTAAGGAAAAGTTTATGTACCTATTTTATGCGCTTCTTTACACTAGCCGGTACCATACTGAAGGCAAACAAAATACAGAGTGTCCGGAAAGGTGAGGTCAAAAATGATAGGGGTGATAGAGTGAGCCAAAATAATGTTAGTACTTAATATAAAAAAGCTCTATCACGCTTCCTCAGGGAGTTATTACCCTTCAAGGTTAGAATTTAAAAAATGTGTTTCATTTATAACTTTAGAACGGTTGCCACAATAATAATGATATTTAAGCATTTAAATTAACCCATATCAATGCTTTGTTTCCATAGGTAAGTGATTGCGCAGTAAGTCATAATTATACAGGGTGAGACGATTTTTTTGTTTATTGTATGCATTTTTACAGGGGTGAAAAATTTTACATTCGGTTTTGATCGTTTAATTCCTTTATCCTTATTGTACAAAAAGGTACTATGAGCCGTTTTTCATAAAATCGCATTTTAAATCCAGGCATACCATAATTTTGATGTAATAAAAAATTCATTTTTGAGAAAGGTAATAAAATGTAGCTAAAAACAATTAAAAATGGTGTTTGTAAGCCTTTTAAACTTTATAATACAAATAAAGACTGTTTTTTATAATTTTACCATATTTTAATAATTTTCTCACAAAATGGAATTTTTTATTTCATACAAAATGTTGGTATGTCTGGATTTAAAACGCGATTTTATGAAAAACGTTCCAAGATATAGATTTAAATACCATACCTTTTTGGTACAAAAGTGATGAAGGACTCAAACGTTCAAACAAACATGTCAAATTTTCAACACTGTAAAAATGCATACAATAAACGAAAAAATTCGTCACACCCTGTATAATTATGAGTACCTGCGCAAACATTATACAATGGATAAAATCGTATGAGTCAAGTTAAATGCCTAAATATTATTATTATTGTGGCAACCGTTCAAAAGTTACAAATTTACTAACTTTAAAGATTGATAACTCCCTAAGGAAGCGCGATAGAACTTTTTTATATAGAAGTACTAACATTATTTTGGCTCACTCTATCACCCCTATCATTTTTGACCTTACCTTTCGGACACCCTGTATATCGATACCCCAATTTGCAAACCTCGTATCTACAGATTTTTTTAAAATCGAGCTTTATGCACTATCCACTAACTTTACAATAAATTAACGAACGTTACTCGAAAACCTCATAACCCCAGTCCTAATATTACTACTATTTGCTATTAGTTAACAGGCTGGAGATTTTTTTTATCTCCTGAAAAGTTTTTGATTAAGGAGATACAAGGTTTGCGAGTTAGGGTAACAATATGGAGTCTTTAAAAGCTTTTTTTTAATTGACCGGAAAATTGAATTTTCCACTCAATTTTTTAAGCGGAAAATGCTATTTTACAGGACTAATTTACTTTCCGGTCCCTAGTTTACTTTCCGGTCTCTCATTTACTTTCCGGTCCCTGATATCAAAAAATCCTGTTAGCCATGACAAAAATTGTCAGAGTTCAATTGTTACTATTTGACAGTTCAAGATATTGTAAAGTAAAGAAAGCATCATTTTGCCAAAATGGAGTCAGACATGGAAAATCCAGATGAAATAATTGAAGCAGCGTCCAAGGTGACTTTCAATTTATTGCCCACTAATATTATTATAATTCGTTTTCGTTTGTAGTTCCTATTCACTTAATTATTTATAGTTTCGTAAGTAATTTAGAAAAAATACATTTTGTCAAAAGAACCTCGTTGTACTTGCCTTATTGTCGTTTAAATATAACACTAAAAATTTAGTTTTTTTCCGGTCAATTAAAAAAATTATGTACGATACTCGACCGGAAATAATTTTTACGGGTCTCCTCAAAACTACAGGACTCGCCTATGGCTCGCCCTGTAAATGTTTTTCGTCGACCCGTAAAATACCATTTTCCGGTCTAGTAACGTAAATAGCTATTCAGCTATCCAGTTCTTTAACGTGTCAAAGGCGTAATATAACTCTATGTACTTTGTTATCGTCTATCTGTCAGGGGCAGACAAGGTTTATTTGGCAACATGTACTGTGTATATTGTGAATAAAACTCCTATAGGTTTTATTTTCCATAACAACTAAGGCAGATTTAAACCTCTTGCTTGCTTTAGGTTTACAATTATGTTTTATTGCCTTTCAAACACCTTTCAACAAATAGCTGTACAAAAACGCGATATTAAAGATTATAATTTAGGATATTGTAACTCCCTTGTTTATAAAAATGTGACTTTGATGCCAACCTTTAACTTTATTTTATAGTGCTAAAGATGGCTTCACAATCTCATTTTTTTAATTGGCGTTGGGTGGTTTTACAATTAAAGGTGATGATATGTAACTTGGACAGAGTATAGACACAAATTGAAACGAGATTGCATCTAAATATCAAATTAATTTTAGGTTAAGAAGGCTTAAATCAAGTTAGATTTTGCAAACGTTTTAAGGGCAACAAATTATGATTTATAAAGCACTGGTTGATAATCTTTTTGGAAAGGTAATAGTTTAATTATTGGTAAAATGTTTCGATTATGCATATAACCTAAATAATACAAATACCGAAGTGGTGTAAACATTGTTTAAAAGTTGCACAAGTGTTAATTATTTTCAAAAAATCCGCTGTTAATTAAGCTTATAACATGACGACTTGGTAGTTTATATTAGTAGCTATACTAAAAAGCAGAATTAGTTTTACAAAAATTAATGCGAAAGCATAAGGTAGCATATTGAACATTGCCGTAAATGCAGGCAAGGTACCATCAAAAATAAAACAGATTTTAGTTTTATTTTTATTTTAAAATAAATAAGTGTTAACATAAAATAGTATGGGTTTGATAAAGTCACCAAAAGAAATATATTTCTAGTACATTTATTTTTAATTTAAACATCTAATAATTTCACATGTAACTTTTAAGTTACTGACCTATGTAGTAGTATGTAAAATAACTAGAAAAAATACAAGAACGAAATGAAAAAAATCTTATGATAATATTTGAAAATGCTATAATAAACAATGTAAAACCTACATTACAGTACATGGGGGACGAAAACAGTTAAATAATGTTCCTAATGTTACTGAACTCCTGATTTTTAAACAAAACGTTTTCGACTAATAAAAGAATAAAAAAATAAAAACAGTTCATTTAACTACCAGGAGCCTTAAAGGTAGAGGAAAACAAAGTTCGCTTTTAATTAAGAAGGGATACATTCTAGATAAGTGCACGTTTATGGGATCACAAAGTATGAAAATTTAAGGTTAAGTGATTCACTAATTTTCTTTGTATCCCCTACCTAACATCAAATAGAATAGGATATCTTAAAACTTTAATTATAAGTACAGTTTCATACTTTGTGAAAATTCAATTCTTTACCTAAAACGTGTAGCACAGATTTGTTTACAGTACGAGGAGGTGTCGCTAGGGGCACACCCAACAAAATATATTACAAAAATTTACACATAATTAATTTATAAATATTTATTATGTTAATAATTAATTAAAGTATGTCTTGTAAATTAAATAACAGTAAGTTATTCACATAATGGCCCGAATGCCAATATACAAGCATAAAGTTCAATTGGTGTGAAAAATGTAGTAGATTTTTGTTTTGTTTTACGGGCCGAGGTGAAACAATGGAAAGCTGAAATGCAAAATGTTGGCTTCTTCACTTTGAGGTCATCATGGTGACAAACTCTGAAACAAAAAATCTCAATCAGATTGTTGTTTTCTATGAGAAGCTATTTTGAAAACACAGAACATTAAAATGTCTAAAAATTAACTAAAGAGTGATTAAAGTTTAAATATATTTTATTAAAAAAATATATATAAAAATCAGAAAAAAACAAAGGTCTTAGTTATTAATGTAGAATGCCAACATAAAGAAATTCATCTGCAAAGGTTAGGAACGTCACTTTTTAAATATTTATTTAGAAAATTCAGGTTAGACATTTGACTTCTTGATCACATTAATGTCTTGGCTATACAAATTGCCCTAGGACTGAACATTGTTTTAAACTTCTAGATTTACATCAAACCTTTTTTTACGCCTATAACATAACTTTGCCAACATAGGCAGCAAAAACGTTTTCTTGGAAAAAAAGGTAAAACCCTAGAAACAACGCCGTTACGTAATAATAAAAATAATTTTAGAATTTAACTTAAAAGAACAAAAAAAAATCTTTATGTCCTAAACTGTTGGCTTATTAACTTTAACTGGCCAGTTTAAAGATCTAACAAGTTTTTGATACTATTAAAGTTAACAACAGAGCACATCTTTTATTTATGGAACACACAAATTTTTATTGAAATGCAAAATCTAGCCGTTTTATCTGAATTTAGGTAGATATTAATACTTCTTAAACTTTTGTAGAGCAGTTTATTTTGCAGAGATTTCTACAGTTACCTCTTCTACCACTCTCTAGCCAAAACAGACCATAACAACAAAATCATTAAAAATATTCTAAATTGTATAGTACTACAGTACCAACAGTAATTTAGATGTTATAAAAATTAATAAACATTACCAACGAATCGCAACAGCGACCATTGTTTTTTGTGTCGAGTTAGTGTACGTGATAAATAAAGCAGTTTTAAGCAAAATGTGGTTATAAAGAAGCTAGAAAAATATCAAGCTAAAAAGAAGCAGTTCCAGGCACTTCAAGGGTACATGAAATCAGATTCCAGAAATGTGGCCTATTCGTAAATAGTCTTATTACATTAGAATTGGCCAAATAAAACGCTTCTTTTTACTAAACTAGCAAGTTAGGAAAAAAGTGCTTATTACTACTTGTTATATTCTATTAAAATATCTACGAACTGCACTTTCTAGGTATTAAGCTAATGCTTGCTTTATTTGGGGATAATACAATAATTTAAAATGTGAGTTATTGTACGACTTATATTTCCAATTAACATTTTAAAAACTGCTCAATATAATTTTTAGTTTTAAAATACCCACAAGATATCCTCGGGATTTACTTATGCTTAACTGGTTAATCTTTACAAGAAAATCTGACTCACATAACGACTTTATGCATTTTTATTCTGTCCCCTAAGTCAGGCCACCCTTTGCTTCATTACGTACTGTTGATATCTCCAAATGTACACCAATAATTAAAAGCTACATATGGATATAATTTACAAAGAAGGTGGGAGTAGTTGTGACTGACTAGTTAAGAAAAAAATTCAAAACCAAAAGGTTTATTGATGATTGCATCCGCAATAAACCTCCTGGTATTTGATATAATTTACTAAATATATTCACCCCAAAGGCAGAGGCATGCCTTTAGCTGCGTATCGAAACAAAAGTTAACAATTAAAGCAAGTGCATTCTCAAAAATAAAGCAGTCTACTAAACTGACCAGCTTGAAGCGCGTGTGACTGTAGTCGAGTACTGACTGAAAACAATGAGCGAAAGAGCTCGGAAATCTGCAAAGAAATGAATACAAACTACCAGTCATACGCTAGCCAAACTCAAAATCATAAAAGAAAAGAAAATACAAATACTTTTCAAAGCTGACCCACTTAGTGTGTGTCAATTCATTAAACTCAGTTAAAATATGAAAACAATTAAATTATGTGAACATAACCTAAAATAAGCCAAATGTGTTTTGGTACCCGTTAGACTCGTTTACTTTTATTTTCGATGATCTTCCGTTTTACGTTAATTTAAGTATATTAGGTTAATTTCTTAAACATTTCTGAATATCTGATGCAAGTATAGTTTTTTTTTGTAAATATACCTGATCAAAATAGTAATTTATATAACAAGTGCATAAAGTGATTTTAGGAATGGGAAGTTTTAAACCACGAGCCTTGAGGCCAGTACATTTTGACAATTTAATCATATTTTTTAAGCTAAAAGAAAAAAAAATAATAAAAATTAATTACAACAATGATTTATTTTAGTAACTTGTATTTTTGTATTAGCCGAGTTCTTAAGAATTCTGTGGAGCTCATATAAGCAATTTCCCATCATACACGTCGTGCTAGCTCAATACGTTCAAATTGACTTTTAGTGTGTTCAAAACTAGCAGGTAGAGATCAAACAAATAATGCCTGCATGTAAACAATCCCAAAAAGATGTCTAATCGGGTTCGCTTTGTTGTTGCTTTAAACAGTCTTATTTCCACTCATTGGCAAAATTCCACATTAAACGTTTTGAAGTGGCACGACGTGTATTTCTTATAACATAAAAATAAAATAATCGAATTTGCATATAGAAATTTATAAAATTTAATATTAAAAACAACATTTAAGCACACTTCTAGAAGTAGGACTTAATGGTTTCGAAATGAACGATTCAATTACACACCATATTTACTCTGCAACATTTGCCAGACTGTCACGTCGGATGTTGACTTAGAAATAATATTTGCAAACGCTACTTAACCAAGCTTTACCTTTAAAATTATTCATTTTAAAACAAATATTGATCTCTGAATTTAATCAGAGCCAATTACAGTAATTATACCTAGTATAACTTTGTTTATAGTGTAAGCTACAAGTAGCCCGCTAAATATGGATCGCGAACAGTTCCTAATCGATTTAAATATTTTGAATGCAGTCGAAAGATAGCTGAGGTATTATTAATTGTATGTAAAACTGCTAATACAACTGCAAAAAGATGATTATTGAGAAAATGTTTTAACTTAGGTTAATATATCCACTATCTATACCGACTGAATAACACCTGCAAAAAAGTATATTATAATTTATGCTATGTAATATTATTGTATTTGGAAAACAGGCACAGCTTGACATAATAAAGCATATTTACCTAACTATACATTTTCTCGAAATTGTCGATAACCTCTAAAAATTATTACTTTTTAGCATTTTATATATGTAGGTCAAACAGAAACACATGCAAACTGAATGACGTTTTAAAAATTTAACCCTCGTCCCTTCTCGAATGTGTAATTTGACATTTAATACATAAATCCACTAAAATATAAATTATCAATAGCAGTTCCCATATTAATTTTGTTCCCTTTTTTCACAAATAAAAAAAAACATTTTAACATTGTTATATATAAAAAAAATTAGTTCCAAAGTATTATTTGTGTTGGGTTAGTGTATTTTAAACTTGCCGTAACAACCTTATTACTAAAAAAAAATGTTTTAGTACTTAAATGAATAATATTAATAAAAATCTGTAAGTTTGAATAGGCGTTGCTTTAAAGTGCAGATTTTTAAGTACAACAAGTTTTTTTGTACTACTCCATTTGAGACCGATTACATAAAAATAAAATAGTAATAACATCTTCACCTGGAAAAGTAAAATTTTAATTTGAAAGCAACAGTAAAAGCTAAAAGTCGGATTGTTTATTAGTGCAGTAAGAATATGTACATATGCAGATTATTTTTACTTCCGTCAACTGTTGTAGAATCTTAATTAAGATAAGTTATTAAAAGGTACTTAATTTAAATTGAAAATAATAATTAGAGACAGAGAGCTAGGCGGCAACTTTTTTGATAAACAAATTTGATTTATCTTTCATAACAATGAGTATTTCAGTTTAAAGAAGATTTGAGGAAAGTGACCAAGTATGGAATAGTATCCCTAATATGGAATACTGGCATTTCTCTTAAACAGAAACTCACACACGCAATTAGAGGGGTTTGTCTTTTTTTTTTTAATGCCCATTCGCGAGTAGAAGTGGTAACATGCCAATAGAGCATCCCTTTCGTCGCTGTAGCAACGTTTTGTTTTATCGCTTTCTCATAACTTTTTAGGGTTTTTAAAAATACTACTATACTAAATTGAAAAAGAAGGGCCTCTAAATATTATTATTAAGGGCTGAAATCTTCTCGATATTTTCGATATATTTTTCAAAAAAATAAAAATAAAATAATAGTCGATTTATTGGCCCAGTCTAGTTTATAGTATTCCATATTTGGGGTACCTATTTCATATTTAGCTACCTTCATATTTTTTTTTATTTTAATTAAAATTATTCAATGTAACTAAAAAATTTTACAAAATAAAGAATAAATATATAATTGTTAAAAATCACTATAAAAAGTTTTTTATTTATCACTTTTATGCAAATTATGTGTAAAAAACAAAATGGTATTCCATATTTGGTCACTTTCCTCTAAGCAATAGAGTGAGTTTCATTTGTTTACAAGTAACATACCGAATAAAGGTTAACCAGACTACAGATCCACCAAATAACTACAGTAAAGATCTATTAGTAAAAAAGCCACAAGGTTCACAAAAATAAGGACGGTAATCAACTATTGCTGTCTAAACGCGTCGTTAAATAGTATGCGAGCAACAAATAATTGAAAGTGAGACAAAACTGAAGTCGCCGTGGCTTTTTACTAGTGACGTTTAGTCTACATGTTATTATAATTTGCTTAATAAATTTCAGTAAGCGAGAATTGTTTTTAAGAATAAAATGTTTAGTCACCACCTTTTTGTTTTAAAACTTTTATCATTAATTTTTTTTCAGATTATTGCGTGTTTTGTAAATTAAAAATTACTACCACTATTAATTGGATAGAATTTTTTTGTACTTTTATTTACACGATAGTCAACTGAGCATGTTACTTAGAAGAACATATATGTTTATGAAAAAATGATATACCAAAACCATAATCTTCGTTCTTCTGATAAACATCCTATTTTTTACAAACACATTTAATTTAAAAACCACATTTTTAAGCATCTATATCCAAAAACCTATTTTTATAAAATGTATGTATGCTCTAATCAGGTACCGTTATGTCAATGACAAAGAAGTTATTATTTGTCAGTTTATTTCTATAATGGAAAATTATTATTTACATCCTTTACCTAAGCTAGGTTTTTCCAAGAACATTTATAACATAATAATGATAATTGCGTCACTAAATTGATAAAAAAACAACTGGAATGTATAAATAATTAATATATGTAATATATACAGGGTTGCTTAGTAAAATTGACGTTCTTGTAAAATTATTCAAAACATATTAGTTAGGGATCCCTGAAACATTTTTCCAAGTCATTACTAAACAAGCTAGTTTTTTGTGAGTAGCTTCATTTTGACGAGACGCCCAACTTTTTCGTTATAACAATTTTCGTTGATGGTAGATTACAGGGGTAGCAGAAATTAAACGTGTTGATTTGACAGATATCAAAAATTTATTACAAACAGGGATTTTCTGTGTTAATTTTTAAGATAATTATCTAAATAAACCGACAAAATATTTGTCCTACAAAATGTAAGGTTTCATCAAAGAGTCCCTTACCACCAACATGTATGGTTAACGATGCCGTGAAAAATAACTGCTAACCAGCTGATTTTTTTCTGCTGATTAAATATTTACATAATTTTACACCCACATTGTCCTACAAATTGCGAGGTACGCCTGGTTTTTTGATATCTATCAAATCAACATATTTAATCTTTGCTACCTCGGAATGCTACCACCAACAAAAATTGTTGTAAGGAAAAAATGTTGGTCGTTTTATTACTTCTAAACTTTTAAATTTCCAATCTGATTTACGAAATAATGGACCTCATTTAAACATATCAACTGTGTATATTGTTTATAATTTTTTTGTTCTTACATCATCATTTTAAATTTTAATTTCATTCATTGGAACGAGGGGTGGATATAGGTGCAACAGCGGTACTAGAACAATTTGTTTTGCCGACAATACCAACTCAATTTCTTTTTCTTCGGTACTTTTATAGAGTTAATATAAAAACATCTAAAATCTAATACACATAAAAAATAAATAAATTAAAAATATTTCTCTAGAGTACCTGGGTAGCACATCACTGTTTAAAATTAAAGTTAACAAAAACGACTCTGATAAAGTTAAACTTGACAATTGTCGTTTTTTAAAAGAAACTGAAAAACATCGATTAAAATCGTAATTTAGAATTTATTTATTAGATAATTAAATTATCATATGTAATTTAAGTTATAAAAAATGCCTTAAATCCAATCCACTTCAGCCAATTCTACTGCACTGTATGAAACAAAGACTTAAAACTGCAGAGTTGGACACTTATTAAGTAAAATATTTATTACTTTAAAGCAAATATCTCGGGCCACTAGTCCTTACCCGGCTAAACTTCTGCAATATAATGCAAACATATACTAAAAAACACCTTAAATTACCATTAAAGAAAAATTGTAATACTTTATTATTGTCATTAATTAATTAAACTTGTTTTTAATGATATTTTAAATAGAAAATGTTTAGCATTGGTAATTCTTAACATACCTACTTGAATTTATATCAATCTATAAATCCATTTCAATATCTTTTAATTACACATTTCGATATTAACCTGATCCGCCAATATGTATATAGAGCATATGTATTGTACAAACCTTCGCGGGCCACACCGAAACAAAATATTTATAAACATATATTACATCATACTTTGATATTATTTCTAACAAAGCAAAAAAACTATTAATTAGGGCTAACTTGGAATAAATTAGAAAAAATACTTATGGCACACAGATCTTTTATCTTTTTTCATTCTACATAAGAAAACAAAAGATTCTCTGAGAAATATATATAATGTTAATACCTTACAAGTATTTTAAATATAGAGTATAGTAAATTTATCGTTCTGGATAAGGAACATGTCTGCATAGAGTTTTTCTGCACACGATACAGTTAAAAAATTTTCGAGTAAGTTACTTGGACTTCTCAGTGAACAGTATTAACTGTTGTGTTTAAAGCATCTTTTGAAAGAGAAAATATTAATAAAATTGGCGATAACACATTGTGACCGCGTTAAAACCAATAAGTATAAAATGTATACTTTATGTAGTTTTGTTTTTTGACAAAGTTGTTTTAAGAATGTTCTTAACATTAAATAAAAAATAATAGGTATTAACTTAAATAACTCGACGTGTACTTAAAACTCGTGGAGCAGAAATGTGCCAACAACACTAAAGGATATAACCATGGATACTTGTTATGTTGTTAATTACTTAGCTTTCTTTTTCTGAAGTACTAAAATATATTAAAAAAGTAAACCGATGATTTACTACTGTGACGTATTCTGATAATATAGAAAGTATTTCGATTTCATTCAAATTTTACGAAAATTTCTATGAGGTTATCCATAATTATTTACTTTAGCGAATTTACAAGTCCCTTAGCTTATTAGCAAGTACAATGTAAGTCCCTTTACTTCTTGCCCTTAGCTGGAGGCCCCGGCTTGGGCGGTGGTCCAGGCTTGGGCGGAGGCCCAGCTTTGGGTGGTGGTCCTTTTTGGGGGTTGTTTCTTTCCTTTGCCCTTCTTATTTTTCGCAAATATTTTCATATAATATGATTTAAAATCTATCACCAAAAAATTATATTACAATTCACTTTATGAAGATGCAAACCCTTATTTTCCCCTGAAATCTGTAATCTTCATGATTATTCCTTATAATAAATTTTATATAGCTTTTATATATGTTATAAGTTTAGCAAATAATTATGTCAAAATTGTCTTTTAAGAGTGAATTTTTAATGGGAAATTTAAATTCGAACAACTCTTCTGTTTAAGTATATGTCTAAAAACACCACAGAATTTGACTTTAATAAAGGAAAAAAAAGAAAAAAATTTACTTTTTCAAATGGTAGCAATTAGAAGTGTTTTCATATTTTAGATAAATAAAATGAAATAATAGAACCTCTTTAACGTTGTAATTGAGGATGTCAGTGGATAAAGGTGTTATGTCACAAATTACTTGTTCTGAATAATTTAGATTTTAATATGTTTAGAGGTACATATCTTTGTTTATTTTTTACGAATTTTACATCACAAGCAGCAAAATATATTAATTATTATATTATTTAAATTAAAATGGGCAAATATTAACTTATTGCAATACAAACATCAAAATTACAAAATGTCACATAATACCTTTTTTGACATAATCAATAGCCTAATATAATGCTCAAAAAACATAAATTACCTAAATGCCATTTTAAGACCCTTAACTAGATAGTAAGATTGTAACGACAAGAATGATTGATTGGAATTTGTTTAAACCAACGTTTTAAATAGATTTGATTTATACAATATGATAACCATAATTAAATCATTATAAAGACTAAAATTAAATTATGAGGTAATATAGATAAGAAAAATATTTATAGAGTTAACATAACTAAATAGATAAACATCTAAACCTATTAACAATAAATTTTTCAGAATTTTGGATGATATCATAAAAAATTACAATTATTGCCCTACTCATAATATGTTTATGGTATATGACGAATGGTTTATACTCGCTTTACATACAGTGTATTTCTTTAATGTCCTCCACTTTATTTTTTAAACAGATTAGTTTTAAAAAATTAAACTTTGGGATATGAAATTGGGGCATAAATACTATATTTAAAAGTAAAATTGACAGATGAAAATTTTAAGATAGCTGCTGGGTGCCATTTTGGAAAAAAGGTAAATGGAAAGTGGGGTCTTGTGGCTCAACATTTTAAAGCTCCTGACAAGTACTTTATAACCCCTGAATATAAAGTCAATCTTCACCTACTACAAAATGGCGCTACTTAAAAAATTACCTTAAAACTCTTTTAAAGACCTTTTTAATGATAATACTGGTGATGATATACAGAGAAAGACAATAAGTATATATTTTACCATTATAAAGATCTTTAAAATAATTTAAAAAACACCATATTAAGTACATCTAACTTTATTATTTTCGGCAATATGGCCATCCAAATCAGGTATTTAGATAATTTTTGAAATACCGTCATTTTGTAGTAGGTAAAGATACTGATTTTATATTCTAGGGTTATAAAGTTCTCGTTAAGAGCGTTAAAATGATGTGCTAAAAACTCCCTTTTCCATTTAATTTTTTTTTCCAAATTTACTTTAAAATTTAGTATTTATGCAAAAATTTCATATACATTTTTTAATTCAGCTCAAAAAATAAGGGGGGACATTAAAAAAATGCACTATATATGTAGATAAGTCGATATCACCGACATGTCGGTAAAATGTTGATGCATTATTATTTTTAATGATTGTTTTTTTTACCATTTAAACCGCCTTAGTAAATGGGTGTACTCGAGTTGCTAGACGGCGATAAGATAATAATAAAATTTTGAATTTGAGATTGTTGAGTTACTAGACATAGAAGAATGAGTTGCTAGTAAAAGAATGTTGAGTTTCTAGACGGTAATAAACAAAGCACCCCATGCAATAAAATATCTTTTAAAACGAATGCTTTTTATAATTTTTTGTTTTGCTTTATTTTGCAATATAATCCACTTATTTTAATAAATATCGTACAGATTTTAATTATGTATCATTATTATTGTAGTCTGGGTTTATTTAGGGAATTAAAAAAAGGCGTTGCTTAACAGAACTAACCATAAGTGAAATGGTAACATTATGTTATTATTTAGTAGTTTATTCGTAATTCCCTAAAAACTGTTTTAATTACCCTGCCGGGCGCCATGCCTTCTTTACGGCGCAATTTTGAAATTTCTTCGAACATAATTTGACCCTTTGATTACTCCACAAACACAATTTGGTTGTCTCGGTGTTTATATATAATCATTGGAAAATATTATCAACGACAGTGAGGTCACGTCTGGGTTATGTCTAGCAACTCGATTACAGCTTAGTAAATAGGAATGTATAATGTATTCACAAACTAATGGTTTTTGTGATTGAATTACTGGGTTATCTTTTATAGTGAATACTTTCTTAGAAAAATGATCTGTTTTCTATCTACAATTTTAGCTATTTACATGTGCCACAGCTATTAAGCACAACTTATTAATTTAGGTAGGGAAAAATATACTGGTAAACACATTGTGCCCTTTAGGTAAAATCTAACTTCAAAGATCCCATGGCTTAAAAACAAAAGCCAATTTACACCTATTCATGGGATATTTAACGTACCTTTATTCATTCAAAAGAAAATAGTTAACTGCAATTCATCATATAGTGACAATCCTCCCCTTCACAAAAATGAAAAGAACAAAGGTTTTACAGTAACTTAAGTACATATACAGGAATAAAACAAGCGTTGTCAAGTTTCATCAATATCGAGATTACTATCGCAAACGGATGGTACATCATTATACTTTAAATACCCAATGTAAAATCCATATATAACTAGGATTGTCGATGGCCAAATAAAACTGGAAATGGCAATTGCAAGAATGAACCTTAAAACTTGTCATATCTCAAAATGTTTTTGTGACAATCCTTGTTTTATTACTGTACCCTTGAACTATTAAATTTTTAAGAAACAATTGGAGACGTCAGTGAATGAAGGTGTTGTCACAATTTTTTGTTTTAAGTAATTTAGATTTTAGCATGTTTGAACGTATTTTTTCTTTTTTAATTTTTTTATGGATTTTTCATCACAAGCAGACAAATTTTTTTATTTTTATTTATAAAAAAATATTGCCATCTTTTAAGTTAAAATGGGCAAATATCAACTTACCACAGTACAAGTATTAGAATAACAAAATGTCACATAACATCTTCATCGACTGACATGTTCAATTGCTAAATGATACAGACACATACATCAATTTTAGGCGTTCAACCAATTATAACCGCGGTAATAATTGGTGACAACTTTGACGTATCGACATTGTTTAAACGTCAACCGATTGGTAAAAACCGTTTTTGAATTGGTTCTTCGCCAAAAATTAATGATAAACTTTACCAAAGTGGGTTTTGTTGAAATTTACAATTAGAAGGTGGTATGGTTTTCAAAACTTGCATTCTATTTCCAGAATTTTTATTAAGCAGTTATCACAGTCGAAATTTAAATACCTATGGACAGAAAGCACAATACATACAGTGTGTCTACATAAGTTGACATCACATGAAAAAATTTTATTATTAATTTTTCGAAAATAAGTTGTTCTTTATAAAAAGTTTCGCATGGTCCAAAACCTAAAAGAAAACCATCAAATATCAAATTGTATCAGTCATCAAGAAGGTTTGGCTAAAAATGAAATTTTTGCTCAAGACTAAAACACCTGTGTTTTTGCTAATATGGAAAATTGTTATAAAGAAAAGAGGTTTATAATTAAAAATTACTTCTAAATATGCAGTTTTGTTTGTTACAATTTTTTTTTGCGTTAATTGTAAAAATATAATTCTGTAGATTAAAGCACTCTACATTGTTCTTGTTCTGATAACAGTAAATTTAAAAAGTCTACTTAGAATTGTTTTATATTATTTAGAATTTTTAAATGTACAAACGTAAATTTTTACCATAATCGCAGAAAAAATTATTTAAAAAAAAGTATTTTTTTAGTAAAAAGTCTATTTTCGGCATTAGCAAAAATACAGGTACTTTATTCTTAAGCAAAAATTACACTTTTGGCCACACCTCCTAGATGACTGATACAATTTGATATTTGAAGGTTGCATTTTAGGTTTTTAAACCATGCAGAACTTTTCATAAGGATTTTTTTATAAATCAATAATAAAAAAGTTTTCTATATGACGCCAACTTACGAAGACACACTGTATAAAAACTAACAGTATAGTATCACACCTCCCAGTAAGCTAAAATAAAAATGCTATTTAGAGAGTTTTTGGCCCTAAATTAAACAGTATCCTGCTTGATTTTTATATGTGGATTAAACTTTAGACCATAAATTAAAATATGTACATTTACTTTTATTCTAGCACAACGTCAAAAAAGTAAAATCAAAGAAATAATACTCAAAATTTATCATAAATTATAATACTTAAATACTCTGCTAAACCTACCTTCGTAATTGACTTGGCCATCACCGTCGATATCGGCCTCTCTGATCATCTCATCGACTTCTTCGTCGGTTAGTTTCTCACCTAGGTTGGTCATGACGTGACGCAATTCAGCCGCTGAGATAAAACCGTTGCCGTCCTTGTCGAAAACGCGGAAGGCCTCACGGATTTCTTCCTCACTATCAGTGTCTTTCATTTTACGCGCCATCATTGTGAGAAATTCGGGGAAGTCAATTGTGCCATTACCTACGAAAAAAATACAATATTTATTAATTAAAATGTTATTATTTTTTCAAATTTGTGTACACGTAACAACTTTTGCAAAGCCAGCAATACAATTGTATTATTAATGGGCACATTTGATACAGAAATTATTTTAGCTATTTGTAGAACACATTTTTGGTTAGTCTTCTTGTAACACCACTTCTGGGACACACTATATATTACAAGGGCCAGACCCTCATAAAAAAAATGTTTACCTTTTCATAAAAAAATAATGGTTTAAAAATAACAAAGGAATAATTTTAGCATCTAAATTTGCGAATTAAGAGACAACATTCGCAAGTTACCTATCAAAAAAATATATATATATATATTTATATATCCTACACAAGAATTTTGACGTCGTATAAGACGTCGTATTCGAGACTTTAGCACAGACCCACTTGGTTGCTATTTTTGGTAAAAAGTTTAGATCCTCAAAGTTCTATTGACTGCTAAAAACCTTTAGGTTACCACTTACCCACTCTTGTTAGAGGGGATAACACAATAATATAATTTTTTCATTAAGTAGCGTTACGATAGCTGGTAGATTCAAATAATCGCTTTCATTCTGAATTGATTTTTATATAGATTTCATGACTTTTTTCTTCCATTCCTAATGCCACATGTTGTAATGACTTCTTTAATTAAACTATGCCAAACACTTCTTTCAACAATTCTAAAACTGTTATAGCTTGACATCCTTGAAGAATTTCTGTAATGTGTGTACCTTTAGTGTGTTCATTGAAATCATAATACATTAAAGTTAAGTTGGTAAGGATATCCAGGGAACAAATAGGATACAACGTAAATGGTTAAAGATTTTAAATAAAAATGCTGGGCCAAATCAGCAGCAAATAATAATTTAGCGACTTAAGCACTATTATAACACACATATACACATTTTAACTGAACAGTAAATGTGACACTGTTTCGGTTCTCATCTAAATTGGAAATGAATGTTTTGCGAAGCGACCGATTTTGATAATAGCTATTATTTCCAAGAGTAAACTACTGTGCAATAGGAAACAAAAGTTTCGGCCTACTAGACTGGATAAATTACAGTCATATAGCTTTGATTTGCTTTCCCATAAATTAATTGCTAACCGATTAGAATGTTATGGCAAGATCAATTTATTTAGTCATGCATTAAATTAAAATTTTGTTCGTAATTTTACCAAATTATTATGCATGGTTTATGAGCTGCTACTAACCAATAAAATAACTTATACAGAATCAGCTAAATAACATAACACATAGGCAATGTGAGGAAAAGAAACAATCTAACGTGAATACATGCATGAAAACATTTCTGATTGGATTAGTCACATACACATAATTGTTTGTTGTTTTTCTGGACGATATCTCAATACCTATTTGCTTAACCAGTATATTTATAATTTATAAAAATGCATAAACTGGAATATTTTTATACAATATTTTTTTTTAAATAACATTACATTACTAAAACAGAATATCCTATAATTAATTTTAACCATTTTGTGACTATTTGAAGAAAGTAGACCATGCCGGAATGAATCAACCTTGACATACCTATCCTAAATGTTTATGAAGAATAATTTATTTTCAGAGTAATTAATTAGTCATTTAAAAATATTTTTGGAATTTCCGCAAGACGAAACCAATTAGGTTCAGATTATTAGGTTATAGACAGAGTTGGGTCGTATTCGAATACTTGGTATTCAAAATACATTTTGCCGGTATTCGAATACATTTGTGTATTTGGTATTTGGCAGAGCGGTAGTAGGTTTCGGTGTGTTTTCTACGTTCAATCAAAAATAGGTAGGTATTTTTTTAGTATTATTATTTAATACTGATTCCGGGTATTTATGAATACCGAGTATTCGAATACTTTCTTTTTCCAGTATTCGTATTCGAATACCGATTTTCAGTTATTCGACCCACTCTGGTTATAGACTTGTCTACCCACAGTCGATTGACCTATGAACCTAAAATATACTTTACATAGAGAACAAGTAAACTTTTCGGGTCAAAATAAAGCCAATTTTGACAGAAGGATTGCGAGAGGTAAATTTGGACATTGGTATAGTGTTTTTTTGTTTTTAAATAATTGTAGTCCTTTTTTAAATTTTTAAAATTTAGCCAAAGATCAGTATATTTGTTTATTTAAAATAGTACAGAGACATCCCAAATTAAATAAAATGATTTTTGAACAAAGTCACCTATCTAAATTTTTTCAAAGTTTTCTAATCATAAAAAAACATATCGTCGTTGAAGTAGCAATACTGCAGACGTAAAAATCAGGGATTCGGGATGAAGTTTTTAATGTCAACTTAAGACAAAATTTTTAGCAGTTTTCACGTAGCCGGTATTATATTACCTCAGTGGGGGGCCTAATAAGCGACTAGAAATTTACTTTATCGAGATTAGACAATGGACTGGCGCCCTTTTATTTTAACGACAATATATTCTATTCACGAACGTAAAATAACATTTAAGAAAAAAAGGGTATTACCAAAATAATAGGAAACCAAATTTGTGGCGAAGTGGACCAAATATTTAGTATGATATCTAAATGACTTCATTCTTACCTATTTTCGATAAAAAAACAGTAATATTGAAATTTGCTTTCCAAATTTAATTTTAGTAGATAGTATAGTTAAACCTCAATTAAATTGATCCCCAAATTAAGTTGGTTTAAATACTTGTCTACTTAAAAAATTACAAATTATTTAAATTACGATGATATTTGCATTTTTTTTCATATTTTATGTTTTGAGCACTACACTATAAGTATACTCCAAGATAAAGACCAAAGTATCACTTCATTTCGAGTTGTTCAATAATTTATTACCAAAATGTTTTTTAATAATCTTGCACAAAACTAAATTTATACATAAACCATACACATTATTGGTAGAAATTTATAGATAATTAAAGCTCTTTTCCGCTTCTCTTATTACCACAATATCAAAGAACATATCACTATAGCTACGAAATATACTTTTTCACGGCACATTATTAATTGTAGTAACTATGCCAAATATTTTTACCAATAATTAAGTATCAGATCAAAGTAACATTTCCCACTGCTTGGGTATTTTAAACAAAGTACAAAAGAACACATTTTTTATTATTTTTTAGCAAGAGTTATTACACACACAAATTCAATAGAATCACACCCTTGTTTATAACATAAATAAAACATGATTCATGAATAAGTATGGTATGACAATTTATTTTAAGTGGTGCAAGTGTTAAGGTAAAGCTTGCTTGATTACTGGACAAAAGCCAGACTTTACTGCGATACTACAGAAAACATATTATTGTTATACTGTAAGCATTTTTAACGCGTAACAGAAGTGTTGACAATATTGACTTAGGCTTGAGAAAATGCAAAACTAAAAGTTAATAAATAGAAAATTTTGCTAATTGTATTGTTTCATATAAAAACCAAAAAAATAAAACCGCCTACAGACTAACTTGTACTACAAGTTGTATAGACTGTATTACAGATAATCGGTGAAACTAGTTGCATAGACTTGCCCACACTGTAGTACAACTGGATGTGCGACAAATCCACAGATTATACCTTTAATGCCTAAAGGTACCATAGGGTAACAGCAAGAGACCTTAATTTAAAAATTTAAAATTTTATTTACACAGGGTGTTTCTAATTGCGGTAAGAAAATTTAGGGGCGTATTCCTGAGCCATAATGCAGTTTAACATTTTTTTTCTGGAACACTAAGCAAGCTACGTAAAAATATGAGGAAACAAAAAAGTTGTATTTTTGGGTGTTTCATCCGGAAAAAAATATAAAAGTTGAGAAAAAGTCATTGGCGTACATTTTTTGTCAATATTTTTAGCTAACATGCGTACCAAGCTGCCACTGGATTTACTAATTAAAATTAGTTTAGGGCTAAATTAACTTAATAATTCAACAAAATATTATAGTCAAATTTTATTAAAATCGGATTAGGCATATTTAAGATATCATAAAGTTTAATACCCTGTATCTTAGAAACAAAGCATTTCCAAACCTATATTTATATAAACTTTTTTCATAAAATTGTCTCCGGAACATGTCCATAAATTTTCTTACCGCAATTACGAAAATCTGTATATTTCAAAAGCAAAACAGGCCTCTTAATTTTTTAACTAATAAATAGGATACTTTAAATAAAAGTTTTATCAATTGCAAAAAGCTTCTTTCTTGGTGTAAATATGATACATTATATTTTGACGTTATAAGTGAATACCTGGGTGATTTAATTTCGAAGTTCCTAAAAAGTTTATTAGTAATAACCAAAAATTTTCTACATGATTTTGCAAATTTTTAATAGTTACTCTCCAGCCAAATCTAAATAATTACCTATATTTGTTTTCTATTTCTAGCGCAGTAAAATCTTTTATTTTACATCAAATAAAGAGCTAACCACTCCTGTATAGCAGTTTGAAAATATTTACTTTAATTAATTTTTGAACGTATTTAATTATGTGTTAATATATCGCTAACGATTAAAACATATAAAATAATTAAATTGTATGGCACTCGTTAAATATTAACGTAATTGTTGACTATTGGGTAAATAATTAAGAATTATTAGGTATTTTTATATGTTCAACTATAACTACCAAATTAGTAATAAAAAATGGATAATTGAATAACTAATGATTTTATCGCAAATCTTTAGTAATAGAATTAGTAATGCCATCGTAAATGTGACACAACCAATGAAGTATTTATTATTTATTATCTTTGATCATAACTATGATGTTTAACCATTCTATTCCTGCGTCACTTTGATAAACAAAGAGTAGGAGTAGAGACATCACATTTAAACAGATTTTTTTTTAAAGACTGTAAGTAAAAGTATGAACAGAAGTAATGGGTCTGTATAAATAAATACACTGGCGAGCAAAACATTTAGGTAATTTTAAAATTCCTTTAATATTTTTTATGCAAATTTTGCAAGTTAAAATTATTTTTTAAATTTTCTATGCTAGACTTCGTATTCAGTATTATCCTAGTTATTGTCTCGCGATTATTCGTGAAGATACAATAACCTAGAACATAATTTTATCGTAACCTAACATTTACGGAATTATCTGTTCTAAGCATTTGCTAGGAGGTCCTTTAAGTCAATTCGTGTTTAATTTTAGTATAAGCCCCAAATGGCCTGTATACAACCTGTATTTACTGCTTAATGTAAATACATAATATTTCATTAAAAAGGCAATGTCTCATTTGACCGAGCTATTGAAGCGGAGTTGGAATATTCGAAAAAGTTGACAATTCCTTATCAGAGCTAAAGAACTACTCAGAATAAGTAGGAATTAGCTAAAAACAGTCACCTCCCGCTCTGGACATGCTCAAGTGAAAGAACATGTGAAAAAAATGGAGTTATACAACGGAGATCTGAACGGTAGATTATGTGGAGCAGAGACCGAAACAGTAGCCTACCTTTTGTCAGGGGTGAGGCAGCCAGCGGAAGCCAAGAATGCGGGCGACGGACCAACGCTATCGAAGTTTATGGAGTCTTATGAGACCTTTTACACGTAGAGAACGCGGAAAGTCGGCAAACTCAGAGGCTTTGTATAATTTTTTATCACTCTGTCCGGCGAAATCGGCTTAGTGTAAAACGAGGGTTAGGTTTCAGGCTGCAGCACTACCAACATGAAGCTTTCTGAGAAGAAAAACATTTCTATTAGCAACATTTAATAGTGATTATTAAATAGAAAAGATTTTATTTTAATTTAAGCGTTATTCTGATAAAACAGCAAAATTAGATTGAAACGAAATTTGTGATATTTGGTCCAAGAACCAAACAGCCAGCTTTTTTTTAAGTTGGTCAATACACGGTAGAAAAATCTGAAGGGATCCTAATTTTAGGGTCCTACAAACGGAAAACAAAATCTCCAAGCTACAGTCATCGTAAGTTGGGTAAAAAAATCGTTTATTTGAAACTGGCTACATTTTCGCATTAAATCGCACGGAAAATTGCACATTTACATATATCAGTTTAAGAATTGTATTTATTGTTTGTCGTAAAGAAGGTAAAAACCCAATTTTCGACATATTAAAGTTTTTCTTAGCAGAGGGGGTTTAATGGGGGTATGGTCTGTTGACCAAAATTTACTGTGTACGATCAAGGTTTTTAAAGTTAAGATACACCAGTATGACGGCACAGGAAAATCAAAAGATTTGATTCCTTGCATTTTTGTGATAAAACAAACGGTTTTCGAGAAAAATTTTTACTTAGTAGGCTGTGGAAACCATAAAAATTACCTATTTCACTTCTACCTCTAGTGCTTTATCCTATTTTGTTTAAAAAATGACATATTCAAGGTGTTACCGAATGTTGTTTAACAAAAAAAGGCAAATTCTACTATTAAAAACATGAAAACAAAATTCATATAAACATATGTAGGTCCGCAGATTCCTCGTGCTCAAGATACAGGGTGTTAAACTTGTAAAAGAATGTTTTTTTTTAATATCCTAAATATTCTTTACCCAATTTTGTTTTAATTCGGCAATACTATTTATGGCATAAAGGGGATAATTTATTACTAACTTAATTACATTTAATAATAACGGTACGCCACTGACTGTGACAACGTGCGTAAATTGTTTATGCTTTCTTTGCAAATATACAGCTTTTATTTTTCTTAATTTTGTTTAGTTTAACAGAATAAAATAAAATTCACTTAATTGCATATTTTTAGACCATAAAGGAAGCATTGTGGGAACTTTTTCTTTTAAAAAATAGGATCGTTTTTATTACGAAAGGGCCTAACTTGATATTTAGCCAAAATAGGTTATACCCATTTTTAGGCAAGGGCCGACCTTACTTATGTTATGACAAACCGGTATATCTTAAAGGGTTATACGCGTTGCGAGGCTCAAAAAAGACGTTTTTTTATTATTTAATTTTTAATGTACCGACCTACCTCCCAAAAAAGGCGCTTGACGGTGAGCACCATTTCGACGGTTTAGATGATTTAAAATATAAAATAAAGGTAGGATCTTTTAAAGGATAGATAAATGCTGGTATTGAACGAAGGAATAATAAAAATTTTGATTTATAACAAAATGGCGGCTATTTAAATACAATTTTTCGTTTTTAACTAAAATTTACGCGATAAAATTTAAAAACAAAAATAGTAAAAAATGTTTCACATCTTATTCCTTTGTTCAGTACGTCAAGAATATATCTAAGAAGATTGTGTTAAAATTTAAGCCCAATTAATTGAGCCGTCTCTGAGAAATCGTGCTCACCGACTCTAAAAAGAAGAGTTTTGAGAAAAACACATTTAAAGTTTTAGAAGTAGCTTACAACACTCTGACGCGGCCTTACAAATTCAGGTATATCTCCAAAAGTATTTATCCGATTGACTCCAAATTTTTTGAGAATAAATTTGAATATATGAACATTTCGAAAATGGAAAAGGAAAAAAAATCAATATTAATAATAACTTTTTCTTCCCAGTGTACAGGATGGCGCTTTTTCGTTGAGTTTGCATTGCATTTTTCATAGTTTCGGAAATTTAGCCATCGTCAGGAATTCGATATAATTAAATGGCATTTTTAAAATAAAACACCCTGTATATTTTATCACCATCAATAAGACTTTTTAAAAACCTTTAAGAATTTACCAAATTTAAAATTATTATCTCCAACAGTTTCGAAAATATGAGCTGCCAAATCTTAATGCGTATATACATATGTATCTATCTACTTTTTTTAGATTTATATGGTCATATTTTCAAAACTATAAGAGATAAATATATCAAATGTGGTACTTCTTATGGCTTTTAACGAGACCTTTAAACTATGATAAAATATACAGGGTGTTCTATTTAAAAAACGCAACTTTGTGTTATAAGTTTAAAATAAAAGTCAATGGGAAAAATGTAGGTACGCCACTGAATTCTACGTAAAAATCACTAAAAAATTTCTATTTACATTTTTTTTTCTATCTCTAATATCAAGCGAGTTACAAATGCCTAGCCAAATTAAAAAAATTTGAAATACACCTGTATCTCCAAAGCGAATAAAGTTAGCCATGATTTACTTTTACCACAGAATTTGTTTTAAAATTCTAAATCGAGATTGTGCAATCAGATTCGTCCTATCTCTTTTAGTTTTTGCTATACACTGCAAAGTCAACGAAAAGGCGCCACCCTGTACAAGGTTTTCATTTATACTTTGCCACCCACTTTTAAATATAGGCAAAAAAAAATTGAAAAAAACGTCCAGTATAAGAGTTTCATACTTTTTCATCTATTATCTTTTGAGCATAAAAACATACACAAATGAATGTCAAAAAATCAAGAAAAATGAAGGGTTAAACTTTTTAAATAGAACATTCTGTATATGATGTCACCATTAAAAATGCTTTTTTTGATGCTCAAAAGATAATAGATGAAAAAGTAAACTTTTATACCGGACGTTTTTTATAGCCTTCTTGCTTAGAGTTAAAAGTAGGTGGCAATATATAAATGAAAACCCTGTACAAAGGCTCCACAACAAAAAGGCGTTGCGCAAAAGGAAAAAACACATTAAATACAACTGCATTGCACTGACATAAAAACATAGATACTTATCGGAAATAAAACCCTTAAAAGAAAATGTATCCGGCAAGAAAAGGGGAAGACAATAAGCCAATTGACAATAGTACAAATTATGAGCATACGCCCAACCCCACTTAAGCCAATCAACTTATCGACTACTTAAAGCAATTTAGGACTAGCTTCGATATAGGGTTTAGTATGAAACCCTTGAAAGATAAAATATTTTTAATTAATTCTTTACTAAAAATACATTTTGATAAGGAGTTCTTTTAACAAAATTTATTAATAAAATAACTGATTATTTGTCATATTATACAGCATTATTAATTTTAAGAAAAAGTTATTCTTTATAAAAAGTTCCTTATGGTCTAAAACCTATAACGCAATAAGATATTAATTTTTTGCAGTGGTATATCTGGTATGTCAAAAAATATGAAATTTGCTCAAGACGCAACTTTTATTGTTTATTTTATTAAAAATCCGTAAACACATTATTTCATATAGCGTCACGAGTATCACTATTTCTACATTATTACAGGAATATTCAGTAGTTCCAGAAAAATATGAGTTTTTAAATAATATTTTCAAAAGATGGAAATTACTGTCCTTTAGTATCAATACATTAAAGGAGATAAGTAATATATTTTAATTAAAAAAATATATATATTTCTTTACTGAAATGAATGTTTAGGTAGAAATTTGTCCCAAAATAATGACGCCATTAAATATGTATATTCGTTATCTTTCACACTTTAAAATAACATCATATATGGATAGTACATACGTAAAATCTAGCCTTGAACAACGATTTTTTCAGTTTATATCACACAATGCTAATTTATTTATGTCATATTATTACTGGTGTTAGGAACACTAAACTGTGCGTTTAGAGATGAATTTATTAACTTGTCTATGGATATTTTCCTGTTCACCTAAATACCTACTATTAGAATTGAGATATGTAAATATTTTTATGGCAATTAAACTTATTATTATTTAAAAAGATCCGACACGACGCGACTTATCCCATGGCTTCGACCTTATAGGTCGTCGTGCCATGCATTATTGTTATTAAAATTATAAATAATACAGTGATTTTAAAAGATTAGGAGTAGCTTTTATCGGCCACTCCTTGATTTACCCTGAGGGGTTTACAACTACCCTAGAAACGAATCACATTGCACGAAAATCAAAACATTACCGATGTAAAGTACTGACATAACGTGACATAAATCACATTTTTTTTTAGGATTTCAAACATCTGTGCTTTAAGTGTTAAAACACTGGCAAAGCTTAAATATAACCACAAAAAAATGTATACCTAAGGTAAGTAACAGCAATAAAAATTATAAATCTAATCACGCAAAAAAGCGTACCATGCACGTCACGTCTTAAAGACGTCTGTAGGTATCGATCTTGCGTCCTCGTACAAAAACGACGCATTAGAGAAAAAGTCGTATGGCCCAGAACATTCTGCACGTGATTGTTTCCGGCAATTACGTGTTTAAGATAATCGGAAAATAATCGATAACTTATCAGCAGTGAAATATAAAACAAAAAAAAAACACACGTTTTCTCTAAATTGGGAAATGAGTTTTATTAAATGTTTTACTTAGTTCAATAAATAAAACATTTTTTTGACATTTATATTAACTCCAAAACTTGTCTTCTACATAAAATGTTTATTAATTGGACCTGAGTTTTTCAGGCAATTATAATTACTTTTAAAAAACAATGACGCATCCAGAAACCTTAAAACAGCATATTTAAAATATTAAGTCATCTTTGCTGTTTTTTAGAGAATATGCTACTGCTACACGCAAAAAGACAGAAAAAATATTGTCTCAATTGAAAACACACTTAGGCCGTGTTTCACGGACCACTTTGTTTGAAGTTGATATGAGCCACAAAAAGTTGTTGGTGTGTGGTCTACTGTCGCCAGCTTGTAGTTCCGTTTCCAACAATGCTCAAATTTGACTCCTTTTACACGGGCGTTTTGACAACCACAATAAAATTTTTATCGCTGTCAGTCGCCAATCCCGTCCACTAACTACAAAACAAATGCAGCGGCTGGACAAACTACTTTTTGTGGTCGGATCGGCTACTATCGAACCACTTTTTGTGGCCCATATCAACTTTAAAAAAGTGGCCTGTGGAAACACGGCCTTAGGAGCTGTTAGCCACTTTAAGGATTTCACAGACTTTTTAAAGGTTCTTTACACACTTATTAACGCACTCGGCTATTTTGTGTTTTATCAATGGTACAAAGGAAAAAATAGGAAATTTCGGAAGAAATGTTATTTATGTTTATTTTTTGTTTTTAATCTTATGCTACCTACTAAAAACTATTTTTTTTTTGCAAAAGCTTTTTGTCATGTTTTGAATCCTATACGGCATTTTTGAAAATCATTACATATGTACTATATGACATAAAAGTATATTAAAAACAAAATAAAACGCAATTTGGTATGGCCTTATAAGGCGGATCCTCACTTATGGGTTTTTCCCACGGATCAAAATTCCTTGCGTTTTTGATTTATAATTATGAGCCTCTTGATGCGGGTGAAAACCGCAGGGTCTTGATCCATGGAAAAAAAACCGTGGGTGAAAACCCATAAGAGAGGATCAGATTTAAGACAAGTTCTAATTTTTCCCCCAAGGGTGAGGGGTTTTTAAATTAAATTCCCAAAAGTAACTGTCAGTTTGTTGCGGTGACTATGAATTTTTAAACTATACTCTATATTTTTATTAATCTTTGTTTTTATTGCCAAATCCGTTACCTACTAAAGGTTTTGTAGCGTTCTTAGCTGTGTACATGTAAAAATATAAACAATAAATTGCAAAAACCCAACAAAACATTGGCAAAATCAAAAACTCACAAATGTGCACCCGCAAGGAGTTTTGTCCCCAAGCCTTGTAAAAGTCATGAAATCAGCCTATGCCTGAATAAAAATCTCACGAATCAAAAACCCAGGGTGAAAACCCACAGATGAGAATCGGCCTAAACAATCTATTATTACATATTTTGCATCTTTGTAAATTTTCCTTTAGGCTGACCAGTACTAAACAGCGTTCCGCCTTTACCATCTTTACCAATTTGGATGAAGCAAAAATTAAAATAGTTTTTTCGAAATATTAAAAAATATAGGTATAGTTAAGTCCATCCCTGGACGCACTGTTTGTCTTGTGTAGTATATTTATACAGGATGATTCTTAACCTTAACGCATAACCCGACTAATATTGGAAAAATAAAAAATAATAAAATACTTTTAGTTAAGAAGATAATCAATTATTCTAAATAACACAAGAACCACTACTAATAGTAGAATATTTCAAGCATATTAAACATCATCATAACTTGTTTAATGGTTTAATTTTTGCAAAGGACAAAAATCAGCTGATTATTTTGTAACAAAATAGTGTACGATCTTTCTTTTCATTATTTGTTCTAATAGTCATACAAATTCACGTCCTTTTTTATTTAAAATAATTAATTATCCTCCTATGTAAAAATATTTTATTAGCTATGTTTTTATTATAAGTAATTATTTGTCCTAAATTTAAAGGTAAATCCGGATTATATGCATATGCATATTTTAGCCATTGTCATAGTTATAGCATATTTTCAGTAAAATATGGTTATGGTGCATGTAATCAATACATTTTCAATAATTTTGGAGGAGGAGTAGTAGTCATAAGGCTCAAACACATGTTTCGGATATCGACTAGGCGGGTTATGCGACTTCAACCCTTAAGATTTTTGGCACAATGTTTAAAAATTGCAGGTAAAACATTGTGGTAAACTTGTCCGACAAAAAAGTGACGCATTCGTCCAGTCCGACACCCGAAAAATTTGACATTGACAGGCTGGGTTAAAGCGCCGCTTCTAGATATGGCGGTATGAATATTCGTGGTAGAGTCGTCAAAAGGAACCCCCTAAAAATGTTTTAAAAGTGATCTTATCGTAAAGTCCATTTCATTAGTGGCACAGGAACCAAAAATTTGACATTGGCTGTTCTTAAAAAAACATTCAATTCTCAAATCTAGTTTTTTCATTTAGGACATAGAAAAAGTTAATCATGATATATTATAAGGCCTTATTCAAACTATGCTAAATTACGTCAGTCAGTTTGGTATAACTATTAATTCGTATGCAAGATGTGAGCAAGAATTTTATATTAACATCACATCAGAAACTAGGTCAGTTCCTGGCAGGCTCCACCCTAAGTTTTTGACGGCCATAAAAAAGTCAATAAATAGCGGAAGAATACAAATAAATAAAAATAAATAACACCAATTTTTCAAATAGTGTCTTAGTAAAAAGTACTGCAACTCTAAAATATCTTTAAAACCGCTAAAGCTACATTTACACAATTTGGTATCTAAGGTGTTTTGGACATGTGGAATTGAATAGCAATTTCGGCACTGTTGCCAGACTTCCCAGTTTTGTGCTACACATATTTGTTTTATTTTTTTAAATGGTGTCCCATGTATTTTCATTGCATTAAATTGGCCGAATTAAAGTTAGTAAGGGAGCGTCTATAAATTAAGCCATGAGTCTTTTTTAATTTTTGGACCCCCTCTACCTGGTTATATTTGCTTTAACCCCCTTCCTTATCCCCCAATTTTACGTGAGATTGATGGGAATGTAAAGACACAATTTCTCGGACCGAAATTGATTTTGTCGTCGACACGGTATTACAGCAGGAAGATATTTTTCCTGGGAGGACCTACCAAACCTTGTTTACTTTTTCCTGTTTCTAGGGAAAGAAAAATTAGGTGATATTTGCACAGACCCCCACCCCCTCACGGTGAGATTCAACTTGACTCAACTTGACCTCCCCCTTAAATGCCTCACGTAACTTATGCCCTAACGTCCCCGAAGTTTCTAAAAATTTTAAACTTCTGTCTCTATTAGTTACCAAGATATGATACACTACACTCAGCAAAAAGTACGTTAGCGCCTAAATATATTTAAAACCGCTAAGCCTGTATTCACAAAATTTGGTATTTGGGGGTTTTTAAATTTTAAATGAAATTGCGGTTTTGTCATATCTTGATAACTAGTAAAGATTGAATTTTGAAAATTTCAAATCTTGGTAAAGTTGGCAAGGTCATTTTATTAACTAAATAGGGCATTTCATTTAAGATACCAAAAATATTGAGTGTAGCGCAAAACTTGAAAATCTGGCAACAATGATGATATTACTGTTCAATTCTACTTGCCCACAAACCTTCAAATATCAAAATTTGTAAACGCAGCTTAAGCGGTTTTCGAGGGGTGTCTCACTAGTTAAAATTTTATACACCTATTTCCGAAATTCCAAAAAGTTCTCGAATTATTGAAAAATTTCCAAAAAAAAACACACCTATTCCCGTGGTGAGACACCCCTGGGGTGTTCACTAGTTAAAATTTTCTACACCTATTCCCGATAATTTATGAATTCTTAAAACATTTCTCTAAAAAAAAATCTAGAAAATCCTGAAAGCCCTGTTTCTGTTAATCCTGAAAATTCTCGTAAATTCCTAAAAACTCCCCTAAATTCCTGACGATTAGTACACCTATTCCCGTAGTTAGACACCCCCGGCGGTTTTAAGGATATTTAAGCGCATCCGAATTTTTTACCTAAAATGTGGTATTGTCTATATCTAAGCAGCTAGTAAAAATGAAGAAAGATACGTGTAGCACAAAACCGGTATATCTGGCAATGGTGCCGGTATTACTTACTATTAAATTCTTCATGCCAGATATATAAATTTTTAATTACCTTTACCACAACCAACTCACCATACAGATCTAAATGGTAAAAGATTAGGAACTAAATTTGAAATTTCCCATACTCAATACCGTTCTTTGTTAATTCATATTATTGCCAATTAGTGAAAAATAGGAATGAGGAATGCACATATTGACTCAAAGAAAAAAACTAATTTTAGATACTAATCACAAATTTAATTCTACACAAATAATAATTTAATTATATCAAGCAGGTAAGTTCAAAGGCGATAACGTTTAAATTATTATGAATGAAAAACAACGAAAGCACCGTTTGTTTTCAACCCAGCACCTAATTAGTATGTACTTTACTATTCTAATTAATGCCCAGTCTCGCTTTGGCACACAATCGATATTTTTAGAATTGATACCTATTTACAATTTCGAGACACAATGTTTATTATTCCTAACGCGATGATTCGCGCATTCTGTTAAAATGCCATGACTTATGGATATAGTTTTAAATGTTGGACCTTTAAAAGCTGCCAATCTTATTTACATCTTTATTTTGCATTTATTTTACCATAAGTTGTTCATTTTCTATTCAGACAAACACCTAAACAAAAAATCTAGTGATACCTGGGCCAGCAATGAAGCAATTGGTTCGGGTTAGTAGAAAATTATATACTTAAGCTATTTATTTAAACTAGTAACAGAAATCAACAAAATGCAGATCTAGCAATGCAATAAAACAAAACTATTTAACACAGAAATAAAATATTAACAGACTTCAATGAAACAAGAATCCTTAGCAACTTTCTTAAACTAAAGGCATGGTTTGTGAAAAACAATTAACAACAAGTTTTCTGTATCTAACTCACTCTTAAAAAAAAAAATCTGCGAGCAGTTCATCATAATAGGGATGCCGCAATTATCTATCTGAAATGGAGTATGTATAAACTACCCAAAAACACTTTGACATAACTATGCTATGCTTAATAAGGGCAAATTCAGTTATTTTAATTATTTTAGCGATTATATTTTTTTTTTTTTTTATGTTAACAATACCTAAAACAACCGAATACCAAAGCTAAACTGCGCATAACTAATATTATTTTGTTTATTATGATAACTTTAACAACAAAAGTATGAAAAAGGTGGATTATTTGCAAATTAAAATAATTTTGTTTATAAAAAAACCCAAATTTATGTAAGTAAAATTTTATTCTGATAAAATAAAGAAAACAAAAATATTTTTGAATATTACTAAAAGACTATGACTTCTAATATTTTATGCATATATTATTTTTATTTCTTTAAACTGTTGCTAATCAAACAACTGGTTAATGCTTAGGGTTCAATATATCTAAATGTCACTGCTGTTATTATCTGCTCTGACTATAGAAAAGATGTGCACATTCTTGGGATCATTTAAATTTGAAGATCAGAATCCAAATTTTTAAAAGATATTGGTGGTAATCAAACATATTTATTTAAGGATACCCAAAATACTGTTTATTTTAAAAACTATCAACATATACAGTGTGGACCAAATTAAACTTGCACCTTTTTAACTAATAATAATTTCTGTTGCGCCCATCTTTTTCATTTTTGAGGAGCTAATGGGTTTTCTCTAGGTTTGCCAATTTTGGTCAAATAGATTTGAACAGGACTAGACTTACGGGACTTTTTCCTAAATGACGCATTAAACTTCGTTGCAAAAAAATTTATCTACAATTAGGCTAATACATTTATTTTCATTTAATTTACTGTTAAGTTTGGTCAGCATCCAACTCAGTAACCATGGTAACCTCACATTTTTAATTTTCAAATGATGCAAAAAAAAAGTTCTTTTTAAAATCGAGAGAATTGCATGCTTTATGGGGAGCATTATTTATCACAAATAATTATAATTCCTAAATCCTTAAATTGTTGACAGATTCGCTTTTACTGAATCATTTCCTATAGTTTGTCAACAAGAAAAACATATTAGCCTAATTGTGGCTAAATCAGATTTCTTTTGCAACGAGGTTAAATACAGTATTTGGGAAAAAGTCCCATAAGTCCAGTCCTGTGTTAATCTATTTGACCAAAATTGGCAAACCTAGAGAAACCATATTATCTGCCTAGCAACTACGCAACAGATAAAAAGTTATTAATAGTTAAAAAGTGTGCAAGTTTAATTTGGCCCACCCTGTAGTAATTCTAATTTATATAAACTGTCTTTAACACGTTCGCTACCAAGCGGCTCATATATGAGCCAGTACAATTTTAAAATAGACCGCCGGCTCAAATGTGAGCCGGCTACATTATAATACTATATGCGAGTTTAAAAATTCGGGGTTTCCTGTAGAGGTTTTGTTTTAAAACACGGTCAGTATAATGCTTCGGCTCGTATGTGTGTCAGGTGGTCGGGTGTAGCATTAAGTATAAGTTGTTAGCACTTCAATAAACATCAAAATAAAGTAATTTTACAAAAAATAATAAAGTGGTTTATGGGGTCGAAACACAAAATGACCCTCGGTAGCGAACGTGTTAAACAGCAAAAAACCTAAAATATAGATCATTTACTAAGGTTATGTAATATTTTTCCAGATGTATCATCAAAAATAATTTACCACTCTATAAATTTTAAATTAACTTATATGGCTTTCCAGATAATGAATAAAATGTGTATATTACCAAAGACAATTGTAGTTTCACTAAAGCACCCAGAACAATGCTAAGTTTTTGGTCATTAGCTTGGACGCTCGCTTTATGGAATTTATGAAGCGGGTATCCATCGAGTACACACGTAAACGGTACGTATAATTTGCCGCTTTATGAATTCAGCCAAGCCAACGTCCAAACTGATGACCAAAAATTTAGCATTGTTCTGCGAGTCTATAGTGAAACTGCAATTGTCTTTGATATTACTAAATTGTCGGTTTAAAGGTAACTAACTTCATTTTTGCTAAAAACGTAGTTAAGCAAATCTAAGTTACTTGCAGTAAAAGTATAAAAACTTATAAATTACAGTTATGACTTCTATAAAGATTCAGTAAAATATTATGATGCCGCCACACATTGGGCGAACTTGTGGCCAAACCATTTGGCAAATTATTTGTAAGCAAGCTGACTCGAGAAAAGTTGGGACAATCAAGACGAATGTAGACGAACTACCCATGGTGTTTGCCAAAGTTTGTCATAGTTGGCCCAATGTCTGGCGGCGGCATTAAATACGAAAAAGAAGATCCTTCTTTTTTTTCCATTACAAACTTTGCATAAAATTGTTGTCATGTTCTAAAATATTTAATGTTACTTGGTGAGTTTTTACCTTTAAATCGACGAAATAATAGAAATGAAAATAATAATTGTGGCTTTTAAATGGTTAATTATACTCTTTAAAAATCCTTTTGAATAAACCATATTCATTAAATCAAATAATAATATTAATGATAATATTAACCATCATCATCAGCATTCGAAAAGTAAAATTTAGGTTTTTAAATCTTAACATAATTAAGTCTCGACTTTTACAAGTGGATTAAAGAAATATTCTGTTGAGATCTTATTTGATGATTTAAAAAGCGTTTAAATTAATTTTTATGAACAATGCTATTTGTAGATGGGCTATTCTTTGTAAACTCGTAATCGCCTTGTTGCGACCGATTTTTTAAAAAGTAATTAAAATATTTAATTAAACATCACTCCTAATGAAACTTTAATTCTAAAACTTTCCGGGTCCATTGTTTTTAAAACCATAACTGTAACAGTTTTTTCCTAGACGTGATAGAACATCTAAAAATACAGTTCCCTGGCTAACCCCCTAACTCCACCCAAAAATTAGATTTACGAAGAAAACGTTGAAAGTACATACATTAAACAGTTAATATCATGAAGAAATATAATTAAATTATTTTTTTGTAAAACAGTCTCATTACGAATTTTATAATACTTATAAACAGCAGTAACGTTTGTCCCCAGAATTTTCTAACAGTCGCCTGCCTGCAATATAGAATAAAATATTTACAAATGTTTTTTTAGTGAAATAAAAGGCAAATTGTTGTGAAGTTGGCAACATTGCTGAAAGCAATTTTCTTTCAAATAAAATATGGATTATTGGCAAATGTTAAAAATATTTGCCAGGACAACATTACGAGCTTACAGAAAAATTCCCAGATGTAAAAGACATATTACAGTTATCATTCAATTGTTTGAAAGAAAGTATGGCATGACTAGATATACTATATTTACTTTTGGCATGGTTTCGATGAGCATTCATGCTCGGATCATCGCCACATAAGGTACAACCTAAAAACTTCACAACTGACAGTTAGCAAATTCCATAACCCCAGGAGGACACATTTGGATGGCTTCAGGGCTGCACTCAAGGAGTCGCTTAAGGGAGGGATAGCTAAATTAGTCACAGTAAAGGACCTAGATCTGGCAGTAGAGCAAATAAGCGAAGCCATTCAGGGTGCTTACGAAGCAAACTGTCCAGAAACCGTAAGGCAACTAAAAAGAAAGACAGCATGGTGGAACCATTACCTCCAGGATCTTAAGACCGAGGTGAGAAGGCTATTTAACAAAGCTAAAACTAACTATGACTGGAATTTATACAAAGCGAAGTTAACGCAGTACAATAAGGAGATTCGCAGGGCAAAAAGAAAGTCCTGGAAGCAATTCTGTGGGGAGATTTCAAAAATTCCGTGTGCACTAGGATGCACAGAATCATGGCGAAAAATGGTTCTGATCAAGCGCCCAGCCTGCTTAAAAGAGCTGACGGCTCATACATCAGCACAATGGAGGAGAGCCTGGAGCTGCTAATAAGGACATATTTCCCAGACTCTTCAATAATCACCAACTCAACACGGCCAACACAACCCACTGATAGGCCAAAACGCCCAAAAAAGTGTATTGGAAAAAGGCAGCTGAGGTGGTAAACTACAATTCCATCATATGGGCCTTAGGCAAATTTCAGCCATTTAAATCACCAGGCCTAGATGGAATCTTCCCAGTATTCATGCAAAAAGGACAGGACATCTTAATGCCACACCTATGCACAATTTTTAGAGCATGTGTAGCCTGGGGCTACATACCCAAAATATGGCAAAAGTCAAGGGTAATCTACCTAGCCAAGATAGGAAAATCCTTAGACAGAGCAGCTAAGTCATATAGACCAATCAGTTTATCCTCTTTCCTGCTGAAAGCGCTGGAAAAAATAGTGGATAGATACATCAGAGAGAACACCCTCAAAGGGAATCCTCTGAACAAGCGCCAATGTGCGTACCAACCAGGAATGTATGTGGATTTAGCCCTGCCCAGATGGAGGCGTTTTATCGCCATTATATTGGGCAGTCCTGGTAGATGAACTTCTTAACAAACTGACTGGTAAAAGGTATAACTGCCTGGGTTATGCGGATGACCTGGCCAATTTGGTTAGTGGGGGTCATCTAGGATACATATCGGGCAGAATGCAGAACGCCATAGACATCGTTGATGAATGGTACAGGAGGGACTTTCAGTCAACCCTTATAAGACAATAAACATCCCTTTCACAAAAAGAAGGGTGCTGGAAGGATTAAAACCTCTCAGGCTCAACAGAGTGGAAATTCTCTTTAATCTCAATAAATAAATGTAGCTTTATTTTTTCTTGCTGGCCATATATCTGCATAAACTGTAAAAGCTTAGGGTTTGAGATTCCTATTTTTTTGAAAATTATCATTAATTTTTTGACAAATGTCAAATCAATATCTGATTTTAATAAGTTTTATTTAAAAAAATTGCCAGATTAAGATTAGCAATTTAAAAAATGTTAGCTTTTATAAGCTATATTTATTATTAGGTATTATTATTTTCCCAATAATTGCAAAGTCCAAATTATTTGAGTGCAAGTCTATGACCCCATTAAACATTTATTTAGAAAAACCACACATTGATCAATAATAGTTCACCTTCCCTGCTTTTAGAAAAGTTTTTAATAATAAAGAATCAACACCATGTAAAGCTTATAGGGATTAAAAAGAATTAAAAAAAAAATCACCTTATCAATACCCGAGTCCAATAAGGTAACAACTCAAAAATGGCTATATACTGTAACAAGCCAAGTTATTACACTAAAGAACTGAAATATTTATAAGTTCAGAGTTGTTACATACTTGAATTTTGCTTCTATGAATCAAATTTATAAATTACTACAAGTTATCAATATAGGTACCCCTAAAACCACAAACCAATATGAATTGTCTTATTTTTTTATTGGTTTTGTTAGGTGTAGATTTAAGGTAGTTGCCAATAATATAAAAACTAACCTAAACCATATAACTGTCTTATACAGAATCAGCCAGTCAAGTATACAAAAGGCAATGCTTGAAAAAGAGACAGTCTAGAATACCGGCATGTAAACATTCCAGTTTGGGTGACTAATAGTGCTTGTTTTGTTATTGCATTACTGGTCATGCTTTGAAAAGGTTTATGAAATTAATGATTAAATGTTTTCATTTTCTTATTTTAAGTGGGTATGATTCTAATGACTCACACAGTACTTAGTTTGAACCCATATTTTAATGACACAAAAAAAAAAAAATTAATAAAATTTATATTCTCAAGAAATCTAAATGAAACACCAATATACCTAAAACTTTCAAAACAACTTCTCTACAACTTCCCTATAACTATGTTTCAGTCGAGATCCCGCCCAAGTTTAATATAGGTCAAGTGTGCACTATTGCAAGAATACTTGCAAATCATTATGTTGATAACATTACTTTAAAACAATCTTGGAAGAGAATAAGAACACAAAATTTAACAAGTTATTCTCATAGGTTATCTAATTCCCAAAACTTTTATTTATTTTTGAAATTAAGCAATTGTTACAAAAAGTACCTACCTATGTAGTATACTTTTTTATAGTTTAATACATCTTAGTTTAGACAATTAAAAATTCTAAGGCCATTCCATAAAACTTAAATGTAATTTATGTACACCTTGATTTCTTAATTTAACCAACAATAGAACAACATTTACTCTAATTTATGACCCAATTTACTTTGTTTGTCTTAAGCAATAAAAATACCAACAGGAAATTAAATTGGATTAGAAGCTATGCAAAATTTGCTAATTTGACTGCGGATGGCTAATGACCAATAAAGTAGTTTCATGTATCTAATTAAAAACAACACAATTTACATACCGTCCGCGTCGACTTCATTGATCATATCCTGTAACTCAGCTTCAGTTGGATTTTGGCCTAATGATCTCATTACAGTTCCTAATTCTTTGGTTGTAATTGTGCCATCCCCATCTTTGTCAAATAACGAAAAGGCTTCTTTAAATTCGGCAATTTGTTCTTCAGTGAGTTGGTCAGCCTAGAAACGAACATATTTAAATGTTAAGATATAACACAAAACCATATATACTCCTTAAATTCCCTTAAGAACCCTTATTTTTTTAACGGTTTTTTGCAAAAGTAAACACCCTACGTAACGTATGCAACAGATCAATACAGCAATGGTTTTGCTAATTTAAAGAAAATAGAAGTATTTTAACCATATTTAGGGAGAAATCTGTTGGGTTTTTATTTGGCCAAAACTAAAAAAGACCTGCAATGCGGTAAAACTTTAAACCGGTTATATTTACGTAGACTCTAATTTTGACAGCTATTTACAAACAACTTTTATACATTTTTTAAAAAATACGAAAATGGGATAACGAAAAACATTTTTAATGTTCGTTTAAGACCTAGGATGACCAAAAATATTCACTCACCATTGTGATTTTTAAGATTACACTAAAACGAAATAATGTCGACGCACAATCGAACTGGATAACAGCGGATCACCGTGAAGTACACTAGCCAACTGTTTCGTTGTTTCGTTTTCTCGATTTGTTTAGGAACACGGGGAAAGGAGGGGGAAACTGCTGCGAACACTACCGCCAAAGCGCAATGGTGCGGCTACGACATAAAGCAGTAAATATTCCTACGCAATGTTTAAAAACCGGCTTTAAAATTAAAGGATTTTTTAGATAATAATTAACTATAACAAAACTGTTGGCAAACTATTTCTAAAATATTCTCTCTGGCTCTTTTCGAAGGTGGAAAACCCTGTAGAAAATACGTATTTCTTTTTGATGCGGAATGTGTCAAATGTTTGAATGTCAGGCGCGGCTTGTTTACAACGTCCTCCTCTTGAAAAGGAGGCTTGTGATTGGCTGCAAGCTACCTGCAATGCGTCAAGCAGGCAACGGGTCGGGCATCACACGCGGTGCGTGACGTTTTCACAGCGTCGCGACGCTAGATCCGACGACGTCGTTCTGCTGATATTGTGCGGGTGCGGCAGCGCGGCACCACGAACTGGGCATGCACACCCAAGAGCCACACCACGGCACTAAAAGCAAGTTTGTAATAATTAGAACTGCATAATTTAAAAACTGCCTGCTGAGTGAACCACTCCCCAAAACTTAATCGCACTCCAAAAATTATTTACCATAAAGAAAGGATTCAACGCTGTACATTTAATATGTCCTCCCTTGACAAGGAAGTACTTATTAAATTTAGCCAAAATCGTGCTTTAATATGAATATTTGGAGTCAGCTTTTAAATAATATACCTACCATTGCGTTTTTAATTTTATAGTACCTACCTAGGTATGAAAGAATATGATCCGGGTGTCTAGCTAGGTATAAAATTCTTTATTTTTTTATTGTACAAAACAGATAAAAAATATCAGTTTTTTTGTTAATTGAAATTATAGAATATGTATGCCGAACTAGGTAAAGTTGGTACAATATTGACTTGATAATATTAAACCACACACAAACTTATTACATTGGAAGTGCGTAACGGCTATTTTTTTATCATATGGATACTTTTAGTAGGTATAGCTTAAAGTGATTTTTTTTCTTTAAAACAAACCCAGATACGAAGAAAATACAAAAACTAAAAAGCTGCACTTTTAATTGTTTAATCTAAAAAAATATTAAAACTTTATAAAAAGTCAGTGGCGTACTTTTTTCTCAATACTATTGGCTGTGGTGCCCACAGTGACGCCACTGGACTCAATAATCTTAATCTAAGTAAAGCTTTAAAGGCGCCTTATTGCCTTACATAAGTGTATTAAATTTCATTCAAATAAGTGAAAGCGTTTTTAAAATATTTTAAAAACTTTAACGTCCTATAAGATATACCTATCAAAAATTATATGTTTTGTTTTCACTCTGACACCTTGTCCCTTCTTAAACATAATAATATGAAAACCCTAATAATTAGAAATAAGAAATCAGCGACGATTTCTCGGTGTATCATTAATTGGTGAACACCTTGTACAGTGTATATGAATAGGTGTTACAAGAGGACAAATGGTCCAAAAATTTTCGAATTTTTAAACATCCTTTTGGGAAGACCGGGCGCATGGTCCAAAACTTATAAATACAAAATGTTACTCCGATTGGTAATATGTATGTACAGGGCGAGTTATAATTATAATATGAAAAATGACCAGGAGTAATAAACTTACCTTTATTTTTTAAAATAGGATAAAATTGTATAAGTAAATGTTGTAGAGAATTAAATTGTATGTCAAAATTAAAAGTTTAGGGAAGTAAAAAACATTAACAGGCAGCAAATATTAAAAAAAATAAAATGATTTTATTTTTCTTTTAAACTTTAATTGCTCCCTCTTGCCCATTATTTATTAAGTTGTAATGCGTAATGTAAAAAAATGACAATTAAATTTTTTTATTGACAAGCTTTAATTTCACATTTTGACATAAAATTTAATTCTTTACAATATTTTCTTATACAATTTTTGTTCTATTTTAAAAAATAAAAGCAATTCGCTCCTGGGAATGTTTAATATTTTTAGTTATAACTTGCCCATGTACAGTGTGGTCCATTATAAGTATGCAACAAATGGAAAACTTTTTATTTGCAATTTGTCAGAATACTTCCTTCACAAAAGTTGGTGCATGGTCCGAAACTGGGTAATTATTTAGAATACGGTTTTCTGCTATTTTTAGGATTTTTAAAAATTATTGATACTTAAATATTTTAGACACTCTTCTAAATAAAACGTAAGTGGCGCACATCCAAAATATTCCGTTTAAAAAAAAATCAGTAAACAAACTTAAGGGACCGGGGAGTGAAAAGGAGTGCTGGGCGGGGTAAAATTGGTAAAACGAGTTAATGAAACTAAACATCACATGTAAAATTAAGTAAAAATTACATTTTTTCTACATATTTTTGAAAATAAAGATAAAAATATGATAAATATAAAATTGTTAATTCTTAACCTAAAAGTGGAAAGAAAAACAACTAAAAACATCAGTTATGCCATGCTAAATATGGAAACCATTTGGCATTGACAACTAATAGATAACAAGTACGTCAAAATATTTTAAAAAATCGTTAAAATAGCAGAAAACCGTATACTAAATAGTTACCCGAAACTATGTATTAGCAGTAGATAGTTTCATAAAAAGTTTTATGGTATACAGGGTAAGTTAAAAAGATTAAAAACTGTATAAGAGTAAAGTACCCTGATTTCTAAAAATTCAAAGAAATGTCAAAAAGAATAGGTATTTAAAATAAAAAGTTATGCCTAAAGACCTAATCGTGGCTTTCTATTTAAGTTTTTTTTAAATTTTAATTTATTTGTTCTACACTTTCATAAAAATTTGAAACAAGAATTTTACAAGGTAAATAAGGAATTTTTATACGCCTTTTATTATTTATAGTATATTTGCCTTAATAAAAAGCATATTTGTATAATTTTAGGGCCCTAATTAATATCCTTGCAACAACTTAAAGTTAGCGATTAGCCAAACACATATAAATGCAGTTCAATTTTACAAATTCGCTTCAATTTGATTAAATTTGTTTAAAAGTCATGCAGGTGGTTAAAACTCCTTTAGAGAAATATTAAATTAGAATATTAAACATCTGTGTCATACAGGGTTAATTCAAACATTTTCATAACTTTTGATTAATAACTTATTAATTTGTTAAATATATTTTTTTACAACATTATGTTATACTTTACTCTTAAACGGTTTTTGCTTTTTTGACCTACTCTATATATCATTTAACTTTTAATAAAACCAACTACTGCCAATACAGTTTCGGACCATGCACCAACTTTTATGAAGAATAAAATTTTCTGACAAATTGCAAATAAAAAAGTTTTCCATTTGTTGCATACTTAATATGGACCACACTGTATAATACCAATTGGAGGAAAATTTTGTATTTATTAGTTTTGGACCATGCGACTAGTTTTTCCAAAAGGACGTTTAAAAATTCCAAAATTTTTGGTCCATTTGTCCTCTTATTGTAACACCCACGGAACAAAAAAGGTTAGTTAGTAACACCTATCCAGGGACACACTGTATATGATCTAAGCTTAAAACATATACACCACAAACAGTTGTGGCAACTTTGCGGCAACTCCGATTTTGACGAAATTTGGTATACAGGGGTGTTTTGGGGCGCTGATCACGAATTTAAAAGCATTTTTTTGGAAACGTTTCGTTCCCATTATCAAAGTTGAAAATCAAACTAACAAAATTTTCACTAGATTCCCCCTTATTTTTGCACACAATTCTTGATTTTAGTTAAGTTAAAGAAGTACACAATATTTAATTTTTCAATGTATTTTACACCTTTTATCAAATAAATTGCGAAGGTTCCCTCAAAAACGCAGTAAGCAATGCATGCAACTGTTCCGGTGCGTTCGCCATAACTTGCGACTATTGAAAGAAGCTATGCAATTTAATTCAAAAAAGTGTAAAATACGTAGAAAAATGAAGTTTTAAAAAGTGAAATATAAATATTGTGGGCCACTTTAGTTTAGAATGAAGAATTGTGTGCAAAAAGAAGGAGCATTAATATGAAAATTGCGGTAATTTGATTTTTAACTTTGATAATGAATATCTCGGAAACGAAACGTTTCCGAAAAAAATCTTTCAGATTCGTGATCAGTGATCAGCGCCCCAAAAAATCACTGCATTCCAAATTTCGTCAAAATCGAAGTTGCCGCAACTTTCTAGACAATTAGCGAGATGTGTATACTCATAACACAGCAGAAACTCATAATATGCTTAAACTAAACTAAGTTCCTGGTTCCAGGGTGACGGTTTGTCCTATTGATTCTGTTTCTACGGACAATTTTCGCTTGAATTAAATGTCCGATTTTCAGTTTTAGAGACAACCAGTAATGTCATCTTATGAGGTTATGTTTTTTATTTGTTGATAATTATTGGGGTTTTGGAAGTTGGGACTTTGGAAAGTATTTTAAAGGCTGCGGGACACCAAAATACTTTAAGATTTATAATATTTGCATGCAAAGAGATTTAATTAGAAGACTATAAATATGACTGCCAGAGCAAAGTCTGGAGCTACAAGAATAGAGGTAGAAATCGAAAAAATAGAGAAGAAGGAAATTGGATCAAAGTAATAGAATTGGCTGAACAACTCAAGGATAAATCACCGGAATTTGGTAAAAGGCTAATTTATTTCAATTATAATTTAATCATATAAAATTAAACGAATGATAAACATTTGTAGATTAAAACTTTATTAAAAAGATAAGCGAGGTCATCCAGACATCGTAATTAAGGCTTAAACTTTTGTTTCTTTATTGATCAGATTTCAGATTTTTAAGTACATTCAGGAGTTTTACTGAAACTCAAACTGCAATTTGCAAATACTTTGTCAATCAATTTTAGATAGGGTTGGCAAAAGCTCAGTTTTTTTAGTTTTTGTAGGGTTTTGCATTTTTAAATCAAATTCAACTAATTTAAATTTTTGTTTTTTCTGGGTAGATATTTAGTATAAACATTGTGCTCCTTCAAAATTAAAATGGACAATTGTTAAAAAGTTATTGTGGAAGGTTTTAATTTATGCGTTTTTGTCTGCTAGTGCTCCACACATTCAAATTAAATTATTAACATCAAGATGATACAATGCTTATATGGCCTCAGTCTTGAAAAATCATTTAGCTTCATCAAAAGTAAAAAAACTTGGTAAGATTAAAAACTTATTCAATATAAAAAATATTTCAATAAAAGTTTTTATTCTTAATAGTTATAATAATAATAATAGTTTCTTTATTGTCATCAACACATTTAATTCTGAACATTGACAATGTCTTATATCTCCATATATTTAATTAATCCAATTTCTTTGTTTTTGCTTGGTAATTTTTTTATTTTATTAAATACTGATAAATGAAATGTGATCTTATATTTTTGATTTATATTTGGGACTGAAAAAGGTATATATTTTTTTAATTGGTGTAATTCATGCATATGAAAATAACACTCAGTTTATTAGTATATATTTACCAATTTAGACATACTGGTAACTTTATATACAATTAGTTAATAGTGCTGTACCGAGTGCTGTACCAAAGGTTGTATTCAGCATGAAGAGTAAAGGAAAAAATAGCAAGGGGATGCCCACAGGGGGAGTATTATCTCCCCTTCTCTGGAACCTTGTTGTGGACGGGCTGATAGACAGGCTTAAGAGCAACAACCATGAAGTTTTAGGGTATGCGGATGACATAGTCATTGTATGCCAGGGCAAATTCAATACTACGGTCAGAGAGCGAATGCAACAGGCTCTGAATATAGTAGCTACTTGGACGGAAGAGGTTGGTTTAAAAATCAGTCCAACCAAATCCAGAATAGTGCCTTTCACAAAAAGAGGAAAACTAGAGGGGTTGGGTCCTCTCAATCTTCAAGGCACTGAAATACCAATGATGGGGGAGGTTAAGAATTTGGGGGTTATATTGGACTCAAAACTCACCTGGAACCACCATTTGGACAGAGTAATCAAAAGAGCGGAAATAGCATTAATTCTGGCTCGCAGAACATATGGCAAAACGTGGGGACTAAGACCACAAATGGTTCACTGGTTGTACAATACTGTGGTGAAACCAGCCATAACATATGCATCCATTGTTTGGTGGACCAAGACCAGACAGCACACGGCTATGCTTCGGCTGAGCAAGGTGCAAAGACTAGCCTGCCTTGGCATAGCGGGATGCATTAAAAGTACACCAACAGCGGTCTTGGAGACCCTACTTGACCTCCCGCCACTGCATATAGTGGTACAAGGGGAGGCGAGAATGGGGGTATAAAGACTGAAACACAACCTGAGCAACACAAAAGTTAGATCAGGACACATGGAAATAAAAAATATCATAAGGAGTCCCATAATGGATATGAGGACAGACTATATGACCCCACAAATCGTACCCAGAAGACCCTTTCAGGTGACAATACACCCAAGGGAGAACTGGGCAAACGAAAATTTCAGACTCTCTCTTCGAGGTCAAACCTGGTATACGAACGGGTCCAAAACCGAAGAAGGGTCAGGAGCAGGTGTCTACAGTGAGATGGGAAACACTCGTTTGACCTTTCCACTGGGAAACCACGCCTCTGTATTTCAAGCAGAAATTTTTGCGATCTTACAATGTGCCAGGATTAACAACCAAAGGCCCCGCACAAATTGTACAATTAACATTCTTACGGATAGTCAAGCAGCCCTTGGTGCAAAATATACATCAGTGGACCATGCACAAAAAGAGCTAAAGAACTACTCAAAATGGGTAGGAATCAGCTAAGAATGATCACAGGTTTCCTCACCGGACATGCTCCAGTGAAAGAACACCTAAATAAAATGGGATTATACAACGGAGATCTGGACTGCAGATTATGTGGAGCAGAGACCGAAACAGTATCCCACATACTGTCAGAGTGTGAGGCACTGGATCACAAAAGACAGGCAATCTTCGGGGATATTGAGTGCCCCCGGAAACATATGGTACGGACCCAGCAGACCTATACCGCCTTCTTCAAGGAACTAGGGTACGGGAATGGGTACAATAAAACGGGAGTTTGGTACAATAAGTCTTCAGGCTGCAGTGCCACCGGACATGCAGACGGCTCCCTGGGATAAAAAAAGGAAAAAATAATGACAATACTATTTCAATTTGCCTCAATCAATTCTGGGATTTGGTTTGTAAAAAAATAAATTTGTGCTCTTAGTTTTGCTTAAATAAATATTTTTATATATACTAAAATATGAAATAACATACTCTATATGTTATGTTGTGTGAGTAAGAAGTACTACCTACATGGGGTATACCCAGTGGCGTCACTAGGGGGGCCAGGGGTGGCCCGGGACCCCTAATATATGTCTGGCCCTCTCTGGCTGGTGAAATGTGGAATGTAAGAAGCAGAACAGTCATTGTTTAAGGGGTGGTAAGAGTTTCGGCATCAAAAAGAACACCTTTTTTGTATTTTTTTTTTCAGATGTGGATGGAGCAAGTTTATTAAAACCTTTTGTAAATTATTAAGTATACTTTTAACAACATTCTGTAATCTTTTCATCAGGAAATATTGAAAAACAAGCCGGTGACAGTGTTTGTCCCAGAACGTCTTAAAAAGAAATACAACTTGGCTCCAACGTTCTCTAATTTTGTTTTCTTTCATTAAAAATTTTTGGAAGTCATCTAAAGTGTAAACTAATTAAATTACAATAAAATTTATTTGGTCATATTCATAAAAGATAATTTTTTTACCTTCTTAATTATAGTTGTTAAAAATATTTTATAATATTTTTTTTAATACATAATATTGTTATATTGTGCAAGATATCTTTCAAAAAAATTTCTAAATTAAATATATGTTTAGAAATATAGGAGAAAGAATACTTTGCTTAGCTACCTTTTTACAAATGTTCATTTGATTTTTTTTTAACAGAACATAATAATTACTAATAATAATTTTATGACCAAATCCGATTGTTTTGTTTTTTTCCTTTTTTGGCTCAGAACTCTTAGTTCAAAACTGAATGAAAACAAAAATATAAAATAAAATTAGTGAAGTAAATTCTATGTACCCCGTTAAGTAATACATTTATACACCCATTAACTTTTTTATTATTTTTTTATTTTTTATTGTGCTGCAAGTTCATTCGTATTTTGCCACCAACTTATAACGATAACTAAAAAGAATTTCTTACGACACAGGTATCTTTCCGGAGAGCTGGAAAGCTGCATGTGTTCAACCTATTCCCAAGAAAGGATCTAAATCTCTTCCATCTAACTAGAGACCAATTTCAATTCTCTCAGTTCTTTGTAAAGTAATGGAAAAATTAATTAATTCACAAATTCTTAAGTACTTAGAAAAACACAAAATTTTGCAAGACAGGCAGTATGGATTTTGCCACAAAAGATCTACAGCAGATCTTCTTTTCTTCGTATCACACTGTTGGAATAAGTCTCTTGAGTTTTTAGGTGAGTCCCAGATCGTTGCTCTTGATGTATCCAAAGCTTTTGACCAGGTCTGGCATGCCGCACTTCTTAATAAACTTCCTTCCTATGGTCTTTCAACTAAACTCTCTACTTGGCTCTCTAGTTATCTATCTGATCGACGTATATCAGTTATTGTGGACGGCCATTCTTCAAGCTTTCACCAAGTAAATGCTGGGGTCCCTCAGGGCTCAGTTTTGGCACCAACGCTGTTTCTTCTTCACATCAACGACCTTCTCTCGTCCACAACTAATTCCATTCATAGTTTCGCCGACGATAGTACCCTTCACTACAGTTTTCAGGTTCCTAAACCCATCACTAAACCTGACTTGGAAAACAAACTCAGAGAGATGCAGATATCTCTTTCGCAGGATCTTAATTTAATATTGGATTGGGGCGCCAAAAATCTCGTCCATTTAATGCATCCAAAACACAATCATGTTCCTTGTCGCGAAAAGAGTCATCAAATACTCATCCTCTTCTTATGAGCGGCCAAGTTTTACAGAGCAAAGACACCTTCAATCTTGTGGGCGTCACATTTGAAAGTAACCTTAACTGGCATAAACACATTGTATCTATAGCCACGGCAGCTTCAAAAATGCTTGGACTTCTTTTTCGAGCAAAAGTATTTTTCCGCTTCTAATTTATACACTTTATATGTCCTAAATCCGACCTCTCTTGGAATATTGTTCTCATATCTGGGGCATGGCGTCCCCCACAACCCTAAGCATTCTTGATTCTATTCAAAGAAGAGCTATTCGTCTCATTAATGATCCTTCACTTACAGAAAGGCTTCCCTCACTTGCCCATCGTCGGGCTGTGGGGATTTATCGCTTTTTATAGGTTCTTCCATGGCTTCTGCTCTGAAGAATTGTCCAGTATAGTTCCTCCACTCACGGTTCCCAACAGAGAAACTCGTGGTTCCGCGCGTATGCATCCCTATACGGTCCAACTGGACAGGCCCCGAACTTCTCATTTTGTTCGTTCTTTTATCCCTAGAGTTTCTAGATTGTGGAACTTGCTGCCGGCGGAGGTCTTTCCTTCCCCCAAATCTTCAAGTATTTAAGTCCCGTGTCAACAAACTCCCTCTTACCTCGCTTAAGACACCCACGGTACGTTAGTATTTAGTCTTTTAGCCTTCGTGGTTTGTCCAAAGATAAAAAAAAGATAAAAAATGTTTTTTGTATAAAAGTTTTATGGATTTTTTAACCTATTATCGTTTGAGCATAACAAATAAATAAATGAATATTAAAAGGTAAGAAGCAAGCAGAGGAAAACTTTTTTAAAAGGATTACCTTGTATTTTATGTCACCATTAAAAAGAGCTTTAAAAAATACCACATTTAATATACAGGGTGTTTTTTAACAAAGGTACGAAACTTTAGTGTGATTCCTTATGGTATATAGATATAACAAAAAGTTCCTATAAACATTGTTCCGGAGTTGCTTCTTTACTGAGATACAGGGCGTTGAAATTGAAGAAAAAATCTGTTTTTCCAAATATTTTTAATATGCTTTGGCCGATTTGGATAAAATTTGATACATTTATTCAAAGTATTAGGGCGCTTATTTAGCACTTACCAGACTGTTATTATTTGGTCTAGTGGCGTCTCAGTGGGCACCGCAATTTAGATTATTGGGAAAAAAGTACTCCACTGACTTCTTTTGACATTTTTATATATTTTTTTATAATTAAACAATAATAGTACAACTTTTTCCAGTATAGTTCCTCCACTCACGGTTTCCAACAGAGAAACTCGTAATGCCGCTCGTATGCATCCCTATACGGTCCAACTTTACAGGCCCCGAACTTCCCACTTTGTTCGTTCTTTTATCCCTAAAGTTTCTAGAATGTGGAACCTGCTGCCCGCGGAGGTCTTTCCTTCCCCCAAAATCTTCAACTGTTTATGTCCCGTGTCAACAAACTCCCTCTTACCTCTCTTAAGACACCCACGGTACGTTAGTATTTAGACTTTTAGCCTTCGTGGTTTGTCCAAAGATAAAAAAAAACTTTTTAGTCTCTTGTATTTTCTTTGTATTTCGCTTTGTTTTCGAGAAAAAAAAATGAAACCAATTTAAGTGATACTAAAAAGTATTCATAAACAGCATAAAATTAAATCCAAACTTTAAAAAATTAACAATTTTGACCTTTTTAGATGAGGAAAATGACGATTTTCAATAAAATACACGACTGCTCATTTATTTTAAAGCAAATAATTGTTTATTTTTAACACGCTTTTATTAACTTGGGTTGTAACTATCAATCTGGCTATGTAACGGAATCTTTGAGCCTAATTTTAACCAACTTCCAGCTATTCGATTTCTTTGAAACTTTGCACACGTATTAAGGAAACATGACAATGCAATAATCTGCAAACAGTATCCCGTTATCTTTTTTGAATCGCCAGGAAAAAAAATTCCATTATATTATAAAAACAACACCTAGGATGCCATCTGTTGGCAACATTTCAAACTTTGCTATTAAATGAAGAAGAAATTTTTTAGTTTTTACACAATTTGGTTAGTTGCACCATTGGTGTTCAATTTTTATGAACAATAAAAATATAGGGTTAGTTGCACCATTAGTTCAAGGATTCCATAATAAAAATTACATTATGTGTAATGTATACATAATACATAATGTGCAATTAATAAAAATTAACATTCTTTTTTGGATCGCCAGGAAAAAAATTCCATTATATTATAAAAATATAAAAACAACACCTAGGTTGCCATCTGTTGGCAACATTTCAAACTTTGCTATTAAATGAAGAAGAAATTTTTTAGTGGGTTGCAATATATTGGCAACGGTCCAAACATTGCCTGGATTGCCATCTGTTGGCAAAATTTCAAACTTTGCTACTTAATGAAGAAGAAATTTTTTAGTGAGTTGCAATCTGTTGGAAAAATTTTAAAATTTGCCACTCTTGTTCATTAAAATTTTTCGCCATTTTGTCAAGAGTAGCGGAAACTAAAAAATGAAAAATAATTAATAGTTTAAAAAACTAAAAAACACGCTTTTATATGCAACCGAACTAAAAATTAGAAAATAATTTTTCATTAAAAAAAAATATTGTCATTTCATAGTAAAAAGCGTGGGGTGATAAATATATTAAATGTTATAATTATTATATTTGCAAATATCTATGATGGAAAAGTTATGAAAAAATAGTAAAATGCACCCCACGCTTTTTACTATGAAATGACAATATTTTTTTAATGAAAAATTATTTTCTAATTTTTAGTTCGGTTGCATATAAAAGCGTGTTTTTTAGTTTTTTTAAACTATTAATTATTGTTTTTGACAATGTCTTCCATGGATACTTTGAGAAGAAATTAAAGTGGCTTTAAGTTTTTTTCTCGAAAAAAAGTAAGATACGAAGAAAATATAAGGAACTAAAAGTTGTAGTATTAATTGCTTAATTATAAAAAATATAAAAACGTCACAAAAAGTCAGTGGCGTACTTTTTTTTCTCAATAATTTAAGTTGCGGTGCCCACTGAGACGCCACTGGATCCCATTATAACAATCTGGTTAGGGCTAAATAAGCGCCTTGTTACTTTAAATAAATGTACCAAATTTTATTCAAATCGGCCAAAGCATATTAAAAATATTTAAAAATTGTATCTTAGTAAGGAAGCAACTCCGGGCATATGTTTATAGGAACTTTTTTATAAAATAACATAAGGAATTACACCTTAAAGTTCCGTACCGTTGTTAGAAAACACCCTGTATACATACAAATCCATCTTTAATAGTTTCGGAAATATGGCCATTTAAAAAATGGTAGATATGATTTCCACTATACCTACGGAACTAAGCTTAGTGCTCACAGCTTAGACCTGTAGATTAATTTAAATTATATCTGCTATTGTTTAGATTCAATGGCTATATTTCCGAAACTATTAAGGATAGATATATTAAATGTATGGTATTTTGGTTAATTCCTTTTGAAGACCTTTTTAATAGTGAGATAAAGTACAGGGTGTTCCATTTAAAAAAAGTTCACTTCTTCAAATTTCTTAACTTTTTATTATTCATTGGATTCTTTTGATATGCTCAAACGATAATAGATAAAAAACTATAAACACTTTTATATGAGAAGTTCTTTTCTATGTGCTTTGGTTATCGTTGTAAGTAGATGGCAAAATATAAATGAAACCCTGTACAGGGTGTCCCATTTTGGTTGTCCCTTATGGGAAACTTGGAAACCATAAGAGATATTAAAAATCTGATACCCCATCCTCGAGCTCTTTTTGTGGAGAAAACATTTATGGTAAAAACAGATCATCGCTATCGCGAGAGCGCTTCAGAGATACAGGGTGATTCTCGATTTTTTCACTTTTTGAAAAGGCCCTGTAGCTTTGTTGTTATTACAGATACGAGAAAACTAATTGCACATTATAAAGACACTTTTTTCCGTAGAATCCAGTGGCGTAGTCAAAAAAATTTTTGAGCTGTCATTTTTGACAGATGACCCAAACATGTTGTTTTTATATGGGACACCCTATAAATGATTAGTAATTAAATTGCTTGTTTTTTTCTGATTAAAATAATATATCATAGTAGGTGGTTTAATAAATTTTTTTACGTCAAATATTGGAAAAATTATTATTTTAACGACGCATTTTTTTATTTTAAAATTTAAAAATTTCCTACCACTTTATTTATAAATATATAAGTATGAAATTTTGGTAAATAATATATATGATGTAAAAGATTATTAATACGCATAATAAAATGATACACGGTGTCTCAAAAAATTAAAATATTTTTTTTATTTTAAAATTTAAAAATTTCCTACAATTTTATTTATGAAAATAAAGGGATGAAATTTTGGTATTTGATAAATGTGATGGTGAGAAATATTATTATACATAAAAAATGATACAGGATGTCTCAAAAAATTAAAATGATTTTTTTTATTTTTAACTTTAAAAATTTCCTACAATTTTATTTATGAATATATAAGGATGAAATTATGGTGGATAATATATATGATAAGGAAGAATATTATTATATATATATATAATGATACAGTGTGTCCCAAAAATTAAAAATAATTATTTTTATGTTTAAATTTAAAAATTCATAGCGTCCTTATTTATGAATTTGAAGCAAAAAAATTTGGTACTGTATTAGTATGATAATGTTGTATAAAAAAATAAAAATCAAAGTTATACAGGGTGTGTCAAAAATTTTTGGTTTTTTTTGGACTTAAATTTTTTTTTTTTGTTTTTTTGCTCTATTGGTAAAGTTAACATGGAGAATTCATAAAAATAAAAAAAATAAAAAAATCAAAAATTAAAAAAACTTGATAAATTTTTAAGTTTAATTAATATAACTTGTTTATTATTGTTGTTGTAAACTAATTTTTTGTTTTTTTCTACGGAAATGTCTCCTGAGCTAAGGGATGACAGATTCCTTTTAAAACAAAAATATAAAACAATTTAAAAAACAGATAGAAGCCGCAATGCGTCTTTAAAATCATAATTTTTCCAATATTTGACGTAAAAAATTTATTAAACCACCTACTATGATATATTATTTTAATCAGAAAAAAACAAGCAATTTAATTACCTAATCATTTATAGGGTGTCCCTAATAAAAAAAAACATGTTTGGGTCATATGTCAAAAATGACAGCTCAAAAAAATTTTTTGGCTACGCCACTGGATTCTACGGAAAAAGTGTCTGTATAATGTGCAATTAGTTTTCTCGTATCTGTAATAACAACAAAGCTACAGGACCTTTTCAAAAAGTGAAAAAATCGAGAATCACCCTGTATCTCTGAAACGCTTCGCGATAGCGATGATCTGTTTTTACCATAAATGTTTTCTCCAAAAAAGAGCTCGAGGATGGGGTATCGGATTTTTAATATCTCTTATGGTTTCCAAGTTTCCCATAAGGGACAACCAAAATGGGACACCCTGTACATAATATAAACTATAAATCAAAATGTTACACACAGTTACATACAGTCCTTGTCTTAATTCAGGACTCCCCCTCCTAACTTCTGTATTGTTTGGTATTTAGTGAGACCAGAACTAAACCAAATTTTAGACAGGAAATGACAGATATAAATGTCAAACTGACAGCTAAGCGCCATTGTAAAAAGAAATATTAAACAGAAGGGGGAGTCTTGTGGCACATCATTTTAATGCTCCTAAAGAGTACTTTATTACCCCAAAATATAAAGTCAATACCTTGACCTACTACAAAATGGAGTACTTTGAAAATTACTTGAATATCTCATTTAAATAGCCGTATTTCTGAATCTAATAAAGTTAGATATACATAATGTGGTATTTTCTTAAAGCTCTTTTAAGGATTTATTTTATAGTAATATTGGTGATACTATACAGGGTAGGACAAAAAGTATAGATTTTTTTAATGACGCACCCTGTATATGTGTCCCATGAGGAACTTAACTACGAGTAAATATATCTGTATGTTTTTTTATTTTTAGTACTTTGGAAAAAAGGTAGTCTTTATTAAAATTTTTGCTTCCTCTGAAATGCTAAAAACTGTCATAAATATCGCCGTTTGCATAAATAGAGGTGTTTTTTTTTATACAGAATATGTGGGCAATCTTTCGGATTCATATAGAACACATAAAAATAATGTGACAAGTCCCTATAAAATATTTTCCCAAAGTCCCTCTTACCAAGATATTTATGTGCCCTTAAAGGCGCATCTGGAAATCGGTTTTTCTTGAATAACTTTTATAGTACTTGATATAATAAAATACTTTTTTTAATAGGATAAATACCAGTTGGGACTTCTTAAAATGGTATCCTGGTAAAACATTTGCCTTTATTAGTCTAGTGAGGGGCGGACTAAACCTTACACAATAGTGTTAATTATTTTTACACCCTGTCTAATAAAGAAATGAAATAAGTATTTTTGGGTCGCCTAAATCCTTAGCTTAAAAAAAGGTACTCCTGTTAAACGTCGATAAATTAAAGCATTTTCGACAAAATCAAGTTTTGGTTTAGTAGGGAAAAAACATTAGGTTATTTTGTTGCAAATGGTACTAAAAACTTATCATAAAAGATTTTTAATGTATTTTCACGACACTAAAAATAATGTTGCAGCATTGTGGAGGGTCCCATAATCCTCAATAATTCAAGCCAAAGAATGCATAAAATAAGAGGGAGCCTACGAACTATTTAATCAAAAAACGCTTCACTTTATTGGTATCGGACAGAATAGTTTTTTTAGGGGTTTAAGCTATTTAAAAATGCCATTTTACTCCTTTATTATATATGGTGTAGAATATTTAGTACTATTGTTATGGTTAGTCCGCCCCTGGGAACTAATGAAGGCAAATGTTTGATAAGGATACCATTTTAAGGAGTCCTAACTGGTATTTATCATATTAAAAAATTAATCATACACGAAGTAATTTAAAAGTTATTCAAGAAAAACATCTTTTTAGTGGCGTCCTTTAAGGGCAAGTGGGACTTTAAAAAATATTTTATAGAAACTTGTCACATTATTTTGATGTGTTCTATATTTATCCGTGAGATTGCCCACATATTTTTGGACGCCCTATAACTTAGGAAAAATGATAAGGGAAAACCAGTATATATCCGTGATTTTTAGAAAAACATTCGATTCAAAACAAAATAGTAGAGAACCTTGTATGACACTGACCTTCAAAGTTTAAGTATCAATAATATTTTGGTAACAGTTCCATATACAAAAGGTTTTTACTATTTTATTTTAAACCGAATGTTTTTTAAAAGACATGAATACATACTGATTTTGGGCATTTTTTAAGTATAAACACAGCGGCGCTGATCCACATTATTCAGTTTTCAATTAATTATTAAGGAAACATTTATTATGGTTTTTATTGTTATGTCAAAATATAGAAAACTCAAAGTAAGCTTTATTCCATAGCAACCGTCATAGTTTTCTTGTTTTGTTGATTAGATACCAATTTAGATACAAAAAATTTTGATTTCGCGAAAAAATGTCCGATTCTGAAGAAATTCTAAAAAAGCGAGTTTAATCTCGTCAAACCTACTTCCAACAAAGTCAAGAGATCGATATGAAGCCGAGTTACATCGATTTATGAAGTGGAGACAAGCAAATAACGTACAAACGTTTTCCGAAAATGTTATGTTGGTGTACTTTGAAGAGCTGTCGAACAAATACAAGTCTTCAACATTATGGAGCACCTTTTCCATGCTAAAATCAACCCTGAGGGCAAACCAAAATACGGATATTGGGAAATACCAGAAGTTGCAGGCCCTAATAAAAAGAAAATCAGAAAACTATGTGCCAAAGAAGTCCAAAATTCTTAGCGAGAATGATTTTTGCCGCTTCCTAAAGAACGCTTCAGACGAGAAATATTTGCTAATCAAGGTAGGCATCACAGTTATTTTATTTATTTTATGGTGTCATTTTTTATAGTGAGAAGGTTTAGTAGGCAGGGGTTACCCAATTCTGTTTTTAAATAGTGCTAGTTTCATAAAGTACTTACTTAAAATGAATAAAACTAAAGACTTATCGGTATTTTTTCTTGTTTCAGGCAGTGGTGGCAGTCGGACTTTCTGGGGCATGCCGAAGAGAAGAATTGTGCTTCCTTAAAAAGAAAATATGACGGATTTTGGCAGCGCAATGTTAATTAAACTAGAGAATACCAAAACGAAGATGCCGAGATCATTTACAGTGTCAGGAAGTCTCTACACCATCTTAAAAAAGTATTCTGCCCTTCGACCTCCACTCCTGCAAACAGATCGTTTTTTTCTTAATTATCAAAATGGAAAATGCACTCGCCAAAACATTGGAATTAACAAAATTGGCGGTATGGCAAAAGACATCGCCAAATTTTTGATGTTGGAAACTCCAGAAGCCTATACCGGGCATTGCTTTAGGCGGTCGTCAGCCACAATATTGGTGAATTCTGGATCAGATTTGCTGGCTCTGAAGCGCCATGGTGGATGGAAATCCAGCTCAGTCGCCGAAAGTTATATAGATGACTCGCTTAGTAATAAAATGGATGTTTCAGAGAGGATCTCTTCCTCTATGTCGTCTGTTGCGGCACAGCCACAACAGCAATTGAGTAATGAAGTGCCGCAAGAAAACTGCAATATGCCGACGACAGAGAACTGTATAAGCAAGGTGCCAGAAAATGTTGTCTCCATCGTTAAAAAGTCGATCAACAATGCGACGATTCCTGCAGAAGTAAACATTACAATTAATATTTTAAAATAGTTATGAAGTTTCCTGTTTGCTAAATTATAGTCTGTAGTTTCTTGTTTTCATTACTTTTGTTTTGCGTTTGTTTTTAAAATAAAAATTTACACAAAAAATGTTTTTTTTATTTGCAGTCGTATAAAAGTATCGTAAAAACTCGTTAGAAAACCTCTTTGCACACTCGCGAGACTTGTGGACCTCGACTTCGTCTCGGTCCATCAATTTGTCTCGCCCGTGTGCAAAGAGTCGTTTTCAAACCTTGTTGTTTAATATACTATTTTTCTATTGGTTACGGTTTCTACGAAAAATTGAGGTTAACTTAAAAAAATCCCACAGAAAAATATTGTTACAATTCTGTTTTTTTTGTAATTAAAAACATTAAAAACATTAAAAGAATTGCATGATGATATATAGGAATTTTCAAAATTAAAATTTTTTATTTTAGCAAGTTACAAAAAAAATAGTAATAATTATTTTTTGACTACTTAGTTCAATACCATGGAAGAGCAAGAGAAATTTTACCTTTTGTTAAATAAATCTTTACCTTCTTGTTTACTACTTACATACATTTTAACTTAGGTTCGTAATGTGTGGATGTAAAAAGTAAACCGAATTATTTATAAAAACAATTATTTAATAATTTTAAGTAAGTTAAGTAATCATATATAGTATTTTTCATTTCTTTTTAATTTTTTAAAATAATGTATTCTCGATTTTAACCACCCTGTATATTATAGGGTAATTTTTATTTTAGCTTTTTGCATTTAAGACAAAGCAAACATTTTAATCAAGAATAACTTTTTTAAATGTTCAAAATAAAATAACTTTACAGGTATAGTTAAGTCCACCTGTGGACACACCGTATAACATAATAACATATCATAATGTTGGACTGGATTGAACTCAAACACACAATTCAAAAATAGAGAATAATTCGCCAAAATTGTTGCTTATCTAAAAAATAATAAAAGAGAAGGCAACCAAAGAAAACGGAAACTAAGATTGCCGCTTCATATGCATACAATTTATTAAAATGAGATTTGTTTTACAAGTGTATAATTTCTTTTTAATAAAAGGAAATATTTATTTTAATATTCTGATCAATTTTATTATTCCAGTCTGCCTCTCAGATTTTTTAATTGGTGAAGGAAAGCTAGAAAACTTTTTGGAAGAATTTCCGCCAATCGAACAAAATGTTCACAAAGCAAAAATGGGCCTTATTGAAGCTAAAAGATACCTCAATATGGTTATTACAGATGCAGGAATAAAAGTATGTAAGATTTAACTTAGCATCTAGTTATTGGGCGCATTCAGGAAACTCAGCCGCTTTACCGCTAAGTAAGCGGAGTGTCAAAACTGTCAAAATAAAGCCATACCATTGGTTTAATTTGACATTTTTGACAATCTGCTCACCTAGCGGCTAAGCGACTGAGTACACCTGAATGTGCCCATGTATTAAGTAAGTAGCAATTTACAGGGTAATCAAACTTAAGTTGGCACTATTGCTAACTACTTTATTATTGGAGATACGAAGTCGGTTAAATTGGTAAAGTTGTAGTATTTTTTCGCTGATTAACGTGCTGCCAAAAGAAAAACAATTGAACATAAGGTTTTTGACTTATTGCAAAAATACACTTTTTTAACGGAACACCCTGTATAATATATCACCATTCGAAAGATCTGTAAAAGTGCTTAAAAAAGTCCACATGTGATATATCCAATTTTTAATAGTTTCGGAAATATGGTCATCCTTAGGAATTTTATAGTAAATTGGCATTTTTTAAATAAAACACTCTGTATTGTACATCACCAATAAATAGATATTTTAAAGAGCTTTTAGAAAATACCTCATTTGATATGTCTATCTCTTATAGTTTAAAAATATGGCCATCCAAATCTGAAAATTATGTTAAATTTCTTTTATATTTACAGCTCTAAGCTATAAGCACTAAGTTTAGTGTCGAAGATAAAATAGGCACTATATCTACATTTTGTAGATGTGGAAGGCCATATTTCCAAAACAATAAGAGATAGAGACATTAAATATGGTATTTTCTTAAAGCTCTTTAAACTATCTATTTAATGGTGGTGCAATCAATATACAGAGTTTTTTATTTGAAACATGCCAGTTTACTATTAAATTCCCGAGGATGGCCATGTTTCCGAAACTATTAAAAATTAGATATATCACATGAAGACTTTTTTAAAACTCTCTAATAAATCTTTCGAATGGTGGTATAATATACAGAGTGTTCTATTAGAAGAGTTTTTTTCGATTTCGTTTCTAATATCGCAACAAAACCACCGTACAAATAACTTATAGTAAAGTCACTCCGCTCTCAAACTTGGATATACGACAACGGTTGTCCCTTACATCTCATCCACTCTGCAGACTAAAGAGATATATTAGAGCAGCGTGTTTTGAACCTAAATTCAAAGGCGATGTCGGCAGCTGCTTTGATGTGAACAAATTTATGTATTGTGGAACTGTGAAACTATTATGACTTATTTGTACGACGACAACGCGACAACACGTCTTCTATGTTAGATTGTTCTATAGGTTTTAAGCTATGTATTTTTAAATAATAAAGTGTATGTTTTCATGTTTATTACATAAGCGACTATTCGTTCATTAACATTCGGTTTTATTATTCAAAATGATATAAGGTGTTTCATTTTTGATAATTTTATAGGGTCGAAAACCGTAAGAAATAATAAAAATCTAATACAGGACTCTCAATCTCTTTTTTAAAAAAACTACTGTAGTAAAAACAGTTCATGGCTAGTTCGATCCATCTCGGAGCTACAGAGTAATTTTCAGACTTTGCCCATTTTTACAACCTTCTTTAACTCGTTTGCTATTAATATTATAAATATATATTATAAAAAACTTTAGATACGTTGTGCACTTTGGAGAAAATTACCCATATTTCAGTTTTTTCTGATGGAGCACCCTGTATATTTTTATTTATATTTATTACTCTCCTTGAGCTTTCCAAAAATACAGGGTGTCCAGAAAGGTGAGGTCATAAATGGTAGGGGTGATAAAGTGAGCAAAAATAATGTTGGTACTGTATATCGGGTGATGCATCGCCGGGCGGGACATAGGAAATCCCATGTAATTTTATTGAAGAGCATGCAAATCTACGACTTACTGAACAGCTGTTTACCTATGAAAAGAAGCACTAGTATAAGATTATTTAGCTGCTCAAATATCATTGGTACTGTGGCAACAGTTGTAAAGTTTTAATTGAACTAATTTTTTTGATTCCAACTTTGAAAGTCAATAACTGCCTAACGAAGCGCTATAAAACTTTTTTTTACCGGGTGATGCATCGCCGGGCCGGACATAGGAAATCCCATGTAATTTTTAATGGGGTCAATTATTGGCTCCCCTAATTATTTTAGAGAAAAATTCTATTGAAGTTTATTGAAGAGCATGCAAATCTACGTCCATGGTAAAAACTTTAGATTTTTCGGTTAACCCGTTTGCTAGTTAGATGCTAATATATTTTTAAAAATTGTTACATTATTACCGCCTTATATTTATGAACAACACTAAAAATACCAGTTAGCGTGACATAACGTTGTCATTTTGAAATTAAGTGCTTTATTATTATCAAAAAATCGTACAGTGAAAAGATTAAAGTTGTACTGATACAAACGAATTAGGTTAAGTTAAACTAAACTAGCGTAACAAATTTCTAGAACTTATGACATTTATAATATTTAAATGCTTCAATAAACAATATCCCAGACGTTCATAAAATTGCTAACTGGTAAATTGAAATTTTATTGCATTCTGCAGAAATAGCATTTTTTAACTCATCTAGATTAGAGTAATTTTTATCCTTGTATATTATGCTTTTTAAATGGTCCCAGAGAAAGAAGTCATTTGGCGAAATATCAGAAGACCTGGCTGGCCAATTTATGCTGTGATGCTGGCCAATAACATTTCCATTAAAAGCATTTTGTAAATATTCCCGAACAGCCAGGGTATTATGTGCCGGGAATCCATTTGGTACCAAATTTCCTGATTTTCCGTGGATACATCATTTAAAGCGGGTAAAATTAGTTCTTCGAGTAGTTTCAAATAAAATTCTGCATTCAAATTTTGATTAAGAAAAAATGGTCCAATAATATGTGAATGTGTATGTGAAAATCCCCGCCCAAACATTTACTGTCTGTGGATATTGCGTCCTCGTTTCGACAAATCTGTGTTGGTTTTCTTTGCTCCAGTATCGGTAATTTTGATGATTGGGTTCATTGTTTAACGTAAATGTGCACTTATGAGTAAAACAAATATTTCTTAAAAATTCCCTGTCCATGTTTGCCCTTTCCATCGTGTCAAAACAAAATTCCTGCCGTCGAATTTTATCCCCATCCCTTAGCTCTTGATGTCTTTCATATTTGTATAAAATGTATTTATGCCTTTTCAAAATCCGGAGCACTGATTGATTTTTTCCTATGATATCCTGAAGTTTCCTTGTACTCACCTGTCATAACTTTAAAACTTTTGCCACAGTACCAATGATATTTGAGCAGCTAAATAATCTCATACTAGTGCTTCTTTTCATAGGTAAAGCTGCTGTTCAGTAAGTCGGAATTATACAGGGTTCGACGATTTTTTTATTTAATGTATGCATTTTTAACACAGAAGACAAATTTGACATTTTACTTTAATCGTTTGATCCCTTCATTATTTTTGTACAAAAAGGGATACTTTATTTAAATCGATGTTTTGGACCGTTTTTCATAAAATCGCAGTTTAAGTCCAAATATATCAGCATTTAGACCTAGACCTTGGAATAAGGTCGGAATAACCCATACATTGAAGCCGCTCGGCCTATTGTGCGCCCTGTCTACGACTGGGTGATGTCAGCCAGACGAAACCTACAGCTTAACGTAGGTTTTGACTAAGGTGTTTACAGACAAGGTGGCCTAACTTTTCATTTGACAGCCGATAGATGTGAAGTCAAGGGTATCCTTTTAAAAAAATGTCGGTGTATCTTTATTGTTTTGTAAAATTCGTGTTATTCGCGTTTATATTTGTGAGTAAATAGTGGATTAGAAAGACTTTAACAATTGTATAAACTTTATTTTTAATTTTAAATTGGTTAAAAAAGGACTCCCATGACGTCACAATATCAGCTGTTTACTGTCATATCCAAGTTGGGTCACCTTGTCCCTAAACACCTTGAGTTCTGACCACGGTCCTATGCGCGACAACTTACGACCGCGTCCCCACCCAGGGGGACTTACGACCTTTCCAACTGGGTAGGGTCCGCACGGTTGAGCAGAGCACGGCAAATTGTTTACCGGCGCTTTAGTCCTTGCTGGCTATTAGCTTCGATACATTTTGTACTTTGTTCTTGTGTTGTTGGGCTAACCACTAATTTTTCGACCAACCTATAAATAAGCATTTGGCCTCAGCAGGATTTAAAGCCACCTTACGTCCGTTCCCCGTCGAAAAAAACATACTATAATCCCATAGAACCGATAGAAACCATTAGAATCTGCGACAAAAGAACAATAGAAACTGCGGTTTCAATTGTGATCTATTATGCTCTTTTCGCAGATTCTAATAGTTTCTACCGGTTCTATGGGATTCTATTGTTTTTTTTCGACGGGGTTGTGCGCCCAACGACCCAGCGCTTTACACACCAGGCCATTAATGGACATATACCAGCATTTTGTATGTCATAAAAAGTCTGTTTTTTTAAATAATTATTAAAATATGGCAAAATTTAAAAAAAACAGCTTTTTCTGTATTATAAAGTTTAAAAGGCCGACAACCACTATTTTTAGTAATTTTATGAAAATGAAACACCCTTTACACATCCAATAATTTTTTTGCTCAAATCCTCCTCATCCGTTTCTCTTATGAACATTTCTTTACAACTTTTTTAGTGCTCATTACTTTAAAGCAATATTTACCACTATTTTTACATAATAGGGTAGATTATGCTTAAGATTTTACCTTATTAACGTTAATCTAAGAAAGACGATTATTTTACGTACAGGGTTTTCATTTATATTTTGCCACCTACTTTTAATTATAATCAAGAGGGATATAAAAAAACTCCTGTATAAAAGTTTCATACTTTTTCATGTATTATGTTTTGAGCATAAAAAGTGACAAATGAAAATAAAAGATTCAAGAAAATTGAAGAGCTAAATTTTTGTTTGATGGGATACTCTGTATATTACATCACTGTTAAAAAGGTCTTTTAAAAAGCTTTATAAAAATACAACATTTGATATATCTATTTTTAATAATTTTAGAAATATGGTCATTTAAATCTTGATATAATTTCCATTACATTTAATGTCCCACCTTAGTGCCGGTAGGCAGTGGCGGCTCGTAGCAAAATATTATAGGTGTTCTGCAACTAAATTACTCAAATAAATGGAATAATATATTCGCCGCGCATTCACCATTTTATCGAATTTAATCCTAAGTCGATATTCAGTTATCAGGTTTCATATTTATGTAGGCTGGGTTTTAACGAAAATGATAACAAAAATATTTTCGGAAATAAAATTATTAGAAACTTACGTTATTTTTTAAATATGAGATCAGTCCGACGATCCTTCTTCGAAGCGAATCGATCCAGAACTCTGTCATTAAAGTCCGTGATTTTTAATCTTTTTCAATGGAAAGCATGGCCAATGCAGTTAAACGATCTTGTGACATGGTATTTCGAAGGAAGGTCTTTATTCGCTTAAAAACACCTTTCGGCCTCTGATGTCAACATAGGAGTAGTTATTAAAATATCTAGTGCTACTGTGGGAGTTTTATCATGGGGAGACTAAGCGTTCAGCAAAAATAAAAAATCGTGGAATTTTATTTTAAAAATACCCATTTAATTATACCTACCTACCGGCACCAAGGTGAGTGTAGATGTAATGGTAATTATAATCAGATTTAAATTACCATATTTCTAAAAGTATTAAAGATAGAAATATTAAATGTTGTATTTTTGTAAAACTTCTTAGAAGACCTTTTTAATGGTGACTTATTATTCAGGGTGTTCTATTTAAAAAAAGTTTACCTTTTCATTTTTTTGGAATTTTTCATTTGTATATTTTTTATGCTCAAAAGATAATAGATGAAGAAGTATAAAACTTTTTAAAGGAAGTTTTTTCTATCCCTATTGCTAATAGTTAAAAGTGCGTGGCAAAATATAAATGAAAACCCTGTATAAACTTTTTTTTATTTCACATGATCCAGCATCGATAAATGATGGCCACCCCAAATCAAATTTTTGGTAATTGTTTACAAACCGGACGCATCGCCGACTTTAATGAAATTTGTTATACGAGGAAATTTTTTTGGGGCACCTTTTGTTTTCGAGATATTCATCATCAGATTTGAATAGGAAACTAACCTAAATTCAACTTACTTCCCTTCTTTTTGCGTTCAATTTTGAGTTTTCTGCTAAATTGGCACTTAATATTTGATTTTCACCTCCTAAAACCTAATTTTCTATTTATTTTACCCATTTTTCTATAAAATTGTAAAGCTTCACTTTCAAATGATTGAAAGTGAAGCTTTGCAATTTCATTAAAAACGGGTAAAATAAATAGAAAATGGGGTTTAAAGAGGTGGAAATTAAATATTGAGTACCAGTTTAGCTTAAAATTAAAAATTGTTTTGAAAAAGAAGTGAGAAAATAGTGAATTTTGGTTAGTTTCCTATTCAAGTCTGATGATAAATACCTTAAGAACAAAACGTGTCCAAAAAAATCATTTTCAGATTCGTAATTATTGCCCCAAAAACCGCATATACCAAATATCATTAAAATCGGCGATGCGTCCGGTTTGTAAACAATTACCAAAAAATAAACGTACCGTTTTGAGCACAGATTAACCATACCCTCGCTCTAAGTAACTTATTATGGCCGGTAATTTTCTAGAAACCTGCGGCAACTCCGATTTTGACAAAATTTGGTATACGGGGGTTTTAAGCGCTGATCACGAATCTGAAAAAATTTTTGGCGAAAACGTTTCGTTCTTGAGATATTTATCATCAGACTTGAATTTTAAACTAATCCTATTTTTACAGTATTCCCCCTTCTTTTTGCACACAATTCTTGATTTGAAGCTAAAGTGGCACACAATATTTGATTTTCACCTTTAAAACCCCGTTTTTACGTATTTTACATTATTTTTGCATTAAATTGCATAGCTATACTTTGAATCATTTCAATCCCAGTGTGCCATGAAGCCCTATGTGTATATATGGTTGCCGCATTATCAAAGAAAAGCCACGCAATTTAATGCAAAAATAATGTAAAAACGTATAAAAACGGGGTTTTAAAAGGTGAAAATCAAATATTGTGTGACACTTTAGCTTTAAATCAAGAATTGTGTGCAAAAAGAAGGGGAATATAGTGAAAATAAGCTTAGTTCAAATTTGAACTTTGATGTTGAATATCTCGAGAACGAAACTTTCCGCCAAAATAAAATAATTTACATTCGTGATCAGCGCCCCAAAAACCCCCGTATACCAATTAATTCGTTAAAATCGGAGTTGCCGCAGGTTTCTAGAAAATTACCTTATTGTTTTGTAATTGATTCAATCAATAATAATAATCCGTAAAGACGCCTTTAAACAAAAATATTTACCACAACATGTCTATTAAATGCAAAATTACAATTAAAGGAAACAGTTAAGTTCTTTTGCTTACCTTTTTAGCACACATGATGTATAATTAGGAACACGAAAATATATTATCAGCAGTAAAATTTCTTTTTTTTTTTTTGGTTCAGGCTGGTGTAGCAATGGACGCCCATTTACTCTTGGGAAAACTTCATTATGCTTGTGGCCAATATGCAGAGGGACTACGAAATTACAAAATGGCTGATCTTCAAAATCTCTCAGAGAAAAAATTACCTTTGTAAGTTTTTTTAGTTCTGACATTTTTGACATCAAAATAGGTTGATTTAAGGGAACTTGATCATATCTGAAATTGCTTGGTTTATCCCAGTGGTTCTCAAACTTGAGGGGGCGAAGAATTATTAAAAAGGGAGTGCTATTTTAAGTTAGTAAAATATAAAACTAGGTTATCACACCCAAGTGCAACTTTAAACATATCTCACTTTTTCTCTTGCCAAAAAGTTGCATTTTGTATTCTGTTATTTTTTGTGTATATTCGTTGGTGTTTTTGTTATTGAAAAAGTTATTGAGCAATACTAAACCCTCTCAGAGTACCGCAAATGGATTGGTTAAAACGAGGGCATAACCAAAAAATAAAAAAGGATAATAAAATTGAGTGTGATTTTTTCGTACTTTTATTTTACTTTATTTCCTATAATTACCCTTAAACATCTAATTATAAATACCAGTCTTTCTAAGATAGAAAGTTCTAATAAACTGTGTAACTTATGAGAGTAAGAAAATATTTAAACTAAGGAAGAAACATGTTTAAACAGTTGTTTTAAATAAAATGAAAGAAGTGGTGGGTACAGTTTAAATGGGCAAAAGATTTTTTATAAAACAACCTCGAAAAGAAACAAGCAACATTTTTACGCAGTAAAAATAAAAATGTATTTCTTTTGTTTAATAACTTCATTTATTAAACAAAAGTAATAAAAATAGAAAACAGTATTTTATGAATGGAACAAAAGAGAAATCTCAACCTAAATCTGCAGAGCTGATTAAAAAAATATTTAGCATATACATGCAGTCTAACGTCTAACCTACTTATAGTATGTCCTTTTCTCTTTAAAATCTGAACCGTTCAATATATTCTAATAACATTTAAAAAGACAGTATATGAGCAAGGTCTTTATTTTTTGACATATCAATGACCACTTGTCATGTGACAGCTGGACGACATATTGGAAAAAAATGTAAAGTAAATGTGTTGTGGCACATCATTTCAAAAGTTCTGACAAGTAGTTTATATCTAAATCGATACCTTTACGTACTACAAAAAATTGTGCTTTTATACCTTATTTGCATTGCCTTATTTCAAAAATTAATAAAGATAGATATAACAAATAAATGTGGTACTATATTAAAGCTCTATTAAAGATCTTTTTGAACATAAGAATATCCAATTCAGGTATTCAGGTAAATAATAAAGTACCGCCATTTTATAGTAGGTAGAGGTATTAACTTTATAATCTAGGGTTATAACCCAATAAACCAACTTCCCGCGGACCGATGCTGGCACTTTGATGTTTGCCGTCACTATTTCATCTGGCCAATGCTGTCGCGCCGGTACGGAAAATCAAATAGAGTGGCCGCCCGGCCGTTTGTAACCCGAGTGCAGTTTCCCGATACGGCAAATTTGTGTCGTGCCGAGGAAGATCCGACTTATCGGATATGTGAATATTCAGTGCAGTTATGCCGATGAAAATAGCATTCGCCCGGGCGGATATTTACGGCTTTACCACTGGATATCAGGAGTGTCAAAATTGTTAAATTAAACCCACTGGATGACTTTATTTTGAATTTTGACACTTTTGTAACCCAGCGGTAAAGCGAATGAATACTTCCAAATGAACCCATTTTTTTATATTTGAGTTAGAAAAAATATAACACCAAACTAGTAGGGATTTTATTTCTTGTAAAATGTGTAATAAATAAACAAAACTTTCGGTTACCCATTTTATTTAAATAAAAGAAAAGAACATTACCATGTTGTGAGCTAAAGTAATAGTAAAGAAAATGTACAATTCTGTGGCTTCTTTTTAGTGCTTATTTTACTATTTAAGTAGCTAATAATACAAAAATAAAAAATAAATATCGTTTATTTAGTACTGAGCACCTGGTCCAGATCTTTAATTATTTGTTGTTCCTTTCCCCATTACCTAAAATACACATACAATATAAGTTTAATAAATCCTAAAAACATAAAATTATATTCTTTTTGCAAATTATGCATTTGCAGACAATTTTTAAAACACAGATTTTTCATATAAATAAAAATATTGTAACACAAGAAAAATAAAGTGCAAGTCCAATTATTGTAGATTTTTGCTAGAAACATGAATAATATACACATTCAGCCAAATAAAAAAATGTTCATAGGCATGTAAGGTAACAATAAAGCAGTACCAACGAGTCATCACATTTACATGCCAACATTCTTTGTTGAACCTCTACCTGTTAGTGTTTGACACGCATTGACTATGAACCTTTTAATTTGGCTGAAAGGGTATCACATATCAACTAATAAAGCATAATATTTATGACATACCCTTGGTTTGGCCTCTTTTAATCTCCCACACATCGTGTCTGTTGCATTTCCATATCAGTAGCACTGCTTCAAACGGGGGTCCTTTCCTATAGATGCTAAAAAGCAATAAAATTCTAAGTTACACTTTTGTACAAAAAAACTTTTATATTTTAATGCAAACAATGAAGAGCCTTAATGTAAAGACCTAACATTCAGTAAAAATATTTAAAAGAAACTGCTAACAAAAAACATTTAGGTAATAATTTATTGAACAAAAAATGTTTTATGTTTTAATTCATAGTCTAAACTTGAGCTTTTTATGACTATCCAACAGAGACATAATAAAAATTAAAAAACAAATAATAACCTAATTCTTCTTCTTACCTACATTTTAGGCTTTATTAAGTTCCCATTTTTTCCACCCCTCCTTAAGTATGAGGTCCAGAACAGATAATCTTGAAAGCCTACTGATGAGAGAGGAGAAAAGCCAACATTTTTCTTGTAGTTTCTTCAGCATCTTTTTTCCGAATAAGGCCATATTTTATCAGCTGAAAAAAATATGGATTAATAACTTTATTTTAATGTATTTGCTTTTTATAAAAAATTAGTCCACAACTTGAAAACAATTACAAGTTAATTTGTAATTGAGTAAAAAAGAAATAATTTGGTACTTTTTAACGTATCGGGCCTGTCGCCGATTTTATTCAAATTTTGTATAGGACGGTTTTTTGGGGCGCAGATTACAATGATAAGATGAAAGAATTTTTTTGTATGCAACGTTTCGTTGTTGAGAACCTGGGCCCGTAAAAAAGACCGGTAATTTTAAAAGAAAATCACTTATGACGACATACTTACTGTTTACTTATAAATTTCTCCATTACAGATTGTTTTTACATTTTTAGTTAACACTACACCGGATTAAAACCAAAAAACCAAACAAACAAAATTGTATTCGAGTCTCAACGTGCTTACAACACAACTAAAACTCAGAAGCCAAGCGAAAACATCAAAACAACCACTTTGGCAGAACAGCGCTATTTTCTTGACGCGAAATATAAAATCTTATATAGTTCAGTTCATACATAGTAAATCAACATCGGAACAAAATCAGCATGACGGTCAAAACCCGTAAAAGAGATTATGTGTATATACACATGCCGGTCCGATCCCGGCCCGTAAATATTAAAACCGCCTTTCCTAAATATCGGTAGAATGATGCTGGTCCATCAAATATAAGATTCAGGAGACCGATGCCAGCGTTCTCCCGACGTTTCCAGCATTGGTCCGATGCAATACCGAGCTTTTGTGTTTACTGGGAAGGTATTCGTCAAGAGCTTTAAAAAGAAGTGACACAAGGCCCCTCTTTTCATTTAATATTATTCCAATATGACGCTGAGCTGTCACATTGACGTTTATTGTTGTTATTAATATGTCAAAAAATGCTGACCTTGCTCGTACTGGGTTGGTTAAAAGTACTGCAACTCCTAAATATTTTTTAAACTGTTTAAGCTGCATTTAAAAATTCGGAATATAAAAGGTGTTGGGCATAAAGCATTTAACAGTGATGTCGGCACCATTGCCAGATTTTCCAGTGTTTTTACTAGTTGCTAGAATATGACAGGATTGTTAACTTTAGCAAGATTCCCAGTTTTTTAAAATTAAATATTTTTAATAATATCGAGATATGACAACATCGCCTTTTCATTAAAATTTGGCAACAATGATATCACTGGTCAGTTAGGCATGCCTAAAAGCCCCTCAAAACCGAATATCAAATTTTTTAAACGTATGTTTAGCGGTTTTAAAGATGTTTATAAGTTGCGGTACTTTTTCATCAGAATATACCGAAAGGTTGAGATTTTAGAAGGGGAGGCTGGACTTTAGTTCCTCACTGTATACAGTTTAAAAAAAAGAAAAACAGTCGTGTAAGTATTTAAAACTATTATTTTGCTACAAAGAAACCAAAAACAATTAAGTATTGTACCCTAAAATAAAATAGCCTTGTCTTTGCTGCTTTTATGGTGGCAATTTAGTATGAAATGTAGGATCCATAAAAGGTTTGTACACTATCCAGGTTGTAATTTTGTTTAAAAGTCATTTACTCAATATTTTACGACAAAGTTGCAATATTAATTTTGGACTAATTTTTTGTTAGTGCCAAATTTATGTTACACTTTAGATTTAAAAAAACGTTTGGATGTATTTATATTTTTTACCCTACGTCATTTCTTTAAAACTATTGGAGATTATTACTGCATATTATGGTGAACCAAATAAATCATGACACCTTAGTCCCGTTACACATGAGGCGTACCAACGTGCTTGCCCTACGCCTGATGCAATGAAAGTAATGTAACCTTTCACATGCAGGCGCGGCACTTACGCATTAGGTTACATTACTTTAAATGCAAAACTTTTTGTTAGGCGTTCGTATGTCTCATGTGTAATTGGACTTATAGTAACACCACTTGAGTTAAAAATTCAGACCTATTTTACTTTCACAGGCATTAATATATTTCATTTTCTTTAATAAATCACTGACATTTCGTAATTTCAGTTTTTAATGTTATTAATGAGGGAAAATTCTAAATATTCTAAATATTTTAAATGGAAACACCCCTATTTTATTTTATTTTTATATTCGACACTAAAATTTTAAATGACATATCACAACATATCAGAACTGCAAAATCGACAAAACAATGGTGAACAAAACCTCACCATTAAATATCGTAGGGGCACTCCCAAAATAGTTTCTTCTAGTGTAGATTCCTCCTCTAAACCTGGAACAGGAACAGAAAAAACTAAATCAGACTGGTAAGGCCAATTTACATATTTACTACCAAAATGTTAGGGGAACAAGAACTAAGCTGACGGAACTGATGCTGGGCATGTCTGAATGCGATTATGATGTAGTAGTGTTTACGGAGACCTGGTTAAACAAGGATATAGTGGATGGTGAATTGGGAATGACAGGTTACAATATCTATAGAAAGGATAGATCTGAGCTGACTAGTTGTAAACGCTGGGGCGGAGGTGTGCTGATTGCAGTGCGGATAGATTATCAATCAAATTTAATTGAGGTTGGACAAAGTAATGTTGAACAGTTGTTCGTTTCTGTTTGCCTGGATCTGAGAAGATAATAGTGGGGGCCATTTACCTGCCTCAGCCTTTAACTGTTGATGTTATTCAGGCTCATTGTTCCACTATAGATGACATACTTCAGACATGTCCGGAAGGTAAGCTGTGTCTATTAGGAGATTACAATTTGCCCAAGGTTAACTGGACTGGATATGGGTGTGTGCATGCCAAGTGATAATAGGGATGTGGTTAGATTGCTTAGTGAGTGTTTTGCCTATAATCAGCTTTTTCAAGTAAACAATATAACTAACGCAAATGGTGTGATGTTGGACTTGGTATTTACACATGAAAAACTTACGTCTGTGGATATTGCCCAAGAATGTCTACTTCCATGTGATCAGCATCATCCTGCCCTTGTTATTGGTGTTCCTATTTCAGTGCGGTCTAGTGACTTACAGTATGACACTCAATATTATGATTATAAAAGAGCAAATTACGTCATGTTAAACAATTTTTACCATTTAGTTGATTGGAATAATGTATTAGGTTCCATTGAGGATGTTAATGAAGCAGTAAATATATTTTATAATCTGCTATATCAGGGAATAAGCCAGTATATTCCTGTTAATCGTGTCAAAAATCCCAAATTTCCCAGATGGTACTCGGATGAGCTTAAAAGTAAAATTTTTGAGAAAAAGATGTGTCGCAAAGAATATAAAAGAACTCATCTGTGGTGTCACTATGAGAAATTTTCTCGTTTGAAATCACAGTGTAAAACGTTAAAGCATAATTGTTATATAAATTATGTTAATAATGTTGAAAATAATTTAAATAGTAATCCTAAAGAATTTTGGAATGTTTTAAACTCTAAGAGGGGGTAATAGCATTCCAAACTATATACAACTAAAAGATATAACAGGAACAGATGGGCAAGCAATTGTAGATATTTTTAAAACACACTTTGAAAGTGTTTATAAACCGAGTGGTGACTGTGAATACTTGCCTGAGAGTGAGAGTCCTCTAAATTTATATGATTGTTCAATTTCTGTGGGGAGGGTTTTTCAATATGTATTAGATCTGAAACAAGGTATTGGTCCTGAACCTGATGATGTGCCTCCTGGTTTACTGGTAAATTGTGTCTATTCTCTTTCGAAGCCTCTTTATTTACTCTTTAACCTATCACTTAAGAGTGGTGTTTTTCCTGAACGATGGAAACAAAGTTATATCACACCTATACATAAGAACGGAAGCTACTCTGATGCTACAAATTATAGACCAATTTCCAAACTAAGTACAATCCCAAAGCTTTTCGAAAAAATTGTTTGTGATGACATTAAACACCCAATTATGTCTATTATGATTCAGGAACAGCATGGCTTTTTCGATGGCAGATCCACAACAACAAATATGTTATTGTTTACACAGGCAGTGTTAGATGCCTTGGAGAGTCGGTGTCAAGTAGTTGCTGTGTACACCGACTTTAGTAAGGCATTTGATACTGTTGATCATCATATTTTAGGGAAAAACTAGAAGCCTTTGGTTTTACTGGTACATTGCTTAAATGGTTAAAATCTTATTTGAATAATAGAAAACAGTTTGTAAAAGTAAAAGGTTTTGTATCACAAGAGGTGCATGTTACATCGGGAGTCCCTCAGGGTAGTCATTTGGGTCCTTATCTCTTTAATATTTTCATTAACGATCTTAGAAAGGAAATCCAATTCGCACAACACCTACTTTTTGTTGACGATTTGAAATTATTTGTACTTGTAAAATGCTTTCAGGATGCTATAAACTTGCAGGATGACTTAAGCAGAGTGAGTGTATGGTGTGATAGAAGCAGGATGGATTTTAATGTAAAAAAATGTAAAACAATGACCTTTTATCGGTCGCAGCATCCATTCACTTATGTTTATGGTATAAAAGGGTTAACACCATTTGTGATTTAGGTTTACACTTAGATACTAAATTAGACTTCCATATCCACTATGAACATATTGTAAACAAATCTTTAAAGTTGTTGGGTTTTGTGTGTAGAAACACTAGGGATTCTTGTCAGATCAAACTTAGAGTACCTTTCCTGTGTGTGGTCACCCTTTTATGCAGTACATATACAAAACATCGAGAGAGTACAGAAAAGGTGCACTAGGTTTATTTCATTTAAATTTAACTTTACCCCCGAATCCTATGATGTTCGTAGGCATAGACTGGTCTTGGATTCCCTGGCGGAACGTAGAATCAAGGCTGTTTTTTTTTCTGTTTAAATTGATTAATGGTAACATTGATTGCCAAAGCCTTTAAAGTAAAATCAATTTTCGGGTAGTATCTTTTTGCTGTAGATTTTCATAGAACCAATTACGGCAGGTTTTCTCCTATCACAAGAATGCTTAATAATGGAAATAGAGTAGACAAAGACTTTTTAGTTCCTCCTTTAATGTAATTTAAAAAAATGTGATACGTCTTGTACTGTGATGTGTAATGTGATAATATTAAATTATTTATTATTAGTGCAACTTATGTATATTTATTACTTTAATTATTGTGAATATTAAATTTATTTGCAAACATTGTAAATTTGTAAATGGGTTTTGCCCATTAATAAATAAATATTGTTTATTTTTAAGATGGTGGCTACAAATCATTCATTTATGAATTCAGTTATTCGAATGTTATGAATAAATGATGTTCGGCCGCCATTTTCAAAATAAAAATATTGTTGTGATATACCATTGAAAAGAGATTTTAGTGCCGCATTTAAAGTAAAATAAAATAGGGATGTTTCCATTTAAAATATTTCAAATACTTCTAATTTTCTCTAATCAATTACATTAAAAACTGAAATTACGAAATGTAAGTGATTTATAGAATGAAATACATCATTACCTGTGAAGGTCATTCTTTTATTTCCACAGCCTACTTAACAAAAAAAATATTTATAGCAGAAATAATAATGGCGGTATTTATTTGACTTTCTTTAAAAGAATTCTCTGGGCGCCATTTTAAAAAGACACACCATGTACTTACGCATAGGTAATCATTGAAAAGAGAATTTTATAAAGAATACAATTATAGAAAAAAATTAGGCACTTGCATTTAAAATAAAAAAGTAAACGGCACTTTTGGCTAAACCGGAAGTGATTTTGAAGTTGTGATAATGTTAAAAAATGTCAATTTATGTTATAATACTGTAAAATGTTTAATAATCTTTCAAAAAAAATTGTGGGGGGTCAATAGGCGCTTCAAGGTCAGGGTCGCAAGGGATAGCACTGTACGGGGAAAAGTTGGCAGCTGATGATTAATCCAGTGGCGTCTAGAATTTGTGCGTTTCGTTTTGCATTGTTTTCAAAGTGAGGTGAGGTGAGAGGTTGCGACTTTAATAATTAAAAAGTGTTTTGTAAACGGTGATTTTACCATTAGTATAAACTGTATATCTCCGGCACTGATGTTTACCCTTATCTCATTTAACAACATGGCCGAAAAATGGTCACTGCGACGTCAACACACGTCGAACCAGTATGGCCGTATGTTGCGACCCTATAAATAGTGGGGCTCTGGGGGTAAAAAGATTCTGTATCACCGAGTATACTACAATACATCTCTTTATTAAAATGTATTAGAGAAATGGATCAAGAGACATATGACGTCACAAAACGTCATGACACATCACGACACGACGCGTCAGGGCAAGGTGTCACCGTTTTAGGAGTAGACCTTGCATCAAATGCTTTGGCAAATATTTCGGGGATGAAAATGATTTATTACAAAAGTTTTTAATGATATTTTTAAATATTTCCAAGAATACTTACTGCAATTCGAGCAAGCAAGTACTTTGTCCCAATTTCCCAAGAATCTTCGGTTTGAGTAAATTGGTTTCTATTGGTTTGGTCGATACGGGCTTCTTGTTTTTCAGGACAAGGATTTTAAACAAATCGAGAAAAAGATCAAAATTTAAGATGTCAAGGTTTTTACAGGGATTTAAGTTTTAGGTAAAATAAGATAATGGTTAGAGCAATACAGATTTGAGTTAAATTTAACTAATAGATAATGGATGTACTACCCTAGTGGAAGGGTAGGAAATAAATTACATTTTCTGTGCGATAAATCATGTAATAGTTATCTGTATAACATTTACGATGACACTGCCTTTTCTACAAGGTGCAGTGAAATGGAATATCTCCCTCTGTATGTTTCGGAACTTGAGATTTAACATATAAAGTTTCAAAACCCCTCTTACACACTTTGTACGAGCTATTGTGCTTCTTCCAGATAAACGTTTAAAATTTATTCCGTTCTCTTCTTAAAATATTTAGTTTATATATCAACCATATATTTATGCAACTTTTAAATACAAATTAATTGGTAAATAAAAGGATTAAGTATAAAAGACCATAATACAGAAACTTCAGTATTCATTTCCTTTTCAGACGGAGCTTAAAAATAGTCGCAGAATCGTATGCCATTAAGGGTCTATGCTTACAAAAAGATACAACTGCTTCAAGTAAATTTAAAAAAGCTGAAAAAGAAGAAGAGCTAGCTAGATGTTTTGATCTGGCTTCAGACTTAAGTTTGCTCTATATGCAGAAGCTGGAGAAAGAAATTAATTCAACATCCACTATGAATTCAGGAAATACAGGTGATACATTTTGTTGTACCTACTACTTATCATTAAAAGTTCCAACACCTTGTTATAATAAATCAATTTTTAACCAAAAGTGATATGTACGCATTTAACATGTAATTTTAGTAGCAATACAGACGGTACGGATCGGAAAAATAGTTTTAGTTAAATTAAATGAAGCAGTGCACCTATGTGCGGTCGGTTGACACCGGATTTAAAAAAATCGCGCAAAAATATAGCAACTTTAATTAAAATCCGGCCATTACCGTTTTATATGTGCGATACAGGTCAGAAATTGCGTCATTTGACAAAAATTATGGCCGTTTCCTACCGGAGGGTTATAACCGAGTGGTTTTATACCCCAGGTGAAAAGTAGCTAATTTCTAATATTTACCTATGGTTTAACCTTAACTAGCATGTGCGTGTTTGTGTGTACTTTTACTAAAACTATTTTTTCGATTGGTACCTTCTGTCCGATGCCGACGTATGTGCGCGTACCTTTAGTGAACAGCCGTTGACCTATGGAAAGAAGCTCTAATGTAAGGTTATTTAGTTGCCCAAATATCATTGGTAATGTGGCAACAGTTTCAAAATTATAATTAAAATAAGTTTTTTTAATTCCAACTTTAAAGGTCAATAGCTCCCTTACGGAGCGCGATAGAACTTGTTCATGTTTTTGCTAGTTGAAAGACGGTATAGTATGGAAAGACGGGCCTTTAGGATCAGAAAAAAAATATTTTTGATAGAGTTTCAGCATTTAAAATATCCATATGCCGTCGAATTTTGGTATTGGCTTCTTTACAGTTATCACTTTTTTATTATAGGCAGTCATTCACCGCAACCTCCTGGACCTCACAAAACTCTCGGCGAAGTTTTAGAGCAAGCATTACAAGCTGCACCGTTAACATTGTTACAACAAAGTAAACCAGATAAGGCCCTTGAAAGATATAGGTGAGTATGTTGCAGATGCAGAATCTTTATTTTTCTTTTGGTTTATTTGATGGGATATTTTAAAATAAACGCTTCTCGTTCTATAAAATAATATCATTAGATTTATGTTTCGACGTTTCGTCTTTGAGCCGCCATCATCTACTTTGTTTTTAAATAGGCGAAATAGTTGGTTTTAAACATAGGAAACTACGATTTTAATTCTAAATTCAACAACACCGAAAAAATATTCACTTTTTGCTATTAACAATTATAATTTTCTTCCAAACGTTATCATGCATCCATTATTATTCTTTTCTAATGTATTTTTTATAATTTAACTAGCAAACTACAGGAATTAATGTAATTTACATCCATTTAATTATACATTACAAAATTAAGCATTTTATTTAATCAAAGGCTCCTCTCAAATTTATTGTAGCCTATCCTAAAAAATGGATACATATTTATCTTACGAAAAGGATACATATTTACCTTACGAAAATTTTCCCGAAATTTTGTGATAAAATAGTAACATTTTATAGCCAAATAGTGAATGATGGTTTTTGCTTCGAAACGTCACATAAACGTAAAGTGCGATATGTCGTTAAATTTTTAAATTAAAATATAAGTTTATAAAGTTTAAAACCAAACACCTATTAAGAAAAAACGAAGGTAATGATTGCGGCTTAAAGACTTAGATCGGCTCTTAAATTTAATGCCATTCCTTTATATTGTAACATGTGTTTTCAAATATTTCTTCAAACAAAGATAAGAAAAGAATTAAAACTGTTTCGCAAAATTTCGGATTTTTCTGGATAATTCCCAAAAGGTTGCAAATTTTTAATCTTTTTTAAACAGAATATTGTAATCCAAAAAAGTGCGCAATTTTTCCCCAATTTAACCAACCCTGTATCTCTTACTGTTGCCCCGATCCTAATTGTTACCCCCGAGTATGTAACAGCTAGTATTAGAGCTCTAGGGAAGAATTTCTATTGTGTTTAATTTTTATAGTGTCCGACCGAAATTTTGGTTTGGGCCAGTTACGAAAAAAAACAGATTTTAGAAGTTGCCGCGCGCTGGCCTAACTTTGTTTCTCGCGGCAACGCTATCTTAATTTAAAGAATTATAAAAATAATGAAAATGGAATGGCTTTCAAAAGCGAGACCTTTTTTAAAATATTTCTTTAATTTATTTTTTTGCTCAATTTTTGGAAGAATCATTGGGTGCCAAGGCATAAATTCTAGAGTAATGAAATTAAATTGTTGCGACTAGTTTCCATGGGTAATTTAATAATTAGCACCTTGAGTTGTATTAATTATTGTTTATTCGTAAATTGTCATCATTGCCAGCCGTTGGTTATTTTATTTTTTCGCATAACTAAAATCATGAAAATAGAATTCAGGCATGATTTTAACACATATTATGCTAACAATAAAATAACCAACAGCTGTCAATGATAACAGATTACAACTCAAGGTGCTAAATATTAAATAGCCAATGCAAACTAGTCGCAATAATGTTATTTCATTCTTATTTTTTCTTAAAATTAGTCATAATAGAGTCATATCCAAAGTATCTCGGATACCTCGGCGGCCACGCTGAATATAGGCCCTAAATTTCAGTATTTTAAGGTATTATATACTTAACCACGTGAGTTTAGGTTTCGGCCGAAACTAAAGCCATGGCCGAAATTTCGGTTTCGGCCGGAAAACCAGTTTTCGTCTAATTTTTTATACAAGAAAAGTATACCTGTTAAATATTGCTAGAAACAACCCTTTGTAAGATATTTCGGTTTAAACGTTTTAGTTGACATTTAAAAATTTAATTACATTTCTTCACGCTTTATCTAGGTAACTCGGGTGTTTCTAAAGAAAGGTCTTATATATTTTTTTTATGTCATTTGTGATCGGCAGTAAGCGCTTTTATTTTTCGATTTACATAACAGTGACGTCAGCTGTTAGACAAGCTATCACAAATTATTCATACCGAAATACAAAGATCTAATGAAATTTACTTTTCTCGAAAAGTTGTCAGGGTACCTATTAAACTTTTATTTTTATTTGTTTTTTTAAACCTCTTTTTCAACAAAAATATTTTGTTTTAATTTTAGGAGCTATCATTTCAAAACAAAAAATTTTACACTCTAAAAATTTTCTTAAAACCATAGTTAATTTAAAATTTTTAAAATGATAATAAATAAACCTTCTGTTAGAAACCGCATTATTTAATAGTACTTTGTATTTTTTACATATTTAGGCATAAAACTTACATTGCAAATTTAAAAATTGTATTATTCAAATGGCAGTTAATCTTTCTGGTCTTTTGCGAAAAGCATAAGTAGGAAATTTTGTACCAGTTCTTTTCCACCACTAACTTTGGGAGATGAAATTATTTCTAACGCTAAAGAAAAGCCAAAACTATTTGCTATAGTACAATGTGCTGCCAGTTCAACCATTGACCCTCCCGTAAATTATTTAATTCCAGCTATTGCCCCAGTTCCTCATAAAATAACCGATTTTATTTTTAAGATGAAACACGTTAAGCGTATCCTTTTTTCTCTTAACACCAAGAAATTATTCGAGCTGTATGGCATACCAGCAATCGTTTTTAAAAAGAAGTCAGGGTCAGGTTATTTTTGATTAGTACCGCATTTTTTTTTAAATTGGCAGCAACCCTATTCATTTCCCGGTTTTCGCAATTAATCCCGATGTTTAATTTCATTATTTACTACATTTACTTAAGGGGTATGGTAATTTTGTATATTTGCCGGTAAATGTGATTAATTCGAAGGTTTTTACAACCTTTTCCACCAGCACTGGTAATTACGCATAGTTCCCGGTAATTGTCCATAATAACCGCACTATCCACGTTTACACTAACATAAACATTACCAAGTTAAGATAAAATTTATGTAAGTAGTAAGCCAAAAGGTAATGATTTATTTAACAAAAAGTTAAAATGTCCATTACTTTTTTATGCTATTTAAATAAGTAATTAAAAAATATTTATACCCGATTTTCTTTATTTGTCAAAATAACATTTTTGTAATTTTGAACGTTAACCTCAAATTTTCCCAGAATCCTTATAATTACTTTTGTAGGTTATTTCAAAAATATATTTTTCCGATTTTTTTATTATTCATAGTCATACTTTTGCGATTTTAAACCACCCTGTATATCCTACGGCGATTTTTATTATATCTTTTACCAAATTAGACATAGCAAAAATTTTTATAAAGAATAACATTTTTCGAAATATTACAAATAAAAAAATTTCCAGGTATTTAAGACCATCCGTGGGCACACTGTATATAAATGTCTTTTAATATTACAGGAACACGTTATGTGCTATTGAATCGCCTGGTGTTCACAATCTCCGCCTAAAATTTATGACACAAATGGCTGAGTTGCTTTTGCAAGGATTGGTTGGAGAAAAATATCAACCACCACTAAATATTACTCCAAAGACATCGTTTTGGAAGCCAAAATACTACACATCACTAAACCAGGTGAGATATGTATTAAGCGACGTTATATTTTGCATAAATATAATAGAATATAAAACAGGGTGTCGCACGAGGAACTGCTGCGATCATTTCTCGAAAAGTAAAAATAATTTGGCAGTTGTAGCACTTCCGGTTATACCTATATATTATTTATTTTTAGAGTCTGCGTAAATTTCTAAACATATTTTATGTATAATGTCTTATACCTAGCGTTTTTGACTTAACTAAGAATGATTAAAAAAATAAATAATGACATAAACTTCTGATATAACCGAAAGTGCTAAAACTGTCAAATTATTTTCGTATTAGTCGTTTCGTACTGTCTTAGACTAAGTAAATCTACGTTTTCGTATAATAAATAGCAATTAATCGAGAATAGGTTTGGATATATTATAAAATTTAGATATTTTAGGCAATAAAATTAATAAAATTATGATTTTCGATGATGTAATTTGTTGTAATGAGTGAAAAATCTTGGTTTAACCACAAAAAAACGTAATTTATTTTTTTCTTTAACTTAAATTGTGAATAACTTTTAAAAGGAAAATTTTATGTAAAAACTTTAAAGCGACCATTTTTGTAGAGCATTAAATTCTCTTTGAGAATCTATGTTGTTTTTTTCTATATATTTATTTTTTCGTTAGTTACAAAATACCAAAATAAAAAAGGTAAATCTAAAAAGATATTACTGTTTAAAGCTTCATTATTCTGGCAAAAATTTTCAATAGGAAGTTTTTGTAGGCAATTAAATTGCCTACAATGTAGATGTCACATATGTTTTTTACCTTGATAAGTATTAGGGAGCTTTGATGCAATAATAAAAGTACAAATACAAAATCTAAATTAAAGGAGATAGACCTCTAAATATTAATATCTCAAATCTTCACGATATTTTTTTTGTCACCCTAACAATATTTTTTATCTATGTTTCAAAACACAAAAAGTCGATTTTTTTGGCCTAGTCTAATGGACATCCTTAGTGGCGGCGAGTACGTGTGCACGGGGGCCAATGCACCCAAAGAGGTGAAATGTATGGGTGCAATGTAACCATATGAGAAAATAAACATTGTAACATTTTTGTTAAAAAGCCAAAATTGTTGTATTTATGTGGGTGAGGACTTTTTTTGCTCTTCAAATTTGTATTTGGGGAATAGGATACTACTTTTGTTTATTCTTTTAAAAGTTTTTTTGTTTTAACGAAATAAAATGTAAAAGTGACGACACTTTTTTGCTCTTTCAAATTTTTTTTGCTTCTTGGCGCCGGCACCTATATGAAAACTCAAAACCCGCCGCGCCTGGACGTCCTAATGTAACAACAAACATAACGGATAGACAGATCGCGGGCAAAGAACAAAGAACTCGAAAGCCTCAGCACCCGCAATCTGCGCAAGCGCTAATGCTTTACAAATGAAACTTGACAAATTTGGGAAATATTTTTTTATTACATTTTTGGAAGTTATTCTATATAAAACTCATCTTTCATACGACGTACATTTTTAATTATAAGTTGGTAACCTTGGAGTAATTTTTGATCAGGAATTTAAGGATGTTCGGCTTCATTAAGAAAAATTCTACACAAAAACTATTCCATGTTTTATATATCGTTTAAGCCAGACATAATTTATTCTAAAATCAATGCCGCAAAAAACACAACAAATGATAAACTAAACAAACTTTTCGAAAGCACATAGCATCTGACAGAACCTGATTACATATTTTTTTAATAAATAAAAAAACATTGCTAAAACATGTATTACGTCCTTTAAAAAATCCTCTTATTTCGTCTCTGTCCTGCCATAAAACCTGACGCGAGACGTAAGGAGCCGGAAACTCGTCGGGTTTAACATTTTTGTAAGTCATTGTTTACAAAAGGGTTTGTTTACATTATGATTTTTTGCCTACTTTGGGGCATTACTTTCAGAATGAATTATGTCTGGCTCAAGCTATACTATCTTATTTCGTTCTATTCTAATATATTACTCTATAATTTGGCCACCACATTATATTTATTCCATTAATATAACCGAAAAGGGCAAAATAAATTAAATATTTATTAGTTTGTTTTCCATATAATACGAGTATCCATTTATAAAATGGACTTTTGCTTTGCTTTGGCGGTTTAAAACGTCTGTACTTTGTTGTTTCTTTATGAGCTTGTAAATGGACTAATTGACTTCGACATTCTAGACTGACTAGGACCAGTTTTATTTTTACTGCCAATGCATCATTCACGTAAAATGCAACATTGTACGAGCAAACTTATAAAATGAACTACGATTCTAGCACATGGATATTTTTACTCACGCGCGAAATATTTCTTATTGGGATATTGTGTTAATATTTACTTCTTACGACTCTGATATTTTTCCGGAGAGCTGGAAAGCTGCATGTGTTTTACCTGTTCCCAAGAAATAATCTAAATCTCTCCCATCTAACTATAGACCAATTTTATCAGTTCTTTGTAAAGTAATGGAGAAATTTAGTAATTTACAAATCCTTAAGAGGGGGAAAGAGTTTGTACTTTCAAAAAATCAAATTATTTCTTTTATCTTATCTTATTGTTAAGCATTTAAAGAATATATTCTCAAAATTTTAAGTAAATCTGACCAAAACTCTTGAACTTATTGTTTAGTTAGTATCCTGTTAGCTCTGACAGCTACAGGCGTTCGCATTTCAATCGTTATGGTCCATTATGGTTTTTCGAGAATATTTTAATCTTTAAAGGTAGATATCTACAGGCGCGTTTGGTGAGTTTTTTTTTGGTGGGTCAAATTCTTTGATTCAGTAATAATTCCTCGCTATACAACGTGTTACTTTTTTAATCTTGTAAAACAATATATTACTTTTATGGAGGGACTTTAATAATGTAATGTTTTTACTTCTGCCAAACAAAAGTGTACCTATACAAATCACACCATCGCAAAAAGTATAAAATACTAAATGAACATTTTTTTATTATACAAATGCAAACAGTTTTGTATGTATTGTGGTATGATTGTAATTTTGTTTAATATGTGGGTATATCTAACCAGATCCAGTAACAAGGTATATGGTCTTTAAAGAAGGGTAATTATATCATATGACCAAACCTTAAATAAAATATTACCTGCAATAATTATCAAATAGTTTTTCTTCCTGCTATATTTCAACTTTATAAATTAATAACAAATGGTCTCGTCAATCAGAGTATGTTGCATACATCACAAAACAAACAGGGCATACTAATGAGAACTTTCTGTAAATATCTATTAGGTGCCACTTGGTGCATTAGTCTTAAATGTTTATTCTAATTAAACACTGTAGAAAAGCTTTTATCACAACTATGACAATCTGACTCCATTTTTTCCACTATTTTTATTTATGATAATATTCGATGATATTGTCTTTTTCACTTTTCGTCTTTATTATTCATTAAAACCAATTAAGACAAAGATTACAATTAATACAAAAAGTTTTAATTCATTACTTTTGTAAACAGCTGCTAGGTGCGCCACCGAGGAATCCTTGATGTCGCGACCGCCAACTGATCAAATAGTTTGTTTAGTGGCCGCTAGGAGGCTACGCTGTAAGCCGAAGGCAAAATGGATTGTCTGGTTGCCGCTAGGCGGCTACGGCTAGGCGTTGACCCTTTACCATTATAATTTGCGTATTCGTTCTTCCTCTTTTGGCTTCATGCATCTTGCATATTCATCTAGAAAATCCGGTCATAAAATACACTGACCGTCTGAAATTTTCGTTGTTTGAATTGATTATTAAGGGGTTTTGGCATAGTAATAGATTTGAACTTTTTGTTTGTTAGGATGTTAGGATTAATTGTTTGCTATTATTTTTTAATTTTATTACAAATTAGGGTGGGTCATTTACCGAATGACCTTATGGACGACGCGCTTGGATAACTAATTCCATATAGACATATTGTATATTTGTATGTATCTATACACTCTACCGCGCAAAGGCAGAAGAATGTGCCGTTGGACGTCGTTTCGAACCCAAATTGAACTGTATGGGGTTGGATCATAGGTAGCAGTTTGTATAAGTAGTAAGGAGGTATATGGTGCCGTAAAATGCAATATCTGCATGTAGATAACCTACGTAACTCACGAATAAAGTGCGTTAAATATCGGATAACGCGCCCAAAAATGATTTTTTTTCTATTAGAAACTCTTTTTAATTTAATTTAGGAGTTAGGTTTAGTTATAATTTGTAAAAACATTTTATAATTTTATAGGACAGTGACGCCAAGTGGCGTAGCGTAAGCAAAAACGTGCGTAGGCGAAATTGTATCCGCGAGTCCACTTTTGTCGATGAAAACAGCAAAAAAAATTTAAGGACGAAAAATGAGTCCTTATCTTTAAATATAAACTGTTTTCTTTTGTTTTTAATACACATAAAATACTGGCGTAGATGAACATAAACCTGCAAGGTACCCTTTATTTAAAAATTAAAGTTGGAGATCAAAAAAAAAAAGAACCTCCATTAAACTACATCTTTTCTATATTTCAATAAAACTTGTTACTATTTATCTTGCAGAAAACTATATCATAACAATAGCTATGTCTCACATTTTATACCTTTATTTGCAAGGCTCCCTATCTACGTGGCCCCCGCAGGCGAGAGTCCGTAGGCGACTGCGTACCCCTAGCTACCCCACTGGTGGCGCCTCGAGTGGCAGATAAATAAATATTTCTGACAAATATATATGTAGGCTACTGATTAATGTGCAATTTTTAATCTTTTGTTTTTAAAGTAAGCAACCAAAAGTTTTATCAATCATGTAAAGTTTATATAATCTCAATTCAGACAGCAAAAAACCGAATTTTAAGCATTTCCAAGGCGGCTTTTTTTAAGTATGGGTGGGGGCTAAAAGTTAAATAGAACAATTATGTTAAATTAAAGATTACCAATAACTAAAATAAAATAAGAAAGAACATAAAAATAAACTAAAAATAAAAGAAAAAATTAAAAATATATTTTAACATTTTTTACGTTTTACCGGATGACCAGTAATATCGAGTAAAGGCAGCTAATAATTGCCTATAAACATACTTATTTAAGATTTGACTATTTTGAAAAAAGTTAATGAGTGCATTAACCTGTACCAATATGGTTATGATGTTTTAAATCATTCTTTTATCAATTTTGGCTTCGTTGTGTTGAGAAACGCCTATTAGTGCCTGGGCCAGTAATGAAATTGACTTCATGATAATAACACTTTTAAAACCTTTTTAGGGTGTTTCTCTTGACGAGTCTACCACTAGTATTCATACCGCCATATATAAAAGCGGCGCTTTAACCCAGCCTGTCAGTGTCAAATGACTCGGGTGTCGGACTAGGAAAACGCGTCACTAATAAAAAGTGTTTTTGAAATTTTAATTTGAAAATTTTAACACCCCGTATTTTATAAACGAAAAATGTTTTTACCGCAATTGGGAAACACCCTGTATAAATATTTTTTTTTATATATATTAAATATTGTTTTTAATTGGACGTAGTATTCCAAAAACTCTGACCATATAAAACGATATCATATAGTCCTATTCAGATCATGACCCATCCTGTAGATAATAAATTTTACAAACCTATGTTTAAGAATAATTGCACTATTAAAGCAAAATTTAAATATGCAAGTTAAACTATTATTAAACTATTATTATTTTTAAAACTTGGTGGATAAGATGGGTTTAAAATAATGGGTATTGATCTTGCATATTTTGTGTTTAAATTTCGATTTACGTGCAATAAAGTTATGTACTTTGCCAAGTTCATACTTAGTGTTAAAGTAAACGTGACATATTAAGGGGGTAATAATATTATTTATTTGATGTTGAAGGTTCATAGTTAAAAAATGCAGGGTAAGTTTTTTTCGATGTTTAGCACAGGGTGTTTTTCAGATTTTTGCCAATTTTTACAACTTTTTTTTAAACTCATTTGCTATTAAAGTTATGAAAAAAACTTTAAATAGGTTAATTGTGTAAAATTTTCCGTAGAATATGGTAGTGTAATTCGTTTTTTCCAAGTTTGACAGTTTTTGAGAAAATTACCCAACCTATGTTTTTTCTTATGGAATGCCAGGTTTATTGTTATTCATATTAACTGAGCTCTCTTTGAGCTTTCAAAAATATATACCATTATGTATTTTTTATTTCAAATTTTACGGATAATTAGCATTTTTCATAAATTTGGATTTCTTTTGTTGGATGTCATGACAGAAAATAACAAAACATCATTTTTAATACTTATTTTTTAGTTTAACTTCTCTAACTAGGTATTTTAAACCTATTTTTATTAACTGTAATTTTGTTATTTAAATATGCTATATCTAATACATATTTATTTTATTTTCAGTTGGTAAATATACCATTTTTTTCGGTAATAGTGCTTTTTAGTGCCGGATTAAGCTTAAAGCCGTGAAGCGACCGCTTCAGCGCTGAGAAAAGAGGGGTGCAAAAAAGGGTTCAAAAAGTTCGAAATACTGGTATGAAATGTTATATAAGGGTAGAAGGGAGCAATGTGAAGAAAAGGCGAGGTGAGACCATTTTTGGTGGATGACGAGGCGTAAAAGCACATATTAACGTGAAAAGAGGTGAAAAAAAAACGCAAAATAACTGAAAAGGGCGTTTTTAAAGGTTTTTGTTTTTTTGCTCTTCAACTTTTTTGGCCAAGAAAATATTCCCATCTTTCCATCCTGTGTTTTCAAATACCAAGAGGGGGCCAAAATTTATAGTTTGCTCCAAAAAGGTTGGTTCGTCACTGGTGCTTTTCTTTTTGAAGTCATATTTTTATTAAGCTAAAGTAAGTTCATTAAAATAACTTTAAAATATAAAAGTTGATTTTTAATAGGATATCAAGTTGGGTAGCTAAATAAAAAAAGGTATTAAAAAATAAAATGTTTTGTCATTCTCTGTCATGGCCTTCTATAAAAAAAATCAAATATTTAAGAAAAATGCTAATTTTTGGTAAAATTTGAAATAAAAAAACCTCCTAATATATATTTTTAAAAAGCGTAAAAAGAGGCTAATAAATATAAATAAAAATATACAGGGTATTCCATAAGAAAAATCATAAGTTGGGCAATTTTCTCAAAAACGGCTTAACATAAAAACAACTAATTACATCACAATATTCTACGGAAAAACTACACAATTAACCTATCTAAAGTTTTTTCATAACTTTAACAGCAAACGAGTTAAAGAAAGTTGTAAAAATTGGCGAAATCTAAAAATCACCCTGTGGTTCCGAGATGGATCGCAATAGCCATGAACTGTTTTCACTACAGTTGTTTGCTTAATAAAAGAGATCGATAGTCCTATATTAGATTTTTGATATTCCTTATGGTTTTCGAGATACTCTGTAAAACCATCGAAAATGAAACACCCTGTACAGGGATTTTAGAAACCGCGCTGCAGCTACAAAGATGGTTAAATGGTGAAAGAATTATAGTTCTTAAAACTTAGTTTAAATCACCTCTTGTTTCGTTCAAAAACATAATGACTTACTAGAACGTTTTTTTCATTTTTTTTTGTCTATAGCATAGTTAATATTTAAAATAGAAGAAAAGTTTAAATAGAAAACTTTTTAATATTTATATTCTTAATAGAAAGGTAAAATCCGATACTAATTGTAGTTGTCCGTTTTTGAGCTACGACATAAACTTGCATTTTTTAAATGAAAACCGTAGTTGGCTATGACATTTTTAAAAATACCTTTTTATTAGCTTTTTAACGATGGATATAAAGATATACTTTAAATAAAATAATAACGTAGTTTTGGACATGCATAATTATTTTTAAATTTGTTTTTAGCCTTAAACAATTAAACTAGTTTTATTGACAATTACTTTTCTTTTATCTCATCGAGTACTATTAATGTTTTAAATCTATTGTTAAAAAAAGGTAATTGTCTAGAAACTTGCGGCAACTCCCATTTTGACGAAATTTAGTATACAGGGGTTTTTGGGGCGCTGATCACGATCTGAGAATTTTTTTCGGAAACGTTTCATTCCCGAGATATCCATCATCAAAGTTAAAAATCAAACTAACTCAGTTTATACTATATTCCTTCTTTTTTTGCACACAATTATTGATTTTAAGTTAAAGTGGTACACAATATTTGTTTTTTTCCTTTTAAAACCCCGTTATTCTATGTATTTTTCATTATTTAAAAAATTAAATTGCATAGCTTCACTTTTAATAGTCGCAAGCAGAGTTGGGTCGAATATTGAAAATCGGTATTCGAATACGAATACCGGAAAAAAGTATTCGAATACCGAATATTTGAATACTTGGAAGACAAAAGTATTCGAATACTCGGTATTCACAAAAACCTGGAATCGGTATTCGAATACTGAAAAAAAAGATTCTAATACTAGAAAAAAAAGGCCCTCACCTCATTTTTCCCAACTTTTTGTTCCCTTTTGGTATTCTACTAGTGACAATTTTGGTATTCAAATACTGCTTACACATTCCGGTATTCGAATACTCGGAACGCCGGTATTCAAATACTCAAAAAAGTATTCGTCGAATACTTTAGAAGTATATGGAAGTTCGTCGTGGCACACCCTGTATTGGTTATATTTAATTTAAAGTATTTGGTGTCATGTTATTTATTTAAGCAAAAACATTGGATAATTGCCTAATGATGTTAAATATTATCGCATTAATTCCTAGTCCATGTCGTTTAATTTCACAATAATAATGCAATTAGGGTAATAATATTGTTGTACGAAGATAAAAATATTGACGCATGTGTTGAATTTTTATATTGGTGTTAGAGATTGTTAAACATCATAAAAAAACCTTATTTGTTTTTTTTTATGTAGTCCGGTGAATTTAGTTAATATACTGGGTGCCCATGAAATTACTATAAAGCCTGTCGTTTTCTTTAGAAGTTTTATTCGATATTATAGCTTTTATGTAGCACTTCCAGTTAGCCAGAAGTGCTAAAACTACAACTAAAACTCAATTTTAAATGGTTTATCCTGTATGTTTTAAAAAAATGGATTCTAAAAGCAATTCTAGCAAATACATGTGCCACACGCTATACCTATCATAATTAATTTTCGAGAAGATGACGTTAAAAATGTCATGTTACCACCATTTTTATCAATTTGTTAAAAAACAAAAAACATGTTTTTTTTTAAAAAAGGTAGTGCTAAGTAGATACCCCTGATTTTGTTTCTTTTATATCCCGCAAATAAATGCATAAAGTTTCTTTTAACGGCACAGAATAGCACAAAAACAGTACAAAACAGCACATTTTTTTTCAAAAAGGCAGTGCTAAGTGGAAACCCCCTATTTTTCTTTCTTTCTTTTATATCTTGGAAATAAACAGAATATCACAAAAACAGCACTAAATCATATATATATATATATATATATATATATATATATATATATATATATATATATATATATATATATATATATATATATATATATATATATATATATATATATATATATATATATATATATATATATATATACATATATATATATATATATATATATATATATATATATATATATATATATATATATATATATATATTTTTAAAGGCAGTGCTCTATGTAAGGAGACATTTAAGTTCTGGTTAGTTAAAGCTTTTTTTTAATTCGCTTTATTAAGGAATTAAGTTTGGGTAAATACTTGACCCACTTTTTAAAAAATATAATATATATTAAATAATGTTTTCTGTTCAAATAAAACAAAATCTTCACGTGACTTTTAGTGTTCGTTGGTTGGTCGGACGGAAAAGCCAGTGGCCGAACTCTAGACGCTTGTTTACAACACTATTTAATTATTTGTATAAATAAAAGGATAAGGGGGTATAATAACTTTTTAATTATTAACTTTACGAAATAAAGTGCCTCTTCATAAAAAGTCCTGCTAGATGAGAAAATACATTTTGACAAAAATACTTGAATGTTGGATGTACAGGGTGTCCTATTTTGGTTGTCCCTTATGGGAAAATTGGAAACCATAAGAGATATTAAAAATCCGATACCCCATCCTCGAGCTCGTTTTTGGAGAAAACATTTATGGTAAAAACAGATCATCGCTATCGCGAAGCGTTTCAGAGATACAGGGTGATTCTCGATTTTTTCACTTTTTGAAAAGGTCCTGTAGCTTTGTTGTTATTACAGATACTAGAAAACTAATTGCACATTATACAGACACTTTTTTCCGTAGAATCCAGTGGCGTAGCCAAAAATTTTTTGAGCTGTCATTTTTGACATGTGACCCAAACATGTTTTTTTTTATTAGGGACACCCTATAAATGATTAGGTAATTAAATTGCTTGTTTTTTTCTGATTAAAATAATATATCATAGTAGGTGGTATAATACATTTTTTACGTCAAATATTGGAAAAATTATGATTTTAAAGACGCATTGCGGCTTCAATCTGTTTTTTAAATTGTTTTATATTTTTGTTTTAAAAGAAATCTGTCATCCCTTAGCTCAGGAGACATTTGCGTAGAAAAAAAAACAAAAAATTAGTTTACAACAACAATAATAAACAATTTATATTAATTAAACTTAAAAATTTATAAAGTTTTTTTTAATTTTTGATTTTTTTATTTTTGTTTATTTTTTATGAATTCTCCATGGCAACTTAACCAATAGAGCAAAAAAAAAAAAAATTTAAAGTCCAAAAAAAATCGAAAAATTTTTGACACACCCTGTATAACTTTGATTTTTATTTTTTATACAACATTATCATACTAATACAATACCAAATTTTTTTGCTTTAAATTTATAAATAAGGACGCTATGAATTTTTAAATTTAAACATAAAAATAATTATTTTTAATTTTTGGGACACACTGTATCATTTATATATATAAAATAATATTCTTCCTTATCATATATATTATCCACCATAATTTCATCCTTATATATTCATAAATAAAATTGTAGGAAATTTTTAAGGTTAAAAATAAAAAAATCATTTTAATTTTTGAGACACCCTGTATCATTTTTTTATGTATAATAATATTTCTTACCATCACATTTAACAAACATATACCAAAATTTCATCCCTTTATTTTCATAAATAAAATTGTAGGAAATTTTTAAATTTTAAAATAAAAAAATTATTTTAATTTTTTGAGACACCGTGTATCATTTTATTATGCGTATTAATAATCTTCTACATCATATATATTATTTACCAAAATTTCATACTTATATATGTATAAATAAAGTGGTAGGAAATTTTTAAATTTTAAAATAAAAAAATGCGTCTTTAAAATCATAATTTTTCCAATATTTGACGTAAAAAATTTATTAAACCACCTACTATGATATATTATATTAATCATAAAAAAACAAGCAATTTAATTAGATAATCATTTATAGGGTGTCCCTAATAAAAAAAAAACATGTTTGGGTCATATGTCAAAAATGACATCTCAAAAAAATGTTTTGGCTACGCCACTGGATTCTACGGAAAAAAGTGTCTTTATAATGTGCAATTAGTTTTCTCGTATCTGTAATAACAACAAAGCTACAGGACCTTTTCAAAAAGTGAAAAAATCGAGAATCATCCTGTATCTCTGAAACGCTTCGCGATAGCGATGATCTGTTTTTACCATAAATGTTTTCTCCAAAAAAGAGCTCGAGGATGGGGTATCAGATTTTTAATATCTCTTATGGTTTCCAAATTTCCCATAAGGGACAACCAAAATGGGACACCCTGTACAGGGTGGCCCAAAAACTTGTTTCCAAATTAAAATACAGGGTATTTCCTGACTACGGTACGAAACGTTAAAAGGTAATTTGTCATTTTATGAAAAACAAATTCATATAAACATATGTCCTCAGTTGCTTTGTTTCTGAGATACAGGGAACTATTTTTTTATTGTCGGTATTTTATAAATTTCTTAAATACGAAGCCGAAAAAATGTACGATACTAAAAAGTTGTATTTTTAGTTTCTTTATAGGAAAAAAATATAAAAATTACATAAAAAGCCAGTGGCGTACATTTTTCTCTCAATTATAATGGTTGTGGTGCCCACTGAGAGGCCACTGGATCCAATAAAGTCAATCTAGTTATTACTTTACAAGCGCTTTATTACATCAATCAAACGTACCAAATTTTAACCAAATCGGTTTAAGGGTATGTAAGATATTTATAAAATATCGCCTCATAGAAAAATTAACGCCCTGTATCTCGGTAACGAAGGAACTCCGGACATATGTTTATAGAAACTTTTTTCATAATATGACATAACAAACCTCCCTTTAAGGTTTTGTACCGTAGTTAGGAAAAACCCTGTGCTTTAATTTGGGAAAACGTCTTTTTTAGGCCACCCTGTACATCCAACATACAAATATTTTTGTGGAAATCTATTTTCTCATCAAGCAGGACTTTTTATAAACAGGCACTTTTTTCTAAAGTAATAATTAAAAAGTTTTTTTATTTGGTAAGAACTTCCGACGACACGCTGTTTAAAAACCTGACAATGACGCGTTCAACTGGTAAATTTTGTAATCAAAAATTGTTTTCACTCGTGATACTGGATTGCTTTTCTTAGATAACTTTTTCACAAAATTACGACTACCTTAGGGACGGATATGGTAACTCGCTTTCTTTATAAAACACGAAGTATTATTGTTTTTTTTTCTGTTAAATACCTATATTTTTTCCTGTTATTGGTGTAAAACGTGTAAAATCCATAGTACCTAATTAGTGGACTGGACTAATAATAATAATAATAATAATAATAATAATAGCGTAGACAAAAGTAATAACCCAGTAAAGTACGCTTTATAAACAAAACCTTTTAATGTCATTAATAATTAAAGGTTTCCTTCAAATCGAATATATTGTTAATAATTTACAAAGTCATTACCATTGTACAATTCAATACCTGATAAACGATTTTTTGCAGTTTATACCAAGATGTGACAGTGAAGAAGTAATCTTACTTCTTTTAGTAGCTGAATCAATGGCTGTAAGAAATGCGGTTTTGTCCCAAAGTCCAGAATTTAAAGAAATTCGGGTCAGTGCTTATCAGGATGCTACTATGGTATATGATTTACTTACCGTAGCCACAGTGAGATGGGGACAAATTGCACTTTTGCAAGAGGTAAACTTTAAATGTACACTCTTGGACAAAAAAAACCTGACAACCAAAATTTTGTTAAATGTTAATCTTAAATAACTTTTTAGTTTTTTGGCCGATTTAAATTATCTGTTAATACAGTTGTAGCTCCTTTTATCCAGATTATTATTTGATACAGGGATTGCAAAAAGTTTTATAGGATTAGGTGTTATACAGGGCAAAACCAAATGTTGCCTTTTGACCCTGTGAAATAATTTCACGTCACATTTTTTACCAGCGTATTTGATTTTAAATCCCCATCTTTTTTAACATTTTCATTTTTTATTTATATTATTGCTTCTATTCTAAAAGAAAATACAATTTTTTAACAAAAAATGCATTTTAGTTATGATGGTTGTAATATACGCTATACATGCTGTTACAAATTCGAGGAATACCATTAGGATCTCGGAAACGGTAAGACATACAGGGTTGGTTAAATTGGGGCAAAGTTGTGCATTTTTATGATTAACAATATTCCGTTTTAAAACTTTAAAAAATTGCAGCCGTTCCGGAATTATCCGGCCAAAACCGAAATTTTGCGAAACAGTTTTTATTGTTTTCTCGGTTTATTTGAAGAGATATTATTTGAAAAATAACGACACATTAACATTGCCACTTTTCCTGTTCTATAAAATGATGTCACTAAATTTAAAATCCGACGTTTTGTCTTTGAGGCACCATCATCAACTTTGTTTTTTTTTAATGGGCGGAATATTTTTTTAAACCTAATACTCTCCTATTTCAATTCTAAATACAACGATATATCACAATTTACATTTTTCCGACGTTTTAAACAAAAAACCACCATCCACTATTTTTTCCATTAAAAATTACGTCTTTATTCCAAACAGTTTTGGAGATTTCCATTTTAAGGTAAGTATGCATCCATTTATTTTTATTACTACTTATTTTTATTCCTTTTATTAATTTATTTATGAATAATTTAACTAACAGGATAAAATAATTAAGGTAATCTACATACATTTACTTATACGTAATAAAATAAAGCATTTAATTTAATCAAACGCCTCTATCAACTTTATCGTAGTCTGTCGTAAAAAATGGATGCATACTTATCTGCAAACGGAATTTTCCCCGAACGTTTGGGGTAAAATCGTTATTTGTAAAATGTGTAAGTTTAATAAGTTTAAAACCAAATATTCCGCCCATTTAAAAAAACTAAGTTGATGACGACGAAACGTCGGATCTTGAATTTAGTGTCTTTATTTTATAGAATAGAAAAAGTGGCAATGTTAATGTGTCGTTAGTTTTAAAATAGCTCTTCAAATAAACCGAGAAAAGAAACTGTTTCGCAAAATTTCGGTTTTGACCGGATAATTCCGGAACGGTGGCAAATTTTTAAAAACGAATATTGTTAAGCATAAAACTGCGCAACTTTTTAATCAACCCTGTATTTCTTACCGTTTCCGAGATCCTAATGGTGTTCCTTGAATTTGTAACAGCCTGTATTGCAAACACATTGGGGAAACTTAAGATTTGAATGGTCATATTTGTGAAAATAATAAATTTAAGTATGACTAATGTATATTTTTAAAATAGCTTTTTACTGATGATATAATATACAGGGTGTTTTTTTCTTAAAATTATACTTTTGTCGTACCCTTGTGTATGTTAAGAGGTTATAATAAAAATCTGATTACTGATTTAGATTATTTTTTATTACCAAAAATAAAAATTTTTAGGGAATTTTAAAATTATATCTTGACAATAGATAAACAAACTTAATTATTTTATTTAAAAATTGCAATCCCCATATTAAATATTTTTGATAGAAGGAGCTATAACTGGACCAAAAAATAATTTAAATTGGTCAAAAAATCAGAAAGTTTTTTAAGATTGGATTTGAATAAAATTTTGTTTGACCTTTTTTTTTGTCCAAAAGTGTATTTTTTAAAATATTATTGCACTGAAGTTAAGGAAAATCTTTTATAATAAAAAACCAAAAGTTTAAGTATGACATTTTGCCAACAGTTTTTAGTGTTAATTGTTTTTTTAAATTTTTCTTTTTTTTTTAACATAAATATTTTATTTAAGCTAATCTGTAATTATTGGGTATACAGAATCAATGTAGTAAACATATTAAAAAGAATTTAATGCAATATATTTTTAAATAAACGTTATTTATTGTATTTACGTAAATTAGCGTCTTATGGAATTTTTTAATAATAATTTTACGAACAAAAAGTTAATATTTATAAAAAGTTTAGATATCAAATTAAATTGTATCAATCATCTAAGATGTTTGGTCAAAAGTAAGATAAACTTACTACATATTAGTACTAATTTTTGATTAAATATAACAGTTTTTGCAACAGCTCGTAGAAGACTGATACAATTTAATCTGATGGTGCCTTTTAACTTTAAGACCATGTAAAACTTTATACATGGTGTCCAAGAATAAGTAGGAAATCTTTCGGATTCATATAGAACACATGAAAATAATGTGATAAGTCCTATAAAAAAATTCCTAAAGCCTTTCTTTACAAAGATATGTGCCCTTAAAGGACGCCGCTGTAATTTAGTTATCTTTAATAACTTTTATAGTACTTGGTATAATGATATAATTTTTTAATATGATAAATAATAGTTAGGACTCCTTGAAATGGTATCATTGTATAATATCTGCCTTCATTCGTTCTCCAGAGATTAACTAACCCTTACACAATAGTGTTAAATATTTATACACGTATAATAAAGAAGTGAAAAAGTATTTTTGGGTAGCTTTAACCCTTAGCTAAGAAAAAGGTACTCCTGTTTGATGTCGCTAAATTAAAGCGTTTTTTTTTTTGTTTAGTGGGACATCCAAAATCATTAGGTTATTCTGTTACAAATGGTACTAAAGAGACTTGTTTTTTTCACGACACTAAAAATAATGTTGCAGTATTGTGAAGGTTTCCAGAATACTCGATAATTGGAGGTAAAGATCAATTCAATAGTAAAATAGTCACAAGCCTCATACATGTAAGTCGACAATCAACTATCACTGTCTAATTGCGTCGTTTAAATAGTGTGCGAGCAACAAAAAGGAGAATAATTGAAAGTGAGACAGAAGTAATGGCCGCCTGGCCTTTTTATTATTGACGTTTAGTCTAAAAAATGCTTAGAATAAGAAGGAGCCTATGTCGAACTGACAAACGTAATTAATAAATAGAGTCTTATTTAAGCAAAAAGGTATATTTTACTTTATAGATATCAGACAAGAGTACCTTTTTTAGGTAAGGGTTTAGCTATTTTAAAATGATATTTGCATTCGTTTTAATATACGTGGCATAAAAACTTTTAGTACTATTGTGTAAGGGTTAGACCGCGCCTGGCAACGTAACAAATGCAAATGGTTTACAAGACCATTTTAGGGAGTCCCAACTGGTATTTACCATATTAAAAAAATATTTCATTATACCCAGTACTATAAAAGTTATTTAAGAACAATCCATTTCCAGTAGCGTATTTTAAGAGCCCATATCTCTGTTAAAAGGGGATTTAGGAAAAAATATAGGAATTTCTCACATTATTTTACGTTACATGCTTTCCATATGAATCCGAGAGATTGCCCACATATTCTTGGACACCCTGTATAAAGAATAACTTTTTAAATTAATAATAAAAAGGTTTCCCATATGCCACCATCTAACATAAATAAACTGTTTATAATATTTTTATTCTAAAACATGTGATTCACATTTGCAGTTTTAAACATTATTTATATTTTAAAATATATTTTTTTATTAAAACGACTTTGGTACCACTGATACCACTATGATACGTTTTTTAAAAGATAAATAATGACAAACAAGTTTCTTAAATCGAAAGTAAGAATTTAATTTTATCCAGGCTTTTGTTTCGGTGTTTGAAAAATAAGCACAAACTTTAATAGCGCCTTTTGGAGTTGATTGCAGAAGGTGCGGGAAATACGGGTTCTTGATCCCTGGGGACCCAAGCTGAACTTACCCTGCCATTAAGTAGTACCGTAAGAGTTTTTTTTATTTATTTAAGAATAGTTTTAAACCCCCTTCTTTTTTTTGTAACATGGAGATCCGTGACTTTGGAATTACATTTTGGACAATAAATGTAATAAAATGTAACATTTGGGGGCTCTGACAAACACCGTTCATCGTTATTTTTACTCAAGAAAATTTAAATGTGCCTGCAATACTTTTTAATAACCCTACTTTAGGTATGGCCGCCTTCATTCCTAGCGGTAATTAGGGCGGATGGCATATGATATCCTGTGAGGGATGCATTTGGCATTTGATTAAAATTTTTTGGTGAAACCTATATGGACTTAAAAGAGGATCCATTATGATACCTCTCTGATATTGTTGCTTAATGCTAGGTATTTGAGGGAGCCTCCATAAATTACGTGAGGCATTTAGGGGGAGGAGGGGTCGACTTGAATCTTGAATCTCACCTAATCTCACTGGAAGGGGGTCTGTGCAAATATCACGTATTTTTCTTCCGCTGGAGACAGGAAAAAGTTAACGAAATTTGGGCAGGTCCTCCCAAGAAAAATGTATCCTGTGATGCAGTTACTTTTTGGTGAAGGGCCTTTTTTTTCTCTTAAAAATTACTTCGATGACAAAATCATTTCCGGTTGGAGAAATGGTGCCTTTTACATTCCCAAAATTTCACGTGGGGATGGGAAGAAGGGGGTTGAAGCAAATCTTATCAGGGGAGGGGTCCAAAAATGGAAAAACGCCTTACGTAATTTATGGACCCCCTTAGGATCTATGTGTGACTATGTGTGTGCCTAAAGTCAGGACTCCCGATCTTGTCTTTATAATTGTTCGGTATTTTTAATAAAAATTTGAAGACTAGTAAGACAAAATAAACCAAATTGTAGGCAAGAAATGACAGATATAAATATCAAACTGAAACTTGTGTGCTATTTTGAAAATAAAATTGAAAATGAATGGAAGGTCTTGTGGCACGTCATTTTAAAGGTCCTGACGAGTTCTTCATACCCCTAGAATATTAAGTCAATACCTTTACCGACTAAAATATGGCGGTAATTTAAAAATATCTGATTACCTAATTTTGATGGCCATATGTGGATGAATGTGGTAATTTCCTAAAGGTCTTTTAAAAATCTTTTTAAAGGTGATATATATTACAGGGCGCATCATTAACAAAATATATACTTTATTACTATATTAATCCTATATATTATAGCCCATATCCCCATTTTAAAAATCTTAAAATTATTTTTTTAAAAAGTACTCGTCAGGAGCTTTAAAATGATGTGCCGCAAGACCCCCTTTTCCATTTCCTTTTTTTTAATGGCGCCCAACTCTCAGTTTGACATTTATATCTTTAATTTCTTGCCTTAAAGTTTTTTTTATGTTGTCTCACTAGAGTTCTTAAATTTTCATGAAAAAACCGAACAATTCAAAAGTTAAAAGGGGGTCCAGACTGTAGACACGCACTGTAAAATATTTCTGGATCCCTACAGTAACCTTATATTTACGCACCAAAAACTATTATAGCTATTTATTTATTTTTAGTCTTTAGAAAGATCTATGAAGTTTTCATTTGAAGAACCACATCTTTGGAAACAGCATGCGCTGGCTCTGTTGTCTATAGGAAATTATGAGCACGCATTGGCAGTATTAAAAGAGGTCATCAGGCTGGAACCTAACAATGCTAGCAATTGTCTTTTGGCAGCCAAACTTTGTTATGAACATCTTAACTTGGCAGAAGAAGGTAAGCATCTGATGGTATTATTGTTTTCATACGCCTTAGGTAAAATAATACGTTTTAAATGTAGCAATAACAATACAAATTTTGCTGGGTCTTAAAAAACAACGCTAGTGTATGGCCACATACCATATATCACATTGAATATGAATACGGCAAAAAAACTTATCGGTTAGAGCTTGGATGTCGAACCAATGGCACGCGAGGTAAAGTCTTGGGCACGCGAGTGTCTTGATATTTTTTAAGTGAAAATTATACGGTGACCGGAAGGGCAAGGGTGGAAATTTAAAGTAGAAGAGCTTTTTTGCTCTTCAATTTTGACCTCAGCCTAAAAAGCATTTCATGGCCTTATGGGACGCCTAGGATATCATCTAAAACTTTTAAGTTGAAGACCTTTTTTTGCTTTTCCAAATTGTTTACTTACTGACTTCAAAGTATTTCATGGCACGTGTAGGACTTCGTTTTACATTTTTGTACAAAAATTGCACATTGATACGAAAAGGTTCGCCATCCCTGGGTTAGAGTGTTAAGACTACTCGCCTAAAACCTAGTCCAGACCTACATACATTTCCTTCCCCCAAACATAAAAACATTTGTGTAAAAACTGTATGAAAGCTGTTTAAAAACATTCAAACAACGTAATACTAAAGGAATTTCAAAATTTAAACAAATGTTTGTTAATACATTTCAAACAGCTTTTATATAGGTGTGTGCGAATAATTCGAACTTACGAATTATTCGTATCGAATCGAATAATTCGTACATTCGAATTATTCGAAAGTTCCCAAATAATTCGAAAAATCGAATCATTCGAAAAATATGGAATAATCTGAATTATTACGAATTATTGTAGTAATCGCGAATTTTTGAGGATATTGAATTTAGGATTTCGTATGTTTGATATTTAAATATAAATTTGACAAATAATATACATAAATACATTTTATTTGAACCATAAAATTTAATTCTTAAGCTAAAAACCATTCTTGATCTCAAATATTTTCCTTAGATTAGAAATTTTATTCTTTTGATTCAAGAAACGTATTTTCTCCCGGATGGTGTTCTTAAGTCAAGATTTTGACTCTTGAATCAAGTTAATTTTTTTATCAGTGTGTGTATAACCTTTTTCTCATAATTTTTTTCAAAAGTAAATTAAAAATTATGAAAGGTAAAATGAATTGGAAAGATTTCTTGCTAGTATAATAGTATCTTAATTTTTTTTTATAACTTAGATCAGAATAAATTAAAATTAAGCAATTTTCTTCTTCGGATAATTAATTTTTTATCAAATAAGATATTATGGGTCAGTGGAATATTTTAATGCCCGATTTTATGGAATCTCAATTGGATAAAATAAAGAATCCATTCATATTTTGATATTTAATAAATAATTCGCATTATTCGTGAAATATTCAAAAATTTTCGAATTATTCGAAATTTTTCGAATCAATCGAAATTTTTCGAATTATTTGTCATTTCGAATAATTCGGAAATTCAAATGATTCGAATCGAATATTAATATTCGATTCGATTCGATTCGACTCGAACGATATTCGCACACCCCTACTTTTATACAGTTTTTATACAAATGTTTTCATGTGTTCGGGCAAATGTATGTAGGTTCGGACTAGGCTGTATGATTAATAATAATTATGTTAATTATATTCGTTAATTAAAATTTTTCTGTTAAGCTTCTACTTGTTAGTAAAAAATGCTCAAGACTGCTTTCCCACAGATTTATGCCCAATTTTACAGTTGCAAGTAAATGCCAAAAGTGACAGCAATATATTTTAAATGGATAGGTTCATGTACAGGGTGGCGCTTTTGTGTTACCTTGCAAAGTATAGGGAAAACTAAAAGAAATGAAACAAATCTGATTGCGCAATCTCGATTTCTAAAAAAATGTAAATGGAAAAGTTTTAGGGATTTTTACGTAGAATTCAGTGGTGTACATATACTTTTCCATTGACTTTTATTTTAAAATTATAACATAAAATTAGGTTTTTCTAAATGGAATACCCTGTATATGTTATCACCAATAAAAAGGTCTCCTTAAAAGCTGTAAAAATACCACATTTCATATATTTAATTTGTCAAAGTTTCGGTAATATAGCCATCGTCAGGACTTCGATAGTAAAATTGCATTTTTAAATAAAACACCCTGTATATTTTATCACCATTAAAAAGACATTGTTAAAACCTTTAAGACCTTTCAACTGATAACAAAATATCCAGGGTGTTCAATTAAAAAAATTAACTTTGTGTCATAATTTTAACTATAGGTACGCCACTGAATTCTACGTAAAAACCCTAAAACTTTTCTATTTACATATTTTTTTTAACAGTAATATTAAGCGAGTTACAAGTGCCTGACCAAATTGGCAAAATTTGAAAAAACACTCTGTATCTCCAAAACGAATCAAGTTAGCCACGATTCACTTTTACCACTGAATTTGTTTTAAAAATCGAAATCGAGATTGCGCAATCAGATTTGTTCTATATCTCTTTTAGTTTTCGTTATACCTTGCAAGGTCAACAAAAAGGCGCCACCCTGTACCAGTTAAGTTCAACTGAACCTTAACTAAACTTACTATTGTAAAACTCGGCATAAATGATGTAAGTAAATAATACATTTTTATTTTAGTAATTAAACCGTAATATTCAATTTTACTAGAAAAATATTACCTTTACACACTAACAGCCGTATTTACCAACCTCTGATAAATATTTAGCAGGCTGATATCCGTTTGACTGTCAAATAAAGTGACTGAGTTAACTATATTTTTTGAAAGAAAAACTTTAATGATTTTAGCAATGTATGTTACTTTTTTCTTTTTTGGGGATAAGTTAGTTGTAGCATCAATATGTAGTAAATGGCACCTTAAAAAATATTATCAGAAAGATAAATCTTAGAAAACAGATAACTATCAGGTTGACAACTATGAGAATGGTGAATACGGCCGTTAGTAACTTTTAATTAGGTTGCTATTTATATTTAACATTTTATTTTCCAGTAGAGTTAAACATTTAAGGGAAGTCTAAAGATATAAGAATGTTAATAACGGATTAAAAATCACTTTTAAAGTATTAAAATATCCCTGTTATTGTTTCATATTTTTTTAATAAGTACAATAGTAGTTTTCACTATTGACTTCTAAAACAATGCAAAATATTTGGTCATAGGCTTGAATTCTCGGTTGCTTTAATTTATATTAAGTGGCAAATGATATGCTCTGTTTATACATGTGCATGTATGTATATTCTGTCTATGGACACACAAGGATAATTCCAGCAAGCTAGCGTCCGCGCCTTTGACCTAAAATAGCATTGTTTTTGCGTCTATATTAAAAAAGTATGTTTGATATTAGTGGTGTGGATTTTTTTGTACATTTTCAAAGAAAGTAAGTTTTTTAAACACTTATGATGTATCACACCATTCGATCAATAAATTAAACTAGTTTTAACATATTTTAATTAAAAAGAAAAAAATATTTTTTATTATTTTACATTTAGTTTAATTAAATTTTAAACTTTTACACAGAAAACTAGATTATAGATAAATTATTTGATTTAAATGATTTTTAACTTGAAGAATATTTTTTTTTCAAATCGGACAAAAATTTACATATTTCCAATACGTTCTGTTACCTCCAAAATTCATTATTACTGTAGGCGTTGCTAGGCGACGTAGTTTTCCGGTCATGACCGGGAATATTTTTTCTCCGATCTGCCAAAAATCAACATATTTTCAATTCATTTTCATATCACCAAAATGTAGGTACAAAGCGTGGCTAGAAATATTTTTATTTCCAACCATGTATGTAATGTTGAAATTTTTGACTTTTTAAAGTTTAAAATTGTCACTTTTCTGACTTTTACTTTTATCCGATGGAAAAAAGTTAACTCTCCTCCCGAAGGCCGAAAGTAAAATAAAGTAAAAGTAACCGTAGTAACCGTCACAAAAATTAAAAAATTTGCCAACTTGACATCTGGTGTGATATTTAAGACATCTCCAACCGCGATTAATGTCTGACCAGCTTTTCTCCAATTTTAAATACTAGGGTCGCGTGTGACATTAATATAATCATAAAACAATACGTTGATCACACATTGAAACCTATTTTTTTAGGTTGACACATTTTTAACCTTAAAAACAAAGAGAAATTTAAAAATACATGGTTTTGAATAAAATAGTATACAAACCTCGGTAAAAGTTTTATTACTGTCTCGAGAAATAATTCACATCCGCGCTACGCGCTTTAGTAAACCGTTCTTTTCTCTTGGCAGTAATGATATATTTTCCACCTCAGTATGTAATGTACCTATTTTCTCCGATCGGACGAAAATTTACTTATTTCCAATACGTTTTCTTACCTCGAAATAGCATGTTTCCCGTAGGTAGAAGGCATTGTTAGGCGATGTGCTTTTCCGGCCATGGCTGGGATTATTATTTCCGGACGCTTACTTTTTTTATGCTTTCAATATTTACTAATAACGGCCATAAAGTGACCACACGTCCCGATTTTGTGCGGAACAGTCCCGCTTTTTGGAGATTTGTCCCGCATGCCGCCGATTTAAAAAAAATTCTGATTTTTTGAAAAGTCCCGACTTGTGGTGGGATAGAGGTTTTTCGGGAGTCAGGACCTTGGGGAATAAAAGATAATTTGATAAGATTTTAAGGGTGATTACTTTTTTTTTTGCTATTACCATTACATTATTTTGAAATCAAATATTGTTTTTGTTTATATTTATTAAACTAAAAAATTATATTTTATGCTACCTAAAACGAAAATTAGGCAAAGCATTTTCCGGACTGTAAGTGGTTTCACCATCATCCGGAAATATATAACTTGTCTTACACTGTTACGCAATATACTATTAGTGGTAAAATGTATTATAAACATGTAGATTTCCGTCGGATCGAAGAAAAAATAGTGGTTTAAAGATTTTTTTTTTTTTGAAATGGTTAAGTACCAATCTTTTTTAGGGTATAGAATTTAGCTTACAAGCAAGAGAAAAGGAACTTAGTAATCCGTCAGGTCTTCTAGGTAGATGTCATGTCTATGCAGGTATTGGATATCATATACTGGCGGAAACAAATCTTCTTAAAAGGAGAAGGAAATTTTAAGATGCAAAGCAATTCGATAATATAAGAAGGTAATGTTATATTACTGCGTTTCTGTATATTTTAAGAAATATAATATACAGTGTAGTTCATTAGGTGTACAAATGGGACACTCTCTTTATTTATAGTTTGTTGATTCTTTTGTCATAAAGTTTGTCCATAGTCCTGAATTATTCTTTGGCTATTAGTCGAAATGAAAATACGTCTTAGGATGAAAAACGTTTCTGTATTTGCCGACGTTCCTAAATTAGGCCATCCTCAGGGCAATCAAAATATTTCTCCTGTGTTAAATATGTTATAATGATCAGGAACATGCTAATATTAGAGCTTGGAGTTTTGTTTTGTTTGGTCATACAATATACCAATATTTATTAATTTACACAACCATTACAAGCTAGGCATACACAAAACACTGATTTCGACGAGACGTCTAGAGTTATTTACTGGTAGATGCCAGTATAGTGAATCATTCACTATACTGGCATCTACCCAGTAAATAATTTTAGACGTCTCGTCGTAAATTAGTGTTTTTTTTGTGTATGCCTAGCTTGTAATGGTTGGTAAATTAATAAATATTGGTATATGTGTATGACCAAACAAAACAAAAACTCCAAGCTCATAATATTAGCATGTTCCTGATCATTATAACATATTTAACACAGGAGAAATATTTTGATTGCCCTGAGGATGGCCTAATTTAGGCCGAAACGTCGGCAAATACAGAACGTTTTTCGTCCTAAGACGTATTTTTATTTCGACCTAAATCCGATCCCAAAGAAATTCTAATCAGTAAACAGAGGTCACTTTTTCAAAAATCAAGTCCTGAATTATATTGGCAGCAGTAAGTTTTAAGTCCGTAAGAGAATAAATAACATAACAAGTAACATAGTCTTATATAAATAATATACACACACAAACTGTCCTCGGATGGGGTTTATAAATGGACAAATGGATAAAAAAGTACATTTATATGATTCACTAAAGACAAAATGCTGATTTTGTATACATGGTACGCAAAAACTTGAAAAACATTATTTTTAATCAAGAGTAGACTACCTTTAATTTAGATTTTTTAGTAAATATCATTAAGAAAATTTTTAGTCTGGGGGGCCAGGGCTATTTCGTGGTCGATCAGTGTCCACGAAGTTTCAGAGTGTATTCCTATGGATTTTGCCCTGCTAAATTCTAATTTTAAACTTGCTTTTGTGTCGGAAGTGACGTGAATGTGCTATAAACAATTTAATTGTTTATAACGTTCTAACTCCTAAACAAAAAGAGATGAAAACTTTTTTAAATAAAATTTGTCCTAAAAAAAATCTACAATATATGACGTTTTATAAGCATTATTCTGATTTTTAGAACCGGAGATATGGCAATATTAGTGCAAAACCATTGCAAAAATTACGGCGTTTGGGCAAATTTTTACTTATAACTCGGCTTAATTTTGACTAAAGTAACTCTGTAATAGCTCAAATTAAAGGAAAAGTTACCAGCTTCAATATTATTTATAGCAAAGGTATCACAATTATAAACAGATATTTTTAATAAAAAAGGTTTATAATTTGTTTATACTTCTTTTTGGTTACTAAAAGTTTATATTATAGCAAAGCAAGTTACATATTAAAATTGTATGATTCAAGACAAAGAATTTAGTGTATAATATGTATAATTTAAATATATTTTTAATATGATAAATCAGTTTTAAAGTACGCGTGTCGTTACGCGCCGAACGGCTAAAACCGTATATAATAAGTATGAGTGTACGTTAGGCCATGAATTACAATATTTTCGACAATACGATTTAATTTTTTTACTAAAATCAATTAATACTTATTCTATGTACCTAATTTATTTCTTACATGTTCTTCTTTATTTATTTTTTTTTAATAATTAAAAAAATATTGTACATGACTCGTGTCGAAATTAATATTCACACTCATGGTATTGTCGCACACGGCTATCGCGTCGTACGACAGCATTTTTACTCGTTATCATATATATCACTTTCGACACTTGTTATGTATTATACTATTGTATAAAAATGCTAAAGAACCGCATGCATGAAGATACTTATTAACAATTAACAAGTACTATCTTAATTATTGGAAATATTTAAAAAAGGTGGAAAATTTAAATTAACATTTTAAAAACTAAATATATATTAAATATATAGGTAACGAATAAATGTTTATTAAAAACTAATAGTTGCAGCTACTAATTAAACAAGTAAAATCTTATTTAAGGGGTAGATACCTGTAAATGCTTAAATTTTTATTGATTTTTATGTTTTTTTGAAAGAGTCATTATATATTTTCAAAAATTGGTATGTAGTTTACTCAGATATTAAAATAATATAATATATACTTTGTTTCATTTTAATTATTCAAAATGGCGGCTGTACGCATAATTTTTTTAAGAAGGTCGGAGAGAGACTTCTTAATCGGCGGGCACTCTAGCATCCTTTTTAGATTTTAAAATCAAAAACTAAATTTTTTTGTGTTTAATAATGTCAAAATTTGTTGGTGAACCTAAAAAGCAAGAAAATAAATAAATCCAAGATAAACAATACTTGAACAAAATAAAATGACTTGGCTTAATTTTTCCATCGTTTTTGCTTTATAAACGACATTTTTTTTTATTTCGGGATTTTGGAGGTTCACATAGAAAGTAATGTTGGTAAAAATATGTGTGCAAAATTTCAGGAAGATCAGTCAATAACTTTTGGAGTTATGGTGCCCGCCAATTTCATAATAAAGTTTTGAGGAAAACGCGTTTAAAGTTTGAATAAGTACATAAGAATTCATTGATTATAGTGACTTACCGACTCTGTAATATGGAAAATACTGAAAATTATGTTCTAAAATTTTAGGGACTTGTTCTTAAAGGACTATACTAGCATATTTTGATTTTTTTTACATTTTACAGGGGAGATTCCTTAAAAAATGCGCGACAACTTAAAACAATTTTTAAACTGTACTTACATCATTATAAATATTAATGTTCAATCAAATAAGAAATAAAAGAGAAAATATGTAAGAAAAAAATTAGGTTTATCAAATAAGTATATATTAATTTTAGTCAAAAATAAAATCGTATTGTCGAAAATATAATGTTCCGAATCACCTCGTATAAAAACACGTACCTCCGTTTTTATACCTTTATTAACAATGAAACGTAACTATGGTTACAACAACGACAAAATCTTTACTTGTCAATGTCTCGAAGTTTACAACACAAAAGTCGAATCTATACTAATCCAGTCAGAGGTTTTTGTCGCCCTTTTATAGTGTGATGGAAGAGTAAAGAATGATCTAGAATTTTGGAGAAATATCGCGAAAATTCCATAGTACGGGATGGCATAAAAGATATTAATGGATAATTCGGGCGTTTTCGGAAACCTTTGAAACTGATGAAAGAACTTGGAAAATCTAAGGTAAATTATTCAAATAAATTATGTCCGTAACAATATATATATATATATATATATATATATATATATATAATGTAAAAATTCTCTAAATGCCGTAATTTTGCAAATTTTGCACTTATATTTCCATATCTCCGGTTCTAACAATAGATCAATGCTTATAAAACATTTGGTAGATTTTTTTGGGATAAAATTTTTTAGGAAAAAATGTTTCCATCTCTTTTAGTTTAGGAGCTAGAGCATCATAAACAATTAAATTGTTTATAACAAAATCCCGTCATTTCCGACACAAAATTAAGTTTGAGATTCGAATTCAGCGGGTCAAAATCCATAGGAATACACTCTGAAACTCCGTGGACAATGACCGGCCACGAAACAGCCCTGGCCCTTAGTCTATTTATCTAGAATCGGATTTTAAATGACTTTAATAATCATACAGGAGTATCAAAAGTTACATAAAACTGATTTTGGAGTTATCAAAAATTAATTATTTTAAATTTTTACAATAAAATGACCCAAAAACTTTTATAATTTGCTTTTCAAACACCTGCTTCCTCCAAATTCTTACACAACCCAATTTTTCAGCTGTAAACAAATGTGATCAAGGCGTTTTTGTCAAATTATGAATTTCAATAATTTTTTTTTTTTCGATTACAAACTTTATTCTAAATAAATTTTCTGAAGGACATTTTGCTTAAAAATTAAAAATAAAGGTATTTGCTTTTGGGGAAAAAATCTTTATTTTCTACTTACATACAATGAATCTCTTAGACAAGGTATAACCTTTAGAGTGTAAGACATATAAAAATGAAACTTGGTATTGGTAAGTGGTATGAGAAGAGGAGAATATGACATATTTTTTATTTTTCGATTACTTTCTGTTTAACCAGAAATTACTCTAATTTCAAATTTTAAAATGGATCACCCTGTATATTTTAACATAGACTCCTGAGACAATTCTAGATAGAAATTTTATATTTTTAAAAGTTTTTACGCCTACTTGATTTTTGAGAGTCATTTGTAATATTGCATTCAGGTGGCCATAATCCGTTATTTATGTCCTTATGGTCAATCCGACTGCAAATAAATAGGTATCGTTAGATTCGTCAATTTTTTTTCAAAAAGTGGTGGTCTAAAAATGGTTGTCATTTAAAAAATAATTAGACACGAAAATGTCAATTTATCATATTGTTTTATTCCCATCTTTTATGCTGCTCACTAAAAGTTTGCGTTTGTATTTTTCTAACATCACCTGGGGTCCTTAGATTAAATTAAGCCATCTATTAAAAATGTGACATTCTAATTTCAAATTGTCGCAGGAATCCGAAATGATAAAATAAACAGGGTGTTTAAAATTGGAGCCATTTCCGGTTAAACCGGAAGTGAGACGAAAGTAAAAAATATGCAAAAACTTCCCTCATCTTATACAATTTACCTATACCAAGTTTTATTTGGATATGTTTATTACTGCAGGAGTTATCGCTTGTTTAATAAATTTGTTGACACCCGGTATTTCTAATAAGTATATCTCGTCATTACACAGAAATCCTATCCCGAAATTAACTTTAACATATATTTTTTAATAAATAAGATTTAAGGTAGTCAGGGGCGGATTTAGGCCTAAATGTAGGGGTCCAGAAATGAAACATTTTGGGCCCCGAAAATGAGATAAAAAAATGTTAGAAAGTTAGGCCCTTTTAAATATTTTTAGGTTCGAAAAAGCAATTTCGCCTAGAGCCCGTTTTAGCTATAAATCGCTAATGAAGGTAGTGCTGCCGGTGTAAGAATTTTTATTCAGAAAATTATGAAACTATAAATATTGGTACTTTATAATATGAATATCAACTAGTTACGTTTTTAGAATTTCACAGAGAAGTAAAAAAAGTTAAAAATAGTATAAAATAATTGGTTTTAACATTGATCTTTATAGGATATCGCAGATTTTATTTTATTTCACAAGAACTGCCGACTAGATCTCAATGAAAGTGGTATTAACAAAAAGAAAAAAATCTAAACATTTTAGATAAATAAAATCCTACTTTCAAAGCTCTGGAGTATTTAAATAATTGAACAACTCCGCCCAAAAGGTTATGATGCGCGCGAAGTTGTACCATTCATCAAATGTGGTATTTGGGGAAGTATGTTTGTTTTGTACTAAAAACTGTATACAGTGTGTCTACGTAAGTTGGCGTCATATGGGAAACTTTTTATTATTAATTTTACGAAAAAAAATCTTCAAAAAAGTTTTTATGGTCCAAAACTTAAAATGCAACCAATTTGTATCAGTCATCTACACGAAATAATTTTTAATTCTAAACATAATTTATTTATAACAGTGTTTGATGTTAGCAAAAATACAGGTACTTTACTCTTGAGCAAAAATTTCATTTTTGGCCAAACACCGTAGATGACTAGCAAAATTTAATATCTGATGATTGTATTTTAGATTTTGGACCATGCAGAACTTTTTATAAAGAATAACTTTTTTTGTAAATTTAATAATAAAAATGTTTTCCATATGACGCCAACTTACGTAGGCACAATGTATAGTTTTTAGTACAAAACAAACATGCAATTTAATATGTTTGATTAAAACAGTTAATTAGTAAATACATTACAATATAAAACCAATAACTTGTTTAAAGATCTTTGATGATCTCTGTTTTTACTCAGTGTTGCCAAATATAACACTGTCATATATAAGTCATAAGTCAAATTACCTTAAACTTATTTGACTCTTGTAGTATTGGTAGTACTATCTTACTGTTTTTTAATTATTTATTAATAAAAGCTAGGAAAACGTTAATGTAAAGATACAAAAGGTTAGTTTTATTATTTTAGTGCTGTAGAACTAGAACCAAACGATCACCTCTCTCGTTACTATTTGGGCTTACAACTCGCAATCATAGGTAAAATGGGCGAAGCACAAAAACACATCCGAATAGGCCTGGACTTGCAACCTGAACATTCTTCGACATTGCATTTACTAGCTTTAGTATTGTCAGCAGAAAGACAGCATAAGTTGGCCTTGTCTATAGTAGAAAATGCATTGGAAGAATATCCGGATTGTCTAAATTTGTTATACGTTAAGGCACATTTGGAATTAAATGAAAAGGGTGGTGAGGTAGGTTACCTATGTATTAAGGTAGTTGTCGTGGTATAGGAGTATCATCAGAAAATTCTAAATTTTTGTGTACATATTAAAGAGATTATAATACAATTACCCTTAAAATCTGAAGTTGATTGACCTGTTAAGATCTCTGCGATAAGTCCAATTAAAAATGGTATTCATGTATCGATCTATACTACCTGTACAGGGTGTCCGGATTTCGTTGCAATTGCAGGGTATCTTGGGTATTATTAGAGATAGAGACTTGCGGTTTTCGCGAACTGTTGCTACTTTGTGGTAAAACGAAAGATGACACTAAAATATTTTTCATTAACCTCTTAGTTTTTGACATACAGGGCGAATTTTTTTATTTTTTTAATTTTTGGACTCCCCTCGTATTTTAGTTGTCTTGAAACTTACAACAAAAGTAAAAACTGATATAAGTAGATAGTTTTACGTAAAATCCAGTAGCGTAGATAGATTTTTTAAAATTTTATATTTTTCAAGATAGGAACCAAACATATGATTTTTCTAATGGAACATCCTGTACATCTTTTATTCATTAAAATATAGAGGACGTGGGCATTTTAACAATATATAATACCCAATAGTTATTTTATATTTTTAGACTTTAAATTAACGAAGGAATATTTTAGCCCTCAGTTTCTTATTTGTATAAATTTTACAGCAACATCTAAGTTTTTATTTTTAATTTTATATTTTACTTTGCCCAGTACTCTTATTCACCTTTTGGTTTATCAACTTTGTTCACCTATTAATTAGTTAACAACTGAATATTTTGGATCACCACCCCTGTGTTTACACTCAAAACAGTGACCAAAATTAGTATGTATCCATAATTTCTAAAAAAAAATTCATTTAAAAAATATTAGAAAACTGATACCTTCAAAATTTAAATTTCAATAATAATTTTAGTAACAGTCTCATACACGGTTCTTAAACATGATTTTCTAAAAATCATTAATACAAACTGATTTTGAACACGGTTTTAAATATAAAGGCAGTAAAGCTTCTAAAACTTCTATTTTAAAATTAAAATCATTAATTAAAGTCTAAAAGTAAAAAATGACTTGTAGGTATTTTGAAAAGCTTTAATTCTCTATTATATAAGGAATAAAAAATATACAGAGTGTTTCATAAGAGAAATTATATGTTTAGTTTATAACTCGAAACATATATAAAGAAAAAATAAAAATCCAACTACGCCACTGTATTCTTCGTAAAAATATCTACTAACCATCGCCTTCTAGATATTAGAATTGTACTAACGGCTCATTCTTGCCGCGATGATCATCAACTTACCTGTAATTGCTGTACCGGTGACGGTGACTCTATCTATCAGCAGTAGATTTATTAGTTTTAGATCTTCTCTTTTTGCCTTGTTTTCAGGCCCTAGCAACATAAACTTATAGACAACCAGCTATACATTACACAAATTTTAGAAAATGACATTGTGACAATTTTTAAAATTTAGGTTAAAAATAACTAATCAATTTGTTTCTAAATGTCAGTTCTTTTTACTTAAATAATTATATGATGCTAAAAAAAAGTAAAAGGAATATTCTTTGATGAACAATGCTAAATTTTCTGCTCTTATGGTAAAGCCAAGTCTAAACAACTAAATAAATGCGAAACCGTTATTAGCAGAACTATCCTCCAAGAAACACAACAAGAAGACTGACAAAAGTACAAACACTAGTTTTTCATTATATTAGCTGGCGCATATGATATGTATGGTATAACCAATAATAAATAATAAATAAAATTAAATAAAATTTATCCAAAGAAAAGCCATGACTTGCCTTATAATAGATACTCCTAGAACAAATATTTTTAAAATTTATGTTTTGTGCAGCACTGTTCATCTATAAAATTAATTTTAAACTATTTTTAATAGTTCAGTTTCTTCCAAACAATATCTACAATTCGTTAATCTTTTACTTTTAGTTATTATTAAATAGTAATTTATATAGCTTCTATTGCATTTGTTTACCCTTTAGATGTAAATTCTTATTTGAATTTACCAAACCTATTATTTTGTATATCAGTTTTTAGAACTTAGGTTTACTCTACAATCTTTTTGGCTAGTATATTCTCTATTTGAAACAACAGCCTTTTATTTAAAAAATGTTATGTCAATAATAATTGGTGATACACAATAACAACATTTTTTAGAAAAAAAGCTATGAATAATTTTTGAAGATTTTGAAATATAAAACTCAAAATTCCGACCGGTGACTAAACTATATTTTTTATGAAAAATTCTTTAAATCCAACTAATGGCATCAATAAATATTAATTTACAGACTGGCGATTAATACATAGTTTACTTAATTTGCTTTTCTAAAAAATTGGGACAAAAAACTGTTTTTCATGGATAGCGTACTTTACCTTTACACTTCTTTTTTATTAAGTTATAAATAAAATATTTTTTATAAAAAAATTGTTTTGATTTTGTTAATTTAATTTTTCATCTGTACCATAACAATTTTTAAACATAAGTATTAAGGAATAAAATCCCTATACAGAATCAGCTAAATAACATAACACATAGGCAATGTAAGGAAAAGAGACAATCTAACGTGAATACCTTCATGTAAACGTTTCTGATTGGATTAGTCACATACATCCTTTTTTGTTCCTTTACTCGCCGATATCCCAATACCATACCTACTTGCTTAACCAGTATACATTTTCTAGGGACAATTTTAGAATGTAATAAAAAGCAACGATATTTTTGACTTTATTGAAAAATTGCATTTTAAGAAAAAACAAAAAGTATGTAATATAATCAGATAAAACAATAAACAGCTAAAAATGCTAAAATTATATAAAAATGTGTTTACTTTAGTGTCTAAATAAATAAATATGATAAATACAACTTTTTAATTTTATTTAACTCCATGAAATCCTTGTCACTAATATAAAAAAATATGTTCTAAGACACTGATTTTACAAATATAGTTGGTTATAAAAAAGTCTTTAAGTAAGGAAGAGTTTATACAAATAAATATCATAAAAATAAAACAAGAGCAAATTAAAAATAATCAATTAGAACTCGCATATTTAACACATGAACTTTATTAGGAAGCTCTGATTTACTCTTTGTGTTAATTGTCTTAAAAATTTTCTTTTATACACAGGATAATTTTAAAACCGGTGAGCTAACATCCCATGCTTCGATTTTTCGATATTTTCATCACAAACATACTGTTTAAAATGGTTTTAAAAAGTATAACATTGTAAAACACAATACACTATCTTTTATGTAAAAAAATCTGCAAAACATTCTAAATTTAAAGAAAATAGGTTGTCAAACCTTGACAATATTTTTAACCTCGCTTATTTAAAAGGAGTGTAATGGATTGATTATTAGGATATGTAGCTAAGACCAGTAAAATTACAGAAAACAGAAAACTTTAACTGGTTAAATGTTCGGCGCTAGATGGAACCACCTACCAGTACAAGTGAGAATTCTTCATCGCGGCAGGATAAAATAGTACAATTCAAAACATCTAGAAGGTGGTGTTACTAACATAAAATGGAAAACAAAAATGAATTTCACTCTGTATGTCAAAAACTAAGGGGCAATGAAAAATATTTTAGTGTCATCTTTCGTTTCATCAAAAAGTAGCAGCAGTTCGCGAAAACCTCAAGTATTCAGACTTCAATAAATCTATTGGAGGAGCATAAGCGACGTTACTGAATTAAAACTTACAAAAATATCATACATTTGAATTTTGTATTAGTATTGTCTCAACGGGTACAGTCTTGCATAAAAATTATGGATCCCTTAGCTACAAGCTCGTGTACTACCAAATAAAGAAAAAAATAAAAAACCCATCAACGTTCTGGTGGCACATGGTAAACGTGTTCAAGATTAAAATTAATCTTTAAAAAATACTAAAATTTTAATGCTAATTAAAATTAATCTTATTTTTATTTTAATGTAAGATAATACTTAATATGTCATACATAACAGTATTTGAAGTTTAAAAGAAATCTTTAAACATTGATCGTTACACATTGCTAGAGAGAAATATCATATTTGTTTCTGCATAATGTGCAATTTTATGTTTTTTTACCTTTTTAGGTTGCTTTAACAACAGCTAAACAAATGCTGGAGTTGTGGAAAAACCTCTATGAAGGACAAACAATTTCGGATATGCCTGAATGTGATAGAAAAAGTGATACTAGATCAGTCTTCCAATTGTATACATCAGAAATGTCGGATAAAGATTCAAGTAAGTTAACTTATTTTGTTAAAATAAAGTAAAGAAAAAATAAGTAAATAAAAAAGCTTTAACCCCTAAAAAATTATAGGTTCGTTACAATTACACAACACAGCAGCTACCAGAGTAGAACAAGCTCTAAGTGAAGTTGCAAGTTCAATGAGTAGCTTTAGCCCAAGACCAGGACCGCAAAGGGCTTGGATGTTACAAGTAGAAGTATGGCTTCTTCTTGCTGACTTATACTTGTCTATGGATCAAATTGCGGATGTTCAACAGTGTATCCAGGAAGCAACACACATTTATCCATTGAGTCATCATATCATGCATATGGTAATATTTTGTTTTAAATTGTATTGCGTTTGTGTGGTAGGCTGTTCTTGAATATCTTTTTAGCCGATTGAAATTACAATAGTAATAATAATAATATATTATTTGATTATTTAATTATGGATGTTGTAAAAAGTCCCCATATTGCACCAAATTTTGAATGATCATTACAAATTTCATTTATGCAAATTTAAGAAATGGAAGAATATTAATTTTAATTTCTTAAAAATTAAATATTTAAAGATTTATTTTGGTAAACTTCTTAATCTCTTGGTCCAATACTATTTTTTCCTTTGTAGAGGGGTGTAATTCTTCAATTAAATTTCGTTTGAAGAAAATTAACAAAGTTGAAAATATGGCCAAGTCCAAAATATAAAACCTAGACATTTGATTTTCGTTTATACGCCGGGTGTCCCTACCTGGTGGCACATCAAAGTGCATTGTTTTACGTATTTGGTTGTTTTCTATTACTTCCAGTTTAGCCGGCAACAACCTCAATATAATTAATTTCAATGGAACACCAGGTATATTTTTACTTTTTTAATAGAATAAGACATTTAGGGTACAATGACACTGCATTTGCTACTTTTTGACATCTAACCTAAATGTTTTTATGTGAAGTGATAAAACGGCAAATTTTAGGTCAAGTAATCACGGAAAAATAGATGCGACAAGTTTGTTTTTATTTTTACAAAATAATATCTATGGCCCTAAGTAAATCTTTTCAAATGTATCGATAGTGGCTCACTACAATAGTTAAAAAGAGTACTCTAGATTTTAAATTAAAAATATGTAAAGTGTAGATATCAAATAGTAGCAAATTTAGTGTCATTATACTCGGAATATCCTTTTCTTTTCAAATAATAAAAATAAACCGGGTGTCCTGATAAATATAAGAAAGGTAATGTCATTTCCGGCTAAACCGGAAGTAATAGGAAACAACTAAATACGTGAAACAATGAATATTAATGTAATATATCTACGAACAAAACTTTATTTAAATATCTTAAAATATAAAAATTTATAGGGGCGAGCCACTGGATTAGGACAACCAGTTATATTTTTATTTTAAAAGGAATCTGTCATCCTTGGCTCAGGAGACATTTCCGTAGAAAAAAATAATAAAAAAAATTAATTAAATAATTTTTTGTTTTTTTCTACGGAAATGTCTCCTGAGTTGAGGGATGACAGTATTGTTTTTAAAGAAAAATATAAAACAATTAGGACACCCACGGTACGTTAATATTTAGGCTTTCAGCCTTCGTGGATTGTCAAAGATAAAAAAAATAATTAAAAAACAGATAGAAGCCGCAATGCGTCTTTAAAATCATAATTTTTCCATGTTTTTACCATAAATGTTTTCTCCAAAAAGAGCTCGAGGATGGGGTATCAGATTTTTAATATCTCTTATGGTTTCCAAGTTTCCCATAAGGGACAACCAAAATGGGACACCCTGTACAGGTGTTTTTTAAATTTGTAATGCCTCAAATATAGAGTCTATAAAATTTGAAGAATTATAATTTTTTAAAATAATAAATATTATACTAAAATATTAACTTGCACATATTTGGTTAAGATCTTTGACTGCTAACAGGACTAAAAGAAAAGTTTGTTTTTTATCATATAAAAAATCTATTTTTAGAAAGGGTTGTTACACATGCATAAAGAGGAATGGACAGATGCGAAGGTGTGCTTTCAAAATGCAGTAGCTATTAATCCACTACACGTTAAATCACTTCAGCAGTTGGGGTTGGTGTATCATTATTTGGGTTTGCAAGGTCTAGCTGAAACTACCCTAAGAGAAGCAGCAAAAATAGAACCCCATAACACCATTACTTGGTAAGTTATTTTATAGACCTTGTTTTTTTACATTTAGACATCAAAATCTGTAAGTTTAAAACAGGTAGTTTTCAGTACACGCATTTGAATATTGCCTTACATTCCACAATTAGTCGAATAAAAATATTTCTTTTGATTTTAGCACAACAGATTTCTGTTGGGCTTTAAAAGTATCAACTTTAATGGTGCTTCCGTAACATCAATAGTTACTTAGAAAAATGGAACTTACCTACTTGTTCACCCAGAAACTATCTTAATACATAGAGTTATCCATTTTTTGCCCCACTCAAAACCCATAATAATTCCAACCACACTCTCTAATAACTCTGTTATCTACTGAGTTTGACACAATTCAAAACAAAATGAGTTCGGACAATAAATTTTTATTGACAATTTTACAAGATATTTTAAATAAAATTATTACTCTGCATCTGATCAATTTCCTCTAAATCTGGATCCGTAGATTCCATATCGATAGTGTATAAATTTTCATAAAAACCATGAAACACATCATCAATAAGTGGTAAAAGCTGTAGCAAATCTTGCTTCTTAAGTTTACTTATTGGTACCGGTCTATCTGTAATTTGGGGAAGGTCATTGGTTATTAAGGTCTTACCACGTCTTCTTAAATTTATAGACTTAAAGGGTGTTGAAGAATCTAAGGAGTACTTGTATTTAATTATACCAATATCTTTATCATACTTTAACCACTGAACGGGATGCCATAAGAACTTCTCACCTTCTGTGTTGATTTTTTTATAACAAACGTCCCTTTGCTGAGGCTATCAAAATCCAAGAATTTGTCTTGCTTCATTACTACTACTTTAAAAGGGTTCTTTCTTCTACATTGCCTTACCATTTGGTACCAGTCATTGGGATGGTTTATCTTTAAACCCGTTCTTTTCTTTTCTTTCTCAATAGCTGCATGATCGGTGTCACACTCCATGTGAGTATGGCCACTGACTAAGAACTTATGGTTTATTACTTTGATATTTCGACAACTTTTCATAGCAAAACTAAACATAAGGGCCATTTGCCGATTTTTATTTTGGCCTCCACACGTATCCGAATAAAATGTTACTTCTTCAATATCTGTAAGCTCCAACAAAAAGCTGATAAATGCAGGAAGCTATTTGATTGCCACCTCTTCCTGCCACTGTTTCGTCCCACATAAAACATGTGGCCTCATTCGTAGCCAAATCGTGTACAGTTAAATTGAACGTCCAGAGCTGACGTTTGTAAAAAACAGTATTGGACGTCAAAAACGGAGTGGGAAGACACTGTTGTAAATCGAATGTAAAAGCTTTTTTCTTAGGATCAGTCACTGCAATTTCTTTGTCATTACGTTTTGCTTTGGTAGGCATCTTCTGCCAGTTTATGATGTTCTTCCCTTTCCTTAATCAATTTTTCGTTCTCTTCTCCGTCGGTAAGTTTTATTCTTGTGTCGAAAGAGTCACATTTAAAACAAGTATCTTGCTTCGGTTTTTTAAACGCAAGGTTAAAATCATGAAAACATTTTCTGTAAAGTGTTAGTGAAATCGGATTGTTTGTTGTTGCTTTATACATATCATACATTTTTGCAATCGTCAGATCACTAGAGAGGTATTTTTTGTTGACCTATTTCTGCAATAGTGACTTTCGTAGCTAGGATACGATAAAATATGTTTTTTTGCTTGTTCAATATCTTCCACAGACCGTTTGTTGTTCAGAAGGGGCTAATCCACGTGTATCTGGAGGAATTATTCCAGAATATGATTTTTTTCTTCTCTGCTACTATTTCTAGAAAGCCTTTAGTTTCCCCTAAATTTGCGATTAGGCAAGATTTGCATATTTGGTGTTTCAATTTATCAATGATTATATCGTACTTATATGAATATTCTCTATTTTTTTGCTTTGGGCCCAATTTTGTCGTTTTTTTCTCATTTATAGTGATAAGAGAGGCGACATAATTAGCTCTTTTATCGCGGCATCCGAGATTCCAATATTCCTCAAAGCATTTCTTGCGTCCGTCTTCAGAAAACCTACCACTGCAATCCATTCGGCACTTTACTAAGGGTTTCATGTTTCTACATTTTACCACCTTTCCCTTTTCAGTCATATAACTTTTTCTAGCATTTCTTAGCTCTTTACTCTCTTGTCTTTGCTTTCGAGTTCGTCCAACATTTTTATCATTTTCCGTTTTATTCTTGGTTTCTTGGTCTTTATCACACTTTCTAATTTTTTGCTTCTTTTTCATTTTTATGTTTCCTGTAACAAACAAAACATTTATTCAATACATTTTTTGATTATTATTATTAGTGTTAATATTAACATTGCCTTTCCGTATTTTTAATAAAAACAGTCTAGTTGGACTTACCATCAATTTCATTTTCGCTCAATCCACTGTTGGACATGTTTTCTTTCGGATTAAAATTTGGGTCGGCAATACTGTCGTCAGACTCAAAATCGGATAAATTTTCTCTACTTTCTAAAATAAAAGGATTGTATTTTTAATAAAAATTTACATTTACAAGTAAAAGTATTGTTATTGAATTTTAAAAAGCAACATAGGTTTTATATTTATTACTAAAATTTCACCTTTTTCATTTACTAGTAACAAAGTAGATGGCTCTACATTTACATGCACCATATTTGGAGAAGTTGGGAAGGCAACACTGGAACCTACTCCTATGTTGGAAAATGTATTATTAGTATCTAAAAAAAATGATCAAATTGGTAACAGTATAGTTCATTATAAATTTTTATTTACGAACCTAAAACTAACTCCGGACTAGTAGTTTCAAAAAGCAGCAAGGCATTCGAAGAAAAACTTTTATTATATTCCATGTTATTCGTCCTTTCGATAACCATCATTTGTTCATTTTCTAAAATGATACCAGAAGTACAACGTGTTAACGCAAATAAGATATATTTTTCAAACTGTACTTTTTATTAAAATTTTAAATAGATCGTTAAACTTCTTTATATTTTATAGAAAGCACGCGAGTGCTGGGTGTTTCCCGGCACAAATTTCAGTTTAAAATTTGCTGTCTATACTCTGTTCACTATAAATTGAGAAAAACACCTGAAAAATAATGTATTTTATTGGTTTAAAAAGTCAGTAACACTAGTTACCACAATAAAAGATGTATTTTATTGGTTTAAAACTACAATAACCGGAGTTACTTACTAGGTATTTATTATTAATTTATAGTGGCCAAAGTGTAGTTTTAACGCGGTTAAACTTAAAACGCGGATTTGACACACCACTTAAAACCCGCGTTAGGTATATCAATGGTACACTATACAACAATAAATCTTAAGCTTGACAATATAAATAAAAATATGTTAATACAAGAACTTACCATTTAAATACCAATCTTCAGAAGCACCTTCACATAATAGGTTATCACTAGCATTATTAACCCCAGTATCTACACAATTATCTATTATTTGCGATACATTTTCCTCTATGGATTGCTTCAGAGCAAGGTCTAATATGTCTCTAGTACGTTTAGACATTTTAAAACGTTTTAAATAACACTCGAATATGCTAAACAAAACTACTTCTAACCTATAGGCATTTCCCGCGTAAAAACAAGGCAACCGTTATTATACTTAACAACTTATTACCAACTTCCAAATGAATCGTATTTAAATTTAAACAGCCGAAAATGTGAGTACATAAGTAGATAACTCGATATATCTGTAAATTGAGAACGTGCAAATCAAGACATTTCTATTTAATCGGTTATTCACCAACACTTTTTAGGTGCGTATATGGGTAATACAAGTTACTTACTTTTTCACACGCATTATTTGTTTTAGAAAAAATAGGCAACTAGAGTTACCATTTTAGTGATTTAGATCTTGAATGTGATTATATATGTAAGCCTAGATAACTGTTTGTCGGTAGATAAAAATATATTATTGAGATGGTAACTCAATTTAACATTTTTCCAATAATTAAATTTGTACCGGTAATAAATAGGCAATTATAGATATCTACTTTATTGCAAATTATTTCGATATGTCCAAACATTCACGACTGTCTCCGCGCAAAACCTGTTAAAATACGTTTTACCGACTTATTCACCGTACCTATAATTTAATTTCCTATAAAAGTATAAACATATCGCATTTTTGGAAATTTTTAACTTACCGACTTATTCACGGATGGTACATCCGCGAAATTACTAGCAAGTCTTTTCTTCTGAAGTTGCACGATTTTAAAATTTTAGTAGAATGTATCGTTGGATATAATTCAAAAGGGTTTTTTGTCCACAATTTTTCAAACCTTTTTATAAAATGACATAACACCACTTATATAATTACAAATGTGTAACAAATAATACAAGAGTGTTAAAACTTTACTAATAGTTGTGACTGATTTACCAAAAATTGCTTCATCTTGCTGTGAAAGGGTAAACATCGCCCGACGTACAATGACAAGACAAATCGAAAGAACTTCATTATAAAATAACTATGTAATTACAGTTAATAAGATGTATTGTAAACTAACATTTAATTATGGATAAAGACTCTAAAAAGCAAGCCAAGCTGCTTGCTTAGAATAAAGATGTACAGGGTGTAATTTAATTAATGGCTAAAAATACAGGGTATGATTTTTTAGCTTATTTTAGGACGAAAAGTTTATATAAATATATGTATGTTCTTAACGTCCTAACTTTTGAGATACAGGGTGTTAAAATGTTCCAGAACCAAAAAATTTCGAAAACACTTATTTAAGTAAAAACAGTTATACTGGATATAAACCTTATTTAATTAAGTATTTATTATTTTTGTTACATAATTGCTAATTAAAAATTATAAAACCTTATTTTTAAAAGAAAAAGATCCCACAATACTTCTTTTATGGCCTAAAAATATGCAATTAAGTGATTGTTTTTGTCTTAAACAAGATACGAAAAAAAAAATTAAGAGTCATAAAAGTGGTATTTTTATTTGCTTAATCTAAAGAAAGCTGGAAATATTTATTTAGTTGCCTCTCGAGACGCCACTGGATTTATTAAATGTAATTAAGTTAGTGATAAATCACCCCCTTAAGGTCATTATTAATATTGCCAAATTAAAACATTTTTTTTTTAAAGTTTAACACTCTGTATCTCAAAAGTTAAGAGGTTTAGGACATATGTTCATATGAACTTTTCTTTCTAAAATAAGCCAAGAAATCATACCCTGTATTTTTAGCCATCAATTAAATTACACCCTGTATATGTGATGTTTCAGCTCTTATGTGGCACTTTCGGGAATTCTTGTGACTTTGATTTTTAACGTTTTTTTTTTTAACAAATAAAGGTGGAAAACGTCTTATGCTATTTTTAACTTATTTAATGAACTGTTTTTCAGTGCTTTTAAAAAAGAACATTTTGGTATAAACAAAAGTGCCATTAAATTAACTTTCGGAAATAATAATAACTTAAATAATTTAATTTGGAAGCCCCACTTTAAGCTTTAATTTAAACACGTAGCCACCTTGGATCAATTTAAAAAGTTTTTTATTTTTTTCGCTATTTTCAAGGCAGTCTTTCCTTTTACTAATATTATAATTCATGATATGATGATACTTTCCCATACTTTCCCCTACTACCCCAAATTAATAGAGTCATTTAAAATGAAATTCTAAATGATATTTTGCTTAAAAATGAAAAATAAAGGTAGTTTACTCTTGTAGAAAAATCATGTTTTTTAAGTTTTTGCAAACCCTGTATACAAAATCAACACTTTCTCTTCGTGAATCCTATTTTTTTAACAAGCAAAAATTTTTATGAAGAATGACTTTTTTTTGAAAAATGAAATTTTGGCCCTTTGTCCTCTTGTTAACCCCATCCGTGGACAGTGGGTTCTTTAAATATTAACAAAAAATTAATTTTTTCATGTTTTGTTTGTTTTCTGGGAGATTACGTTTAAACAAATTATGATTTAGCTTTCAACATACAAGACATATGTTTTTTAATTATTTTTTTACTACTCATAATATATATAATAATTACCATAATTCTCAATAATTCCCCATATTTCCCCGTACTTCCCCATACTACCCCGTACTTCCCCATACTACCCCGTACTTCCCCAAACTACCCCGTACTTCCCCAAACTACCCCGTACTTCCTCGTACTTCCCCATACTTCCCGTACTTCCCCATACTTTCCCGTACTTCCTCGTACTTTACCGTACGACTCCGTACTTTACCGTACGTCCCCGTACTTCTCCATACTTTCCCGTACTTCTTCATACTTCCCATACTACCCCGTACTTCCCCATACTTCCCCGTACTTTCAATGCAAAATCTTTATTTATTCAGAATCCATTAAAAATACAAAGATTTTATTTAGGATTCAATTTATGTGTTCATTTCTAATTTTACTTTCTAGTTTAAATATTTCATTTAAATACTTTAATATAAGTTGTTGCTACATAATAATTATTATATAACTTAATAATAAGTTTATTTTATACTAACATTATGGATTTAAGTAAATAAAAAATTGAGAATATGTTTAATTTTACAGCGAATTATTTTATTATGTTTAAATATAAATTTAATCTCTTTTTTGAAAAATATTTTTTTTTAAATGTCTATTAAATTTTATTGTATTCTGAGTTTGTTTAAGAGCATTGGGTATTTCATTATAACGAATTATTCCATGGTGCATAAGAGCTTTTTTGCTTTAGCGGTATTTGTTTTTTTAAAATTAAGATCATTACAATTTCTAGTTTGGTAATTATGAACTGAACTTCTTTCCGTTAATTTTAGATTGGTGACAATTCCATTGATACACATTTTATGAATTAACTTTATTTCTTGTTGATATATTATTTCATTTACATTAAATATCTTTGTCATGCTATATAACTCATCAAAATGTGTATCATATGGTATATTGTATAATGACTTAATTGCTTTATTTTGACATTTTTGTAAGCGATTTAAATCATTTTTGTTTGCTCTTCCCCAAACAGATGCTAAATATATTAAATTCGATTCAATATAACTATTATATAATAACTTTTTAGTATGAAGATTTAAAAAATATGAAAATCTTTTAAATAAACCAGTTAGTTTACTTATTTTCGAAATAATGTAATTTATATGTTCTTTAAAATTTAAATTACTATCAATCATTATTCCTAAATACTTATAACAATCAACTTTTTAATTATTTCATTGTTTATTTTATATTTTATTTGAGGAAGCATATTATTATATTTCCTGCCAATGTCAATATAACAGCATTTCTTTTCATTTAAATAAAATTTATTTTTTGGCACCATTCTTGAATATTAAATAAGTCATGTAATATATTATTATCCATCACATGTTGAGTACCACTATAGAAAAGTGCTACGTCATCTGCATATAGTAAAATTTTACCTTTTAGTTCACAATTTACAATATCATTGATATAAATCAAAAACAGTAAAGGCCCTAACACACTTCCTTGCGGTACTCCATATTTAATCATTTTTTTTCACTCTCTATTTTTCCAACAACCGTTATTTGATATCTGTTTTTTAGATAGTCCTCAATAAATCCCAATCCAATCACATACTTTCCCGCACTTCCCTGTAATTCACCGGCTTTCAACAAATAATTCCCAGTTGGATCTTTTACTTTTTATCTTTAGTATACCTGTAAAATGTTTTTTTATATATTTTCAAGAATTATATACAGGGTCCGGCAAAATGTATTACCTATTTTGTTTCTTTAATATAAAAAAATGTATCGAGTATTCACTATGGCGATATTTTTATTTGGAAAAGTAGGCTTTGGAGAGTTTATTAAAATTGTTGACAGTTGTCAAAATGCCGCGTTGGTTAACAGAACATCGCATTTTTTGTGTCGAAAAATGTATTGAATATAATTCCATTATAGCCGTTCAAAGGTGTTTTCGACGTCAATTTAATGACCGACAGTGTCCGCAGCGGAAGACCATTACAGTTTGGATTCGTAAATGGAGGACAGGAGGATCCGTTTTAGACAAGAAGTCAAGTGGGCGGCCAAGATCTGCCTGCAATGCACTGAACGAAGACAGAGTTAGAAATGCAATTATCGCTAGTCCCAAAAATCTGTTGTTAAACATGCTACTGTTTTAAATTTATCTGAGCGAAGTACACGAAGAATGTTAAAAAAATGAATTTTCACCCATACAAGATCGCAATTGTTCAAGAAATAAATCATCAGGATAAGATTAATAGACTTGAGTTCTGTCGCCTGCTTCGTACCAATTATCAAGGTATTGAAAACAATATGTTTATGAGCGATGAGGCCCACTTTTATTTAAACGGAGATGTAAATAAACAGAATTGTCGTTACTGGGCTCAAGAGAATCCACGCGAAATTCATCAGCGTCCATTACATTGTCCCAAAGTAACTGTATGGTGCGCCATCTCCTCGTCTAGGATAATCGGACCTTATTTTTGAGGAAAATGGTCAGACAGTAACAGTTACTGCCGCACGCTATGTTCTTACCGCAAATTCAAAATGAAATTGGACATTACTGGTTTCAACAGGATGGCGCAACAAGCCATACGGCAAGAATAAGCATGGATATTTTGCGACAATCCTTTCCAAACAGACTGATTTCTAAGAATGGTACCATTCCTTGGCCAGCAAGATCGCCCGACCTTTCAGCACCAGATTATTTTCTCTGGGGCTATTTAAAACATAAAGTGTTTGCCAATAAACCTAGAAATGTAAGGGAGCTAAAAACAAATATTGCCAATGAAATCCACGCTATTTCTAGGCAAGTTCTTCAAAATGTAATGAGAAAATTTATGAACCAGTTAGAAGAATGTATTGAAGAGGGTGGCGGTCATTTGCGGCACACCATATTCAAAGCATAATAAACTCCCATCTTTCTTGTTTAAGAATACATGTTCCTTTGTTTTGTTTTTAAAGTTAATAAATTTTTATAAGCAATTTAAAATGGGTTGTTCATTTTGCCGGACCCTGTATAATTATTCAGAATAACTTTTTCTTTTTAACGTAAAATCACGTTTGCGCTATTCAGTCTGTCTCTGTTGTTTTAAAACTAATAAGTTTAACATGGATGGATATAAAATAACGTTGACCAATCGAATAATCATTTTATCTTTCGCCGACCGAATGCGCTAGTGTTACGCGATTACGGCGTTGGTGGTGTTAGGCCTCCGGTGTACTGGTCAGGCCTACCTAGCACGCTCAGGGCAATTAGCAGTTTTATTTAATCCAGTTTTTTCTATATTTGTCGATTATAATTTGGCTACCCCTAAATTTGGCCGCCCACGTGCGGTGCACATTTTCGCCCTCCGCCAGGATCGGCTCCTGCGTAGGGCAGTACTAAATAAAAAATAATATTGTGAATAATAAATTATTTAAAAATATATTATCTGTACTTTCTTATAATATTATTATTTTATATAAAATAAACATTTGTGATTTCTTACGTTTTGAATCGACAATGTTTTATTTGTTTTTCTGTTAGTACCAAAGCGCAGCCAAAAACGTTCTGACGCTCCGTGTCGCAGCCTGACCCAAAACCTATAGCAACACGACACGAAATGTAGCGTCAGACCAATATGCACGGCGCCCATTAAAATTTAATAAAACATTTGGTGTCTGAGTTTGGTAGCGTCATGACACTACTGCAACCTATTCAATCATTTCAATAAAATTTTAAAATAGTATTATATTTCTGAGAAAATGATAGGATTGCAGTAATTTCTTGGGTAACCGGTATACTACTCGTACACATAGTATGGTCAATAAAACTTTTAAATATTGATTTATAACTTTAGTTTTATTAATTTCTAGGTATAATTTGGGAAAAGTATTAGAAGCATTAGGTGAGTACGAAAAAGCCAGTAGTGCCATGGCTACTGCCCTTATGGAAGAGAAAAATAACCCAGTATTACCCTTTAGTTCTGTTCCGTTATGTTTTGAATAATTATTAATAAAAACAAAAAAAAATGGTGTAAGTATTAAGTATTTACCTATTAGATAATTTACAATAAAAGAAATATATATATATATATATATATATATATATATATATATATATATATATATATATATATATATATATATATATATATATATGTTATTAATTTAACCTACCTCTAAAATACGAACACATACAATCTAAATTGATCCGAATGAAAGCTTTGAAATTAATAATTCCTAATTATATTTTATATGATCTTTTTTAATTATTCTTACTGTGATTTCTTGTTGACTATAATGTAATATTTTTCTTTTTGTTTAAAAGTGTTAATAGTATAGTAAGGTTGAAATTTTAAATTGGATTTATTGTGCAATAAAAAATATGGAAGGTGGTGAGTGCATAAAAATATCCAAAAATAATGTGAAAACTTGTGATGTTTTTATTACCCGGCTAATTTATTAATTTTAAATGTAAAGCTTACTATTTTTTATGAACTTTCTAGAACTACATTTCCGTATTAGGTTTAACACTTATTTGTTATATATCATTAAATTTGATACAAACACAGCTTTTAGATTTTGATATTGGAATATCAAGACCAGATTTTAAAAAAAAGTTGATGGTGGCTCCTAGTAAACGAAACGTCGCATTTAAAAGATATTACCACCATTGGATAGGGTGGAGTAAGTTATAATAAAAAGTGCAAATTATTTTAAAGTCCGCTTTCAAATAAGATCCGGAAAAAATAAAGACATTTAAGTTTTTTGTTTTTTTCTCCGAATATCTCGGAAAATATTTGGAATTTTAGTGCTTTCTACACAGTTTATTATTAGGCACTTAAAAACTTTTTTTTCATATTTAACGGACTTCGTATTTGTAATATGTTTCAAGACGCCGATACTGACCCTGCTTTTCTTGGACACGCTATATACAGGATGATTCAAGAATCAATCACACGTTAGCCGGTCATTCTACTTGTTAAAATTATGGCACATTTTTTATATTTTTTAGATTTATTTTATTGCTTAAACAGAAAATTTAAAAAAATTAGAAAATTTAAAATTGAGTGGTTTTAACCCGAAAACTAATGACATTAAAAAGAAAGATATATGTATGTATGAAGATGTATCATTCATTATTTTATATTGCAGAATCACCGCCTTAAGTTTTGTGATCGATTTGAGAATTCCCCTGTATAAAACTGCATTTTATTATTATTTTTTTATATAACCAACCATACATTTATTTACCATTTTTAAACAATACCTTGTATTGTTAATAATTTTAAATTGTAGAATAAGTTGGAGGGTTTTTCATTTTATTCTATAATTATTAAAGTTAAAATGTGTTGTTATTGGATATATTATGAATATGTTGTTAGATGTTGATACTCTAGAAATTAGTTAACATGTGAAGAACTATATTAAATATTTGTTGCCTAATATTTACTCTCTTATTTATTCCCCAAATGGACTGGCAGTCAATATACAAGTTATGTTGACGGGTGTCCGACTATATTTTGACCCATTTTAATCGCGAATAACTTTAGAACAAATAAATGTTTCAAGATGCGGTTTTCGCAGAAAGCCTAAGATTTAAAAAAAAAAAAATTATATTCTCCCCATGGGTTTAACACATTTTCTGTCCGATATAGGGCAACATCCGCTATGGATATTACAAAAAATAATAGGTTAATTTAATTCTAAATAATTAACTGTATGGCTATTAAGAGTATTATTTAACAATGAAAAAAACCCATTTGCACTACATTCATACTTTGCGGGGCAGCAAACTTCAAAACCTAATTCTATCTTTTAAAGAAATGCATTTTTGAAAAAATAAGCCAAAAATCTATAGTCTATCCATGTTTTTAGAAAAATATATTTAAAGTAAAGTAATATAATGTGCTTTTTAATATGCCCCAGTGACGTCACTTTAGGCAGCCCTAAATCCAAAATATAACCGGATACCCCCAAAATTTTTATGGAAATTTAACCAGTAGAAATGGGACTTCAACATACTACAATCTTAAAAAATTTCACCGATGCCGGTTTTCAATGCAATAGGTTATTTACGAAATAATTATGGCAGCAATGTAAGATTACTTTTTTAAGAACTTTTGTTAATATTTTAAATAAGCTATAGGTTTGCTGCCGTGTTTTTTTTTTGTAACCTTAATTGTAACAAATTGTTATTGTTAAATAATACTTTTAATTGACATGCAGTAATTTTTTAGAAATCAAGAAATTTATTTTTTTAAATCACCATAGCTTACGTTACATTTTTAAAGGAGAAACATTGAATTTTATGATTGAAGAAAAATATACATGGCGTTCAATTTAAAATAAAAAAGTTGCCCTATATCGGAAAATAGGCCATTATGTTTTTGTGTTAATGGAATTTCAAAACTAAATGGCAAGAATATGATAAAAAAAAGATTTAAAAATTTAATGCCCAGTTTTACAATTGCAACTTCAATTTAGGTTCAGTTAAACTCAACTGGTACATGAATGAACCAATCCATTTAAAATATATTGTTGTCAAGTAAATGCCAAAAGTAACAGCAATATATTTTAAATGGATTGGTTCATTCATGTACCAGTTGAGTTTAACTGAACCTAAATTGAAGTTGCAGTTGTAAAACTGGGCATAAGACTTTCTGCACCTTAATAACTTTATTTGATTTAAGGTTATTTGTGATCAAAATGGGCCAAAATATAGTCGGACACACGTATTAATGATTTGATATTCTAAAATATCCGAAATTCTTTAAGGTAAGTTCTTTTGGAAATGGTCACACACACGGTCAGTCATGCCTTTGAACCTACCCGAACTGAAAGGAAGCTTGCGACTAAATGCGTTTGAGTGTATCCTGAACTGACGGCGTAGGTAGGTTCGAAGGTATGCCTTAACGTGTGTTTGCCTATCAAGAAAGCAAGAAATATTTAAAAAAAAATAAAATTTACACATCTTAATTTTTGCAAACAATTTATATATGTTCCTAATTCCATTTTGTTTTGGATAATTTTACATTTTATATTTTCTGTCGGATGCCTTCAAATAAATATCAGCTGGAGGAGTAGCAAATTTCAAGTCTTATTAATTCTTATCCTGGGATTGAATAGAACAGTAAATTGAACTGGTTTAAAAATGGTAAGCACTGGGCAAATGTTTTTGTTAACATTTTAGGCCGGTCACTCACCTACTACTGACTAATCCTTCTATCGGACACAATTTTCGGATACGATTATCTGGAGGTTAAAAAATTTTTCAACGTACTCCAAAAACCAAAAAAATCTCCATCTGCAAAGTACTTTACAACACTAGTGTATGTGATATGATATGATGTCATTCTAAAAGATTGTATACCTGCCTTACGCCAGTCAGAACAAAAACAGCTGTCATCGCTGTCGTTTTGTTATTTAAAATAAATTTGGAGTTGTCAGGCTGTTAACATTGAAAAAACCATGCAATATTGAAGTGAGAACCTTTTAAAATTCTAAAATAATAAAAGTTATACAAAGCTACTAGATAGGTGATTTTCAATATGAAAATATTGTCAAACAGTATAGGAGAAGGTCTAAATATGGGTTCCTTTTTGTTTTTTAATACATCTTCTTGTTTTTGACTACTAGTATAAATATTTATTAACAAATAATTAGTTACATATTTATGTATATTTTGGATGTAGCAACAACTATTAATTTTTAATATGAATTTGCAATTTTGAAAAAGGAGACAAAAACCCAGTGGCGTAGCTACTATGGGGCTATGCGGGGTAGCGCCCGGGGGCTCCCAACCTCAGGGGGACCTATGGAGTTTTGATGAGGCCCCCGGACTGTAATTTAGTATGATTTAGTATTAGTTTAACATAGAGTAGTGAAAAGAACGTACGCCCAACTCTCGTACATAACGCATCGCACCCTTGCCTTTGACATTATCAGAACCAACCGATATGCTTTTAAATGTTCAAGCACAAATTATCAGTGTCACCTTGTAAAGCAATCAGGTTTGTGCAGTGGCGTAGCTACTATGGGGCTAGGCGGGGTACTGTTCCGGAGTGATTTACTAACTATAAATAATAGGAGTAGTGAAAATTTTTCTTGCAGGACATTTATTGGTATATTTTTTGGCCCAGGGCCTTTTCTTACTTACTTTACTTCTTGATTAATTTTGTAAACACCTTTATTTTGGTTTTTAATAGCTGGGAGTATGTACGTCGAAATTTTAAATATTTTACTTGGGACCTTGGTTTATTTTTTGCTCCAGGGCCTTGCTTACGTAGCAACGTGCCCCTACAAAAAATGTTAGTATTGGCCTAAGCTACAACTGCTACAACATAATAAATACTTCTAAAAATTCAACTGATCACCAAGTTTCAGAAAAGTTCCGCCAAGTAGTCTAGTCGAAAAGTTGATTTCCTGCGAAAAATAGTTCCCAGTCTTCTAAAAATATGGTTGATGGCTTAAACGATCCGCATGGCATTTAGAAAAAGTCGTATTTTGGATTTTTTCTGGAAAACAATTACAATTGTTATTTACAAAAAACGTCGTCCAGCTTTTTGACAAAATGTTAAAAAGTATAAGTGATAGCTTAAATGGGCCATATAAATAAAAAGCAAATGCTTTTGCTTATAAGTAAAAGGTATAGAAGGATCTATTTCAAACGTATAAATAAAGTCAAGCATTTGCTTACAAGTTCAAGTACTTACTTATAGAAATGTGAAGCTACTGAATAGCAGCATCACTTTTCGTGACTTTTCCATAAGTAAATACTCGCACTTGTAAGCAAATGCTCGACTTTATACGTTTAGTGTAAATCATCTAGACCTTTTACTTAGCATTTGCTTCTTTTATGCATATGGCCTAATATTATGAAAGTTTCTAAAAAATCAGGAAATTTTAGTAGAGAAGTTCTTTATTCCCAAAATTTATATATACATATTTAAGAATCATTGTTTTCCTTTTTATTTATTTTTTTTTTTACTTTAAAAATTATGAATTAATGAAATATAAATATTTTATAACATTTTAACACATTGGGCCATATGAATAAAAAGAAGCAAATGCTTTTACTTATGAGTAAAAGGTATATATGATTTACGCCAAACCTTTGAATAAAGTCGAGCATTTACTTACAAGTGCAGTATTTATAAAAAAGTCACGAAAAGTGGTGCTGCTATTCAATAGCATCAAATTTCTATAAGTACATACTCTCACTTGTAAGCAAATGCTCGACTTTATACGTTTGAAGTAGATCCTTCTATAACTTTTTACTTATAAGAAAGAGCATTTGCTTTTTGTGTTTCCTTAAAGTGTCTAGATGATACCAAGGTTAGTTTATATCTATAAGGTTGCGACATATCCTCAACTTTTAGGCGATTCGAGGTCGGGGACGCAAGGAAGGGCACTCCACGAAGAAAAGTTGGCAAGACTGGGTAAAATCAAAGCTGATGATCAATCCAGTGGCGTCTAGAATTTGCACATTTCATTTTGCATTGTTTTGGAAGTGATATTTGTTGAGAGATGTAACTCTAAATGTTTTTTATTTAAAGTAAAATAATTTACAACTTAATAATAGTTAAAAACTGTTGTATCAACGGTTGTTCTACTAATACAATAAAGTGTATATCTCCGGCACTGAACAACATGGCCGAAAAATAGGAGATATGACGTCATAACACGTCAATGTAGTATGACCGAATGTCGCGACCCTATATAGACCGACTTTGAGATGATCCTAGCTTTTTCAATTTTTTAAATTAATGTTTAATGGCATCAAAAAATTATTTACAACGGCAGCGCGCGCATAAAGAGAACGCAGGGCCAAAGCCTATTTTTAACGTTAAATAAAAATTATAAATATTGGAGCTACAATTCGAGGAATTCAGAATTTTTTCACTAAAACTTTCTGCTCTTTCAGAAACTTTCATAATATTCAAGCTATCACGCTATTCAAGGTTTTTGAGATTCTTGTAAAAAGCTGGACGGCTATTTTTAAAGTGAAACGATTGTAATTTTTTTCAAAAAAAAATCTATAATACATATTTTTCTAGATACCTTTCCGGATCGTTTAAGCCATAATCCATATTTTTAGAAGATTGGGAACTATTTTTCGCATGAAAGCAACTTCATGACTATGTGTTTGGAGAATAAGAACAAAGAAAAAAATGTACATCAACAAGCGGTTATAGAAAATTGCCAAAAAACTGCAAAGTAAAATAATGATGTGTTTATTAATTTTAACGAAAAGTATTTTTAACCTGATAAAATTAACTTTATAAAATACTATAAAAATGCTAAACAGGTTGTTTATTTTCAATAAATTTTAGTTTGACCTTCACTTAAATATATGCACACATTTTTTTAAGTTAACTTTATGAATTATACTACAGACATAAATAGTGTACTCAATTTATCATATTAAATTTAAAAAACTAGTAAAAATTTAAAACGGTGAAATTATTTTACATCTCTATAATAGAGGGTGTCTATAACTGAAATTACTTCGTTCCTGTACAAGATACAAATATATAAAAAAAGGTTAAAATAACTGTTTGGACAAACTAATTTTATTGACAATATTGGTAAATATACAACATGTGTAAAAAAACAACATTTTTCATTGTCAAGTTTTTTTTTTGTTGGAACACCCTGTAAATTTTAATAAATTTAGCTGGTTTTTAAGATATCAATAGCATGCCTATGTATTTGTACTCATTAAGTTATTAAGGTAAAAAGTGAAGTAAGGAAATATTATTTTAGTTTTAATTCTTAATAAATAATTCTGTCAAATAATTACGTTCCGTTATAAGAACTACTAGGTAGGTCAGCAGTTTAGTTTCTTTTAAGTTAGATATACACTTACTTACTTAACCTAAAAAACACCAGCAACGCTACTCGTTACTCCCCAAGGCGAAGTATAAGGTATCTTATATTAAATATACTTACCAACGTAAATCAGACAAAAGCAAACTTTTAGAACAAAAAATAAAAATTTAAGTGTTTTTCAATGTCTAGAATAAGAATTTCAGCATGAGAACAAAAACGCATTTGTTTTTTGACCGGTGTTATTTTCTCTTTTTAATTGTATGTGTATTATATATTTTTGATGTTTCAATCGAGTTCAAAATTTGCAAAAATATAGGGGATGTTCCATTTAAAAAAACGTACTTGAGAGTGAAAATTCTGTTTTTAAGACACCTTGTATATTTACTAATACTGTTAATACAATAAGTCTATATACCTATATGCTAGATACAAACAAACGTTTTTTATTTTGTATCATTTTAAGGTGCCTGTTTACCCCTTGTGAAAACACTGTACTGTGGGTTAAGTATAATTAACCATTTTTATTTTAAGTTTCTTTTTGTACCTTGTACTTGGGACACCCTGTATACGAGACTAAACGAAATTTGACATTTCTTTCATTTTTTTATGTTTCCGAAGTTTTCTGAGAATAGCGTAACGTAGCTACAGTCACCTTGGCCGAAGCAGTCGACCGACTGAACTTCGGGCAAATCACAAAAATAGAATCCAGAAACGGGAGCATACGACGACGCTAGAAAGCGTCACGACGCGGCCACAAAACGGTAGGCCAGCGTCGCTTGCCTTGAAAATGCCGTAATAACGGGTAGTCCTTTGTTTTATTTAAACACATCAAAGGCCTTTTAGTTTATTATCATATGTTGGCACGTTCACTAAAATACTAAGTGGAGCAGAAAGGCCTGTGTTGGGCCTTTTAATCGATTTTGATCGCACAACGCGATAGTGGAAGAGACCTTGATTTTCGTGTGTATGAATTATTTGATTGGCTTATTAGGTTTTATTTGCGCAACTGGATTTTTAAGTGTTTTTATATTGTAATATTTACAGGTAAGCTTTATCATTATAAAGTACTATTAATATTACGGTATTTAAACCTAATTTTTAATTAGTCTAGCTTTATTTATATTCGATATATATTAATTTATTTAAAAGCAAATATCTTATTAAAATTGACACCTAAAAACTATGTATACTGGGTGTTCTCCAAGGTAATTTCCTTATTTACAAACATTAAATTTGGTCCCTACATCTGTATTTGACATAAACATGCGGCGTTTGACCTATCCACTTTTGGTTTGACCGGAAATGACCAGTATTTTAAAAAAATTATCTTATTTTGATTTTATATCATTCCGGACCCAATAATCTTAATTTTTAAGACTTTTACAGCCAAATAGTTAGGTTTTTATATTCCAACATACAGGGTGTTAGAGAATGTTGTTTAAAAATTTAAAGACGAATTCTACATTAAAAAATATAAAGAAAAGTTCATATAAACATGTGTCAGCTATTTTTTTCTCAAGGTACAGGTTGTTAAACAGTGCTAAACTTGTTAAAAAACTAAAAATTTTCAAAAACACTTATTTTGGTAAAAATTGTTAAACTGGATATAAACCGGATTTAAATAAGTATTTAGTGTTGTTGTTACATAGTTGCTAATAAAAAATTATAAAACTCAATTTTAAAAGAAAAAGTTTTCGCAATGCATTTTTTTATGGTCTAAAAATATGCAATTAGGTGGATTTCATTTCTTTCTCCTAGACTAAACAAGGTACAAACAAAATTAAGAGACAAAAAAGATGTATTTTTATTTGCCTAATCTAAAATTACACAAACATTTTACACACATTTAAAGTCAGTGGCGTACCGATAGAAAATTTTGTTCAGGTGCAGCTGGATTCGGCACTGGACCTATTAAATGTAATTAAGTTATTGATAAATTAACCCCTTAATGCCATAAATAACATTGCCAAATTAAAACAAAATTGGGATATTTAAGATATATATTTCTTTTTGCAAGTTTAGCACCCTATATCTTGATAACGAGGAATTTGCGGACCCATGTTAATGTTAATGCACTTTGGCTAGGTCCGTTAATTTTAAATTAAATACAATTAAAAAACAAATGTATATTTTACGCTTCTCTGAGTGATTTTAACGACACTAAAATGTTATAATAGATGGTATTTATTTGGGTACACGCCAAAATAAAATTAAAAGTACTAAAACCAAAAAAATGTTAAACAAGTAAACAGATAATTAAAATCGACGTTTCGGTGGCAAATCTGCCACCGTTGTCAAGATAAATGGAATAAAACTAATAAAAATAAAAACTTACTATTATTTAGGCTTTAAAATTCACAAGTTTTTATTTTTATTAGTTTTATTCCATTTATCTTGACAACGGTGGCAGATTTGCCACCGAAACGTCGATTTTTAATTATCTGTTTACTTGTTTAAAATTTTTTGGTTTTTAGTACTTTTAATTTTATTTTGGCGTGTACCCAAATAAATACCATCTATTAAATGAATCCGCCAAACTACAGAACATATAAACTAAAATGTTACCTATACTGATTCAAACCAAAAATAATACTAATAATTTATTGATTACTTATCATTATTATATGTCCCAAATTTGTAATACTTTTAATTATTTGAAACAAGATGCTCTCTTAGAATATATGTCGGTGTGATGGCCTGTGCGTTAAAGTGCTGGGTCGTTAGGCGCACAACCAACGCAGACTTGGTTCGAATCCAGGCCAGAACAAAAAGAAAAAAATTGGTCAGACATTTAGTGGTTACCTAACAAAAGACGGTCAAAAAGTGTAAAATGTATCGACGCTGAAGTCTCGCAAAGACCAAGGCGCCGGAACACACTTTACCGTGTCCTCCGCAACCGCAGACTTGCGGACCCCAACCAGTTAAATAATAGGGATGAAACAACCTTTCTTGGTTGGGGGCCCGGTCTTGGGTTGTAAATAGGACATCCGTGGTTCGGAACACACGTTAAGCTGTAGGTCCCGTCTGGCTGACATCACCCAGACGTAAAAACAAGGGTGCACAATAGGACGTGCAGTTGCAGTGCAGGGTTACCCAACCCCTCTTAAATCTACCATCTACGATACAGGTACTTATAAAACACCCTTGTACCATTTGAATTTTGTCATAAAGTTTTTGGTAAAAGTACACGCAGTAGTTTCAAAGTGTACAATCTCGATTTATACTTTTTAATACAACAGTGAAAAAAAATGTCCTAAAAGTTTTTCTGCTCTAAATTTAAATTAATCACTTTTTAGGCCATGACTACATTCATAACAGGGTGTTCAAACTTAAAAAGAATAAATTACATACAATATATAGATTCTTTGTTCATTTTTTATTACATATAACATAAAAATCTTATTTTGAAGATTGTACACTTTAAAACTAGGCCCCTCATATTGGAATTTACTAAGTGATTTGTGTATAATAAAACATCATACCGATATGGAAACCAAACCGTCGTCCATAGGCGATAAATTAATTGAATCCCTTCCGCCACTCTGTTATGAACTCTTCTACAATTCACCGCTGCAATGAGTGCGACGATTCGAGGAGAACGAGATCAGGGGCTGCCGGCCTACCGCTTCCACCTTTTGTCGAACGGCGACACCAACAAAGCACATTCTACTTCAAATATTTCCTATGCTTTTAATTCCCTATGGACGGCTAGTTCGCTTTCACACCTGTGTACTAATGTACATTTTCGAAAAAAATTCTAATAGATTCTTTTTTAATTTAATAACAAATAAACAAAAAAATTTTTGGTTTATCAATTTTCTTTGTAAGTAAAATAAAGGCTATAGGAAAGGTTGAAGTTTTACTGGTTATAATGATCTGCTGATTTTAAAGGTTTGCCTTAATAGTAAAGATCCGGCTATATAAATAGACCCCCATCCTATTTTTCTGATAAAATATGTTTTTTAACAATAAAAGTTATTAATAAATAAATTCCCGGGGGTTGGAAAACCATATTCTATATCAGGCCAGGATATTGTTTGCCAACCCCGGGAATTTATTTTTTAATAACTTTTATTATTAAAAAATATATATTTTATTAGAAAAAAGATAAAGGGTCCATTTATATAGCCGGATCTTAGATTATAACAGAATTTAACAAACTGGGTTTCGTTTTAAAGGAGAACCTTTACTGATTAAGAAAAGAGTCAACGCTGGTCATATTGTCTTTTGTTGCTCTCGCTAAAAGGCCCTGTTTAACGAGTTTGGAGTTTTATTAAATATTTTTCTTTAAAATTTTAAAGAAAATGCAATAATTATTTTATTAAAAACGAAAAATAAATTTAATTTGCAACAATAATTCCAAAACCGTATATCAATAACTTTATTCGTTCAAAAGTTATTGCAAAAATAACTTTTTTCATCAAATTCAATTTCAACATTTGCACAATCAAGGCGAGCAACAAGATCTTTTATTTCCTTAATAATGTTTAAATTTACCCAGGTTTTGCAAATCCAGTTAATAATGTCAATATTGTTAAAATTGTATGACTGCTTTAAATTGTTATTTTTTTACCACGCCCCAGAGTTAAGGCCTAAAATCAAAATTTAAAACAAATTGTAAAAGCAGGCCAGAAAAATGGTATACATGTTTAAAAATGTTTATAAAGAATGTTGGTCGTTTAGAAAGGCTTAATCTGGATATAATTTTTGGTAATTCTGTTATTATAATTATCATCATTAATGGTATTTTTATTGGTCCTTTTGTTATTATTAGTAAAATTACAATTAAGATAAAGTTTAAAAATGTTTTGTTTATCAAGGAATGCTAGATTACAAAAATTTAAAAATTCAATTGTTTTTTACAACAAATTTAGAAAAAAACGTTGTTTTTTCAATAACTTTTGCACGAATAAAAATGTTTATATGTAGTTTTTGGATTTGTGGAATTTTTTCCGTTTTTATTAAAATAATATAAACATTTTATTTAATCTTTTAAAGCAAAATATAAAAAACTCCAAACACGTTAAATATTATGAAATCATAGCCAGGAGTGCAATTAGGGGGTGGGGTTTCAGAGGCTTAGCCCCCCAGGACGGCGATTAGTCACCCCTAAAATTATTAAAGATTTAAATTATATTAGTGTTTTTCGTCAAATATACTCTATAAACAAGCCCCCAAACGCCAGAGGCTAGTTGTGCCACTGATTGTTGCGTGTCTTACATAACTATCATTATATAATCTTTAAGCACTTAACATATTTGCATATTATTAAAAAAATAGCTTGGTATCTTCAGTATTAAATTAAATAGATAGTTGACATTTAAACTTTCAGAACAAACTGCAGCTTTGCGTGTTCAGCTCCCTTTATTACCATTTTATTAACGAAGTTTTAAAAAAACACTTTTATAATTTAATGTGATGTTTTTACAAAATTATGAGATAGTTTCATAAAATAAATATTAAATGGATTTCCTAATAGTTATTTATTTATATAACATTTTGTTTTGCCTTTAAAGATTAAAAATTTTAGGCCAAAATGTTTAACTAGAAGAAAATGTGTTTCTGGCATTCTTTTCTGAGTTACCAACTGGGTAAAACTATCCGCAAAAAAAACTTTCAGTGGCCAGGGCCTGATTACCTATGTCGATGCCCTTAAGCAATGCAATTCTTCCTTTTACGCATCCGTGCCGGATCAAGGCTTTTTTCTAATGGACCAAAGAGTTCATGTTGCGTCCTTGTGATCAGTGTTTAATTCTGATTATTTTAGTAGCAAAAAAAGGTCTTTAGGTAAAAATCAAATAATTCGGCACGGCCTTTACAACAACAACAATACAAAGCTAGATAATGCACAGTGCGTTGAGAGTTAGGGACTTCGGAACAAGAATCTTATCAGCAGTGCCGGATTAAGCTGGAATCCGTGAAGTAAAAACGCTTCAGCGCTGGGAAAAGGGGGACGCAAAAGAAGGATGCAAGAAAGAGTTGGAAGTACTGGCATGAAATCTTATAGAAGGGGACGACCTTTTTTTTACTCTTCACTTTTCCTGGAGACCATTTTTTTTGTGGATGACGAGGCGTAAAATAGCAAGGGCGCCTTTTTTGCTCTTCAACTTTTTCGACCAAAAAAATGACCATGTTCTCATCTGGTGTTTCCAAATACCAAGGGGGCGCAAAATTGATAATTCTCTTCACTTCAAAAAAGCTTCGTCCGGCACTGCTTATTACTCTTATACAGGATGGCCATTTGAATACAAAACTGAACTGCAACCGTTTAGCAAGTGTGAGACTCACCCCCACAATCTTAATAAAAAGAGAGGTCGAGTGATACTGCAACTGCAAAGTTTGAAGTCTCTGTTGTGATTTTCGTTGATATGACAGCTTGTCAAAATTTAGATTTTTATTTTTGTAAAGTATAATATTAAATTATTTGTAAGAGCAAGCTAGTTCAAACTAAGGAGATATAATAATGGTTAAACGATCTTCAAAATGATATAGTAGTCGAGGGTGTAACTCCTAAAATTTAAGGGTGAATCACACCTTCGCCAGAAAGATTAATTGATATATATTATTTTGAAGATCGTTAAAGCCCTATTATATCTCTAAGTTTAAAGTGGCTTGCTCTTACAGGTAATTTAATATTATATATTAAAAAAACAATGAACAAAAATAATAAAAAGACTTTTAACTTGACTGTTGTAATCAGGGTCAAGAGACCTGCAAAATAAGGTACCACTTGACCCAACGAATAACTCGACCCCTCTTGCCGTTTAAGATTTTGGGGGTAAATCTTATCCCTGCTAGATGATTGCAGTTCAGTAGGTGAAAGTAGCAAAAAAAATTCCCCTAATATCAAAAATTGACGGGTTCGAGCGTTTTTCCTTAAATGACCTGGTGGAGTGTCCAAAATAAGCTCTGTTCCGTTTTCAAATAGCTATCCTGTATATTTTTTGTTATTAATAATTGAGTAGGGTGCAATGCTCTGTAAATACAGAAAGCAATACTACTAGGACCAAAAGCAATAACGTAATATTATTATACATTAACCACATTATTATACACATTATACATTTAAGTTTTTCTCCGCATATCGACGGACTACACAGTGTGTTACCTATTTTTTACATGTCAGAATATTTATTTAATCTCTACCTTTTGGTATTCTACACGCGTTAGACCGTCTTGTTTCCTTGCATCGCCTGCGAACCTTTTAAATTAGCTGATATTGTATACCAAAACAAGAGTTCTGAAACTTTTGATGTTTAATGATACATATAAATATTCCAATTTAATTTTTACTTGACGACACATTATATATTTTATTATCGTTGCGCGGGGCCCGTAGCCAATGCGGGGCCCCTAAGCAGTTGCCTACACTGCCTTATGGATAGCCCGCCTCTGCTAGTGGCAGGAAAGCCAATGATTTATGCTCAAATATTAAAATTTGACTTTACAGAACTATTAACGACCAAAAATGATGTGCCCATTTTCTTTCATAAGTATAATTATTATCAGAATTATGGGTTCCTTTATTTCGGTACGCATGTCATGTACATTATTATTTATTTAAATGGTAGTTTTGGTTTCCGATTACTTAATACCAAGGTATGTTTCTTATGTGCATCTTATTAACTGGCACTGGCACCCTTTTGATTAATTAAAAAAATATATTAAAAAAAAAAAATCAAAATATAGGTTACACCTCAAATAAAAAAATAGTATATGAGTAACATAAAATGTGACATGCAGAGTTAATACAAAAAATGATATTGCGAAATATACAGGGTGGGCCAAATTAAACTTGCACATTTTTAACTGATAAATTTTTTTTTATTTGTTGCGTCTATCCTTTTTATTTTTAAAGGGCTAATAGGTAGATATGTTTTCTCTAGGTTTGCCAATTTTGATAAAATAGATTTAGACAGAAGTGGATTTACGGAACTTTTTCCAAAATACTGTATTTAACCTCGTTGCAAAAGAAATCTGATTTAGCTACAATTAAGCTAATACGTTTTTTTGTAGACAAAATATGGGAAATGATTCAGTAAAAGCAAATCTGTCAACAATTTAAGGATTTAGAAATCATAATTATTTTTAATTAATTTTTTAAACTGTAAACAATTGTAAAAAATACCTTGGTTGATTGAGGTTACCATGGTTACTGAGTTGGATGCTGACCAAACATAACAGTCAATTAAGTAAAAATAAACGTATTAGCCTAACTGTAGATAACTCATCTTTTGTCTAAAAACAAAGTTTAATGCATCATTTTGAAAAAAGTCCTTTAAGTCCAGTCCTGTTTAAATTTATTTGACCAAAGTTGGCACACCTAGAAAAAACATATATACCTATTAGCCCCTCAAAAATGAAAAAGATGGGCGCAACAGATAAGTTATTATTAATTAAAAAGTGTGCAAGTTTAAGTTGTCCCACACTGTACAGTGTGCCTACGTAAGTTGGCGGCCTATTGGAAACTTTCTTACTATTAATTTTACAAAAAAATTTATTCTTTATAAAAAGTTTACATGTTTCTGAATGTAAAAGGCAAACCATTAGATATCAAATTGTGTCAGTCTTCTACGAGGTTTGGTTAAATAGGTAATTTTTGCTTAAGAGTCAACTACCTTTATTATTGCAAATATTAAAAACCGTCAAAAAGAAAAAAATATTTATTTATATATGCAATTTTGATTATTTAAAAGATTTTTTCTGCCCTAATGGTAAAATTTAAGTTTGTACTTTAGTGCAATACAATAAATTATTTTTTAAAAAATTATACACTTACAGTTATCAAAATAATTATAATGTACAAAGCACAATTGTACAAAGTTAAATTTAACCATTAGTGCAGAAAAAAAATCAAAAATTTGTTTAAATCATTAAAATTGCATATTTAAAAGCAATTTTTAATTCTTAATATGGTTTCTTTATAACAATCTAGATCGCAAAAATACAGGTACTTAATTCTTAAGCAAAAATTACATTTTTGGCCACACCTCGTAGGTGACTGATACGATTTGATATTTGATGATTAAGTTTTTGGTTTTGGATTGCGCATAACTTTTTATAAAGAATAACTTTTATCGTAATACTAACAATAAAAAAGTTTCCCATATGACGCCAAGTTATGTAGACACACTGTAAATGTTCTGCCAGTCCAACCTTAAAGGTTAAAAAATATATTTGTTTAACTAACTTTAACATCAATAGAGATGGCTTAATTAAGAAACCTAAAAAAAAAACAAATAATTTCCTAACAAATATACGGGGTGTCCTATTAAAACAATATCTCTCTGAGCCTCGAAACCTAAAGGGGGTTTGACAAATTTGTGGTATCTTTAGATTTACAAAAAGTACGTACCTTAGGTTCGCGGCAACTGTTTTATTCAGATAGTGTTGGTCGTTCTATCTTTTAATCCAGAGATACCCCGTAGTAGTGGTAACAAAATTAACCCTGTAGATCATTTTATTGTATTTTTAATTTTGTGGTCTACATGAATATTTAAATGATCCAATATACGGGGTGTCCGAAAAGGTGAAGTGATAAATGATACGGGTGATAGAGTGAGCCAAAATAATGTTAGTACTTTATATAAAAAAAACGTCTGTTGGGCCTTGTAAGGGAGATATTGACATTCAAAGTTTGAATAAAAGAAACTCCTTTTAATTATAACTTTGGCACTCTTGCCGTAGTACCAATAATATTTGGGCAACTAAATATCTTTATACCAATGCTTCTTTCTATAGGTTTTTTTAATTTTATATACATATGCATTTTTGACTTAGGTAACAACTTTGACATTTGGTTTGACCACTTGATTTCCTCATCTTTTGTCTACAAACAAAGTATACCTTATTTAAATCAATATCTTATACCTTTTTCATAAATTCGCTTTTTAAATCCAGACATACCAGCATTTTGTATGTATTACAAAAAATATTATTTTTTGTGAAAAAATCATTAAAATGTGGTAAAATTATTATAATTGGTGTTTGCGAACTTCTTAAACTTTATAATACAGATAAAGACTGTTTCTTTTTTATAGTTTTACCATATTTTAATTATTTTCTTTAAAAAATGATTATTTTATTACATACAAAATACTGGTACGTCTGGATTTAAAATATGATTTGATTAAAAATGGTCAAAGATATCGATTCAAATAAGGTATACCATTTTTTTGTACAAAAATGATAATGTCAAAACAGTCAAGAAAAAATGTCGAATTTGTCACTTGTGTTAAAAATGCTTATTTAAAAAAAAAATCGACTTACCGAATAGCCGTTTACCTAAGGAAAAAAGCACTAGTATGAAGTTATTTAGTTGCCCAAATATAATTGGTACTGTTGCAACAGTTTAAAAGTTATAATTAAAATACGTTTTTTAATTCAAACTTTGAAGGTGAAAGCTAATAAAAAACGAAGCAAGATAGAACTTTTTTTTATATGAAGTACTAACATTATTTTGACTCACTTTATTACCCCTGTCATTTAAAACCTCACCTTTCCGGGCACCCAGTATAGAAAACTACGAGTTACATATTATTATCGGCCCCAGTAAAATTAAATCTTTACGAGAATTTTTTATTGATATTTCTTTTCAATATTGGCTTCCTCATTAATATTTAGCTTTAATTGATTTAAAAATATAGCTTGCTTATAACATTGATATTTTGTAGGTTAATTTAAAAAGAAAATAAATACATCACCGCCACAATGAATTTGATGTTCAGAAAAACTTTCGGGAACAAAAATCAGGGGCTTCGGTTGGAAAAGGGGTAAAAGGAACAGTTGGTAGACATGCCGCCAAAAGGTGTACAAGAGAGCAAGGATACACGCCTATGGAGGAGCATCATTATAGGACGCATTTGTTTTTAGTCCTCCAAGGTGTAGTTACAGTCAGGATGATTCAGATGGTAGGTCATATTTTTTTACATTATTCTTGTTGAACATAGATCCAGTGCCGGTCAAGGTCTATTTTCTATTGAAGCGAAGAGTCAATGTTGCGCCTTTTTGTGATGGTAGAGGAGCCCAAGAGGGGATTTCGGAATTTACTACAGCGCGCCAAATTAATATACCTTGTACCCGGAAAAGTCCCTCCACCAAATATGAACCCCGTATACAGGGCCGATTGTAAAAAACAAAAATATATCCATCAGAAATTTTCAAATGAGTCAGATTAATATAAGATAAGTTAATTTCATGCTAAACAGTGTATATTCCACTAATCTGACAATTTGAAAGTGACGTAAAGAAAGCGGAGAGTTACAAAGTTGTAAAAAAGGTAATTTTGACATTATCAAGCGTGGCTATTTTTTTTATATTAAAGAAAATAATTTTGGAACAACGAAAAATATATAATTCCATACGAATCGAATAATATAATTTTTGACTTATTTAAAAATCTATAGCCGCTTCCCCCACCGATGAAAAGGTACACATTATATAACATATTTTTCTTCTTATCATCTAAGCTTTGCAACCCAATAGGTCTCTATGACGTTCGAAAAAAATCCCATTTGGCATCGTGTGCTCACCTACTATGAGAAAAAAAAGTCCTCAAAAATTGCGCCTATTGAATAAAAATAAGGACAAAACCACTGAATAAAAAATAAAGGGCTAATAAAAAAAAGGTCTTTAACTTCAAAATTACGCTCCTTTTTTAGCTTTGCACCCCTCCCCATGTATAACTTGGATTTAAGCACAACCCAAGAGTTAGGAACAGCAAAATTTTACTTTTTTATACCTTAAATTTGCGCCCCTTCCGATATGGCGCTAAAGCAATCGCTTTACGGCTTCACGCTTGATCCGGCACTGTATAGATTAAACTATTTTTTTTGTAAAAATCTCACTAAAAAAATACTACGGTACGGTTCCGAAGATTGCGGCAGGCAGCAAACCTCCGACGCAAGCGCCAGAGCCATTTATATTACCAGCAATGCTACTCATTACTCTCCAAGGCAAAAGCGAAATATGAATGGCTCTGTTGCTCGCGTCGGCGGTTAGCTGCCTGCCGCTGTCCTCTGAATCATACCTTAGTAAAGCGTTAGGCATGATAACTAATTTTGATAAGTAAATTTTAATGGGCTATTGTAGTTTAAAACGACAATTTGGCTACTTTTTGCAGTTGATTATGTAGTTCACCAACGGGAACCATTTGCTATGTAAATAAACTACCTTTTAAACATTTTTTGGCCATATAAAAGTTAAAATAAATAGGAAAAAATAACTAAAATATAAATAATATTAAAAAATAACTGAGGAAATAAAGTAAAAAATTACAGGCCGACATAGTTCCAAAAACATATTTGAAAAATATTAAAACTGTAGAATAACTAAAAAATCATTAATGTACATATGTGACTATTTAAAATGAAGTACCTATTTAAATTTTAAATAAAAAAATATAAAAAAGTAAATTTAAGCAGGTATCTAAAGAAATTAATTCAATAATGCAAAAATAAAACATTATAAGAGTATTTTATTTTAATGGCAAAATTTTGTTTCATATTTATTTCTCTGCACCCCACCACTTGTTAATGTAAGTACTATATTATCTTAGTTTTCTCCCCAGTTTGTGTTTTAAACACTGTTTTTGTCCCTAAAGTCCCTAAAATAATATCAATATCAATTTTTAAATTGTATTGTCTGTAAACCCCTCTATTTCATTGTGTGTACCTATATTTTATTTTACAATAAAATAAAGTAATTAAAATATTCCTTATAAAAGAAGTTATAATTGCGTTGTTTAAAAATATTTGCCTAAATTTGTATGATAATGACAATTTGAAATAATAACAAAACAGTATAGCAGAATTAAATTAACCCATTATAACTGGTTGATCAATTCTGACAAACTTGACTCTCGGTCATACGAATCGTTCTTGTGGTCGTATTCATCTTTTTTTTAATTGCCCAAGCATCCAATTATTACAGAAAAATCTAATAGAAACAATTCCCAAAGTTAGTTCCAATTACCATTTTCTGTTACCAGTTTCTAGGCAAATTACAAATTACTGACACGTATTTTTTGCATATTCCTGTTTAAAAATGTATTTAATTGACTTTATCCTTTACTACTTCTGTGATTAACTAACGTAACAATTTCTTGAAATTTGTTTGAATTACATGTTCTATTTAAAAATAGTACTAATCTTCATATACAGTGAGGGCTAAAAGTTTGGAATAAATTCGATCAAAATTAAACGAAGGATTTTTTTATCTAAACGCTCGCAAAAGTGAATTTTTGATTAATATCTCATTTTGAAGATCATTTAAACCTCATCATATCCGCCTAGTTTAAAGTGGCTTGCTCTTACAGGTAATTTAATATTGAACAACAAACAAAAAAAAAATCAAAATTTTGACAAGCCGTCATATCAACGAAAATAATAACAGAGACTTCAAACTTAGCAGTTGTCATCATAGTCAAGAGACCTTCAAAATAAGGTATCACTCGACCCCTCTTTTTGCATTTAAGATTTTAGGACTAAGTCACACCGCTGCTAGAAGGTTGCGGTTCAGCGGGTAAAAGTGGCAAAAAAATGTTTTGCCCTAAAATAAAAAACTGACGTGTCCGAGCTTTTCGCCGAAAAATTATTCTTTTAATTTAAATCGAATTTATTCCAGACTTTTGGCCCTCACTGTATATGAATAACTGTCCTTTTTATGAGTCTAATTTTTTGTCCTCATTTATATTTCTTTACAGGATCTCTTGGTTCTCCAGGTAACCCAAGTCGGAAAAATATTTATAACAGAGGTTTGGTAGCATTACTGCTTTTGTAATAATCTGTTTAACGTTTGGTAAACTAACCCTCAGTTTTAAAATTTACTACTAACCTTTACAAAAATTAAACATTTACTATTTTTTTCTAACTACTACTTACCTAACGGACAAATCTAGTTGGGCTGTTTTAATTAGATATTATAAACGTAAAAAAAAAAATAGTATGGATAACAGTTTTCCATCCCCTGTGGTAAGCTTTTAAAGAAGAGGTTCGGAAAGCACCACTCACTTAAGCGAATTTGAGTATTGGGATGTGTCAGTAACATATCGGTAGAAAATTTTAGGTTTTTAAAACCCTACTAATGAAAGGAGATGCCCGCCTAGGGTGGACAAGAACTCAAGATTTCTTCTTCTATAAAACAAAACAATGGTAAATTAGTTAAAAAAGTAATAAACCATATATCTTGTTATCTAATATTTATTATAACATTTAGAAAATATATAATATAAAATATTTACATTTTATACAAAGCTAAATAAAGTAACTAATAAAATTGTAAATATCTATGCACCAAAATCGAAAACTAACCATATATGGTTTAGTACAACGTTGGTAATTTCAGTCTCATCCATATTATAAATGCGATGGGGACCTTGCAGTTTTTCTACCTATGTAGCCAGATTTTTGTTCAACCGATGAACAAATTCTTGCCAAACTATTTAGTTCTGATTTTTTCATAAGATGCCTAACTTATTTTACCATGCTAAACCCCTATTTTTTGACATTAATATTAAGATTTGAGATTACAATTTAGTTAGCTAACTCTTTTGTATTTTTTATTTCATTTATTAAATAAATCAAAAAATATTTAAAATATTGGATTTATACGATAGGTATATATCCAATTTTTTAAATATTTTTTGATTTATTTAATAAATGAAATAAAAATACAAAAAGAGTTAGCCTACAGTTTGTGCTAGTGTTTTGCTGGTTGTTATTATAAATTTTCCCAAACATTCTGCAATGAAGCAAAACGTACAAAGTTGAATTTGTTGTGTTTGCAGTTCAAGTGTAAATATCTAAGAACACATTTTGTGGCTTTATATAAAATTACGCGGAACGCTCGCTGGTAACTACTCTTTGCTTTATTTATGTTTTAAGACAATGGGGCTTATTTTTTTTTCGTGATATTTAATATCTTGTTTTTAAAGTGCTTGCTTCTAGCCGAGACACAAACCCAAAATCGTATATTTCTGTAAATATGGTAAATATTTTTTTCATGTTTGATCTAGATATCTATTTTTATCAACTGGTTGACTGTGCTGCAATATTGTGTCTTTTTATTTAAATTCCCACTTATCTTTAAAATATTTTTTTTCTGAAACCTTACTAAACATAAAATTTTAACAATGCTTAATAAAATACAACCATTTACCTTCATTTTAACATTACAAAAAACGTTTTCGACTAAGTTTTTAGCTAAATTCGTATTTTAGTTGCGTTTAGAAATTAAGACGGTGGACGGTGTTACCCCTTGCTGGGGCTTCTTAGACCCCCTACTCCTACATTTCCTACTCACGTATTCTGCACTACTTATGAAATTATAATTTTTTGGTAAATCGTGGAAAATAAGTATATTAATAGTCCTTAAATTACCACTTATACAGCTGTATATCTACCTCGAATAGGGTGATATTTAAAGTAAACAAAATCATTCTGCGATGCTGAGTATTTGAGTTATAACGGTTTTTTCCTAATAATAAATAAAAGTAGGTTACAAAGAAATTTGTGGTTAAAGCTAAAAATTATTTGGCAGCAAAGAAATTCAAATAATTTAACTACTTCATTCTTTGATAAAGAAAAATTTGCAAAGAAAATAGATTTTGTAGAAGATAATTGGCCTTTAAGTAAAACATTTTAGAATAATAAATCTGTTTCTCAGAACATATTGCTTCTGACCTTTTTGAATATTCCCGAATTTATTTTTTCCAAATCTTACTGATTTGCAGCTACAGATCGAGTTAAACATTTACCGCTTAGCTTTTAAACTAACAAGATATTTTCAGATTTTATTAGAATATCTTTAAATATTTTATTCCCTGAAATGTAATTTGACAAGAAATATAAATTTGAGGTGAGTTTTAAAAGGAATCATAGTACATGCCGAATAATCCGGAAAAACAGTAAAAACGAAAATATCACTTGCTTAATAAATGTTTATGAACTAAAAATAGTTTTACTTTTTGAGATCGTCTCTAAAAAGAATTGGCAAGTCCTAAATTCATTTACGAAAATATCCTTCAATATTTTTTAATAAATTTTTAGACCGTGCAGATCTATCAATACTTATTCAGTAACTCCTCGCTTGCTGTTTAAATTTGTTCAGCCTATATTTTTAGAAAATATTTGTCGATTTTGTCACTGCATTTAAAGCGGTACATCGCGAGTATCAGACCCCCTCAGGTAAATCTGTGACAATTCAGTTAACATAGGCTGATTTGTACTTGTGTTCTGGTTTGTCTTTTGTTTTCTCTGCAGGTACCTATTAATATAAAAACGTTTCCCCACTTTTCTGTAGCATTTTCTGATATTCAGATTTAACTGCCAAAAATTTATCTGACGTGCTGTTATGTTTTTATTTATGTTTTTGATTCTGCGTAATGTTTTTTTTTTCTGTGTGTAACTGTTTTAATTTTAAACTAGCTGTCTAGTTAATCTTTATTAATTTACTAATGAGCGAGCATTATGAGCTACAAATGTCCAAGTAATTTTTAACATGCCTGAAATAATATCTTATATGAATATTTTAAAAGTTTGTGTAACAATTAAGATATCCAATGCTGAGCCAACTGGCATTTGATTTTATTTTTTTACAACCTGTATTTAACACTGTTAAACCAATTTTTGGTGATTGTTTTTGGGAACTTCCAAAAGTGACAATAAATACCAAATTTAAATCACACCCATCGCCTGAGATGTTAAAAAATTCAAAACATCTAGAAGGTGGTGATCACACAGTATTTAGGTCAACATTAATAGACGAATGTCAGAAAAGTAAGAAGAAAAAAGTTTATTAAAAACAGATCGTCGGTTCCGTCCTTATACGACATACATATGTATATCTGCATTTCCTTTTATACTCAAATTTTATCTTTATTTCTATTTTTGATTAACTGATATATTTTATTTTTCCTATTCAGTGTGTCTACGTAAGTTGGCCTGGGAAACTTTTTATTAATAATTTTATGAAAAAAAAAAACTCTGCATAAACCTAAAGTGCAACCATCAAAGATCAAATTTAATTGTATCAGGCATTTACGAGGTTTGGCCAAAAATATATTTTTGTAAAGAGTAAAGTAAATACCTGTATTTTTTGCTAAAATCGAAAATTGTTATAAAGAAAAGATGTTAAAAATATCTTTTAAATACCTAATGTTGGCTATTTACTAGATAAAATCCCTTTTTTTTAATTTTTGGTAAAGATGAAAATGTAAGTTTGTAGAGGGTGTCAAGTTATAGACCCCCTTTAACATTTTTATTTGTTATCGTACAGAATAAACAAAAATCTCAGTTTATTTATACTCCGTTTAAGTTACATATGCCAAATTATTAACTATGATCAACGCGAAATATCGCGTTTTCTGTAAAGCTTTGCTATCACGCATTGATCACGGTTTAAAATTTTGTATACAGAATTAGCTAAATGAAGTCGTTCATAGGCATGAAAACATTTCGGATTGGGTGACTAATAGTGCTTATTTTGTTATTGCATTACTGGTCGATATATGTACCTTTACAAATGACTGATACGATATTTAACTTAATAGAGTTTATTAAATTCTGTAGTTTTCGAATCAGTAATTTTTAATATTTCTAACAATAATGTCGCTATCAATCCTAAGAAAATAAAAAATAATATACATAGTTTAAAAATACAGGACATTTTATAACAAAATTTTCCGCTGGCTAACAGAAAGAGGACAGTCACGTCGAGAATGATAAGCAGATGAAAAATAATAATTATAAAATAGTACTATGTGCAAAAACCACATAAGTCAATTACATTTTTTTAACTTTTTTACATTATGCAAACGAATTAAAATGTGTTTTTCTTATTTACAAATTATATTTATTTGTATATGTATTGTTCTCAAATGAAAATACTTTTTCCTTCTTGTCAAAATTGTTAATTTATGACTAAGGTTGATTTTGAAATGGAATCGGTATAAAATTATTTAATGTTGAAGTGTTTCATTTAAGACATATGCACGAATCATCTTTGGGGAAGTGTAACCCATAAAACGTCCCCTTGAATACGCCACAGTTCTGCTATCAAGTTCAAGTATAAATTATGACGTAGTAAAAACAGCTCTTTTGAGGAGTGGAGTGGTGCGAGGGTTGCCATTGTGTCACGAAACATCAAGCACAATGATTGATTACTAAAAAGTATCAAATAATTCATCTGTTTATTAAATTCGTCGTGTTCCGGGAGAAAACCACGTAGCTCCATATTTTTCAGAAAATAGTATTTAAGTGTCATTTATTGGGTATTATGGAAACTCGTCTTTATGCAAACTACAGAACTCCAAAAATAAACCGTTATAATTAAAATTTTAGAATAAGAAATTCATGTATGTATCTCCAACAACAGGGGAAAATACGTAGCTCCGTATTTAAATACAATAATTGATTGTTGCATAAAAATCTAAACTTTAAAATGTTTTTCTTTTTCTCCTGTAACATTTTATAATATGGAGTTACGCAATTTTCACCCGAAGGCGACGATATGTATTTAAAAATTTAATTATAAAAAGCAATGCTCTTTTAAAATCGGTTTCGTTAGACAATATACAAAAGGTCAGTTTTAAATGCGCCGCTCTTCAACTGTATAAAAACCGGCGTTCCTTGTGCTACAATCAAAACGAAACTGCCAAATTCCTAAAATTTGATTGGTTTATTTAGTCCCATGACCTTTTAAAGTATAGAGGGTACAGGGGAGGAGTACCATCTTTATGGCAGACAAGTTGAAAAAGTGTCAATCGAAAGAAAGCAAACTAAGGTGGCGCCCAAAGCCGGATCCAACGTGGGGTAAAGGGGGTAATTACCCTCCCTAGAATTTCAAATTCAAACATAGAACTGTGTAGCAGTATGAGATTTTATAAAAAAAAACTTTAATGCTGAGGATAATGTGGATTTGTTGCCGATAAAACTCAAAACCGAGTTTGATTTTTGGAATTTGCATTAAAAGCAACAGTTGGAAAAAATGCAGTGCGATATAGATAAGTATAATATTTTCCATAATTAAAAAAAAAATTCTAAGGTTAGAAGCATGGTTAATATCTACATTGTCACAGGAATCAATTTCAGACTGCTAAATATACATAGAAAAATTACTATTACTATTAATAAAATAACTGATAAGTCCGCAGTAGTAAAATTTTATATTATTATATATTTTTCACTAAACTTAATTTTATTCATGGTATTTATCAAGAAATTACCCCTCCCAGGCTTGACCCCTTGATCCGCCCTTGGTGGCGCCACAGTAGCCAGTGGTAAGATTTTACCATTTCTTCCCTTTTTTATTTTGTATCTTATTCTATTAATTCATGATCATTGGTTTGCTCTTCACTTACTACTATGGCGCCACCTTAAGTTGCTGCTTTCCGATGGACACTTTTTAATGTATTCAGATAGTTCTCCTCCCCTCTACCCTCCAAATTTTAAAGATTTAAATAAGCCCGTTAAATTCAAGAACTTTGACAGTTCCGTTTCGGTTTTCCGCACATGGGGCGCCGACTTAAACACAAGTGGTATCCATTCGAAACATGATTATTGACCTGCAAGTAATCCTGATCATTTGATCATGTGACTGATGTCATTTAAAATATTCATAAACATCGAACTGAAGTTAGCCACATAAGTTTAAGAAGAATGGTATCAGTGTCAGTTATATCAATTTGTTCACTGATCATGTCTTGAACGAATAAAGCCTACTGTCCATGAAAGCGGTTTTCCGCTCGCGGATGATAATTCAGCGTTGTGATTGCCGGAAAAAGCTTTTTAAATTTGCACTAACCAATCACAACGCTGAATTATCACCCGCGAGCGGAAAACCGCTCTCATGGACAGCCGGCTTAACACCACAATATTATCTTTTTTTTTAGTATTGGCTTTTAAAATTAAGCGACTTGGCAACGTTGTTAGCGCCCTCATCGGCCTAATTTTGAACTATCTTAGGGCAAAATAACATTTTTTCATAGTATAGTTTTGCTTGCTGTTGTTGCAGTTAATATCGTATATTTTAAATAGGTTCGTAGTAGAGCCTACTTTTTATGATTTATTAAATAAATGCAACAAAAAAACCAAAATAATTAGTCTACAATTTGGGGTAAGTGTTTTGATGGTTGTCATCATGGATTTCGTTATCGTTATAAAAAATCTGCAATGAACGTGCAATGCAATACGTGAAATGTCGGATTTGTTGTCTCTGCAGTTCAAGTATAAATATACAAGAATTTATAGTCTAAGATCCGAATACAAAGGTATTGTATGAAGTTGCCTAAAAAATAACGTCAAGGCTATGAACAATTAAAAAACGTAAGTTTTAAAAATTTTTAGTGACCCTGTATAATGATAATTTTTATTTATTTTTATTGTACATGACAGTACTAATATATTAGTACATTTTGTTCCTTTGATTTTATAAATAAAGCTGTGGTAATTTTTAAATTTTAAACTTAAAAAAAATGTTGGTACATTCGGTATTATTTAAGAATAATTTAAAAATATATATTTTATTAACTAGCATACATAAGTATTTAGAAATATAGGGGTTGCCATTATATAAGGTGTGTCAAAAATTTTAGGGGTATTTTTTAAATTAAATATGACCTTGACCTAATTTTTTAGACACCCAATGGCGATACCAGTTTTTATCCGGATAACACATGGGTAAAGGTCGCCTCCTATTTGGATCTCGTACTACATATTACGTTAGCTTTAACTACACTTTGTTTCATTAAGGTTTTTAAAAAATGATGCCTTATATTTTTTTTATGAAGTTTAATGCCTTGCTTTTTAAAAATGCTTGTTTCTAGCCGAGACACAAACCTAAAATCAGAAAATTTCTGTAACTTTTTTGTCATTTTGGGTCGTGATATCCATTTTTATCAGCTGATTGACTCTATTGCAACATTGTGTCTCCTAATAGGCTCTTAGCCATGTACACCTGAGGTAGCAAATTTTCGATGTAGATAGATTGGATTTTAATCCTTTTCTTCAATTATTTCCGGAAATTGCAAGATTTTTTGTATTAATGCCAAAATTTGCATTTTTGTGAAAATGCCCGCGAAATTATTTAAAACGCCGCATAGTCCGATAATGCTGTAGAAGTGTGCCTACGTCACAAAATATACGTCCCAGCTACGACATCCCTTTTCTATTGCTTGTTCCTTTGTTGGCATATTTATTTAACATAACACATAAGCACTGGCAACATTGTGAAGTCGACTGAGCTCGCAAAATGTGGAATTAATTTAAAAAATTATTTACAAAAAACTATAGAAAATTTTGTTAAAATTTTAATTTTTCGGGTGGCGTATTTAACTACTAATTAAAATAGTTTTTTACCATTGTAAAATTTTAGCCAAGAGCCTATAGTCGGAATCGCTCTTAACGTGCGGGTCCAAACGTCATTATGCATATGAATCAAATTTAAAAAACAGTGGCTACTAAAATGTTATTTACTTGAAAACTTGACATTTTGACTTTGACATATTAAGATGTGTTTATATATAAGCGTATATGCGTTTGCGTAAAGCTTAACTCGACCTTTGATTCGTATATATCTGGTAGCAACGGGAATAGTTTTTGGCTATAATTTCTTGAATTTTCGATTTACAAATAATAAAATTTGGGATTGTTGTTAAGTTATATAATTTCCAGTTTAACCAAAAATAAAAGTAATTATAAGTTTCATTTTTTTTTGATAAACTGTAGATTTTTTTAACATATTTGGAAACTCGAAGTTACTTTACAAGTTTACCTTTTTAACTTGATCAAATTAGGTTAGCTTGTCAATAAGGTAACTACTTAGGCATATAATATGACTGAACCAGCAGTAGTAAACGGGTGCAAGGCTTTGAAAAGCTCTTTCTTATAAAGTGGTCTAAAATAAAACTCTGTTCTACAAGATTACACAAATGATAGAAAAAATGGTGTTTGTACTGTTTCCACTGCACGCTTTACCTTTACAAATAAAACTGTGGTTAAGGTAAAAAAAGGCTAAATATATATATATATATATATATATATATATATATATATATATATATATATATATATATATATATATATATATATATATATATATATTTATTTATTACAATTACAATATCAATAATTAATTACAATATAAATTTAAAAGAAAATGTGCTGTGTGTGCACATTAGGCATCAGCATAAGCTATACATAATCTTTAACATTTTATTAAAATAACAATATATATTATAAGGTGGTATGACTACGATGACTATAACTGTTCTGTCAATACACTATAAAAATTCAATAATTTGTTTGATTCTTTGCGTGTTACTTTTTATCCACAAATCCAATTTTTTTTTAATATTTTTAAATTACACATAAGTAATGGATCTTTGTGTAGCATCAAATCGTGTATTAGGTAATGTTAAATTTCGACCTACATTTGCTCTTGTCATAATACTATGATTGATGAAGCTGTTAAATAGGTTTCTTGTAAGAGAAAATCTTAAAACATTTTTAATGTACAACTGATCAATTATATATATATATATATATATATATATATATATATATATATATATATATATATATATATATATATATATATATATATAATTGCCCTTAAAACTGACATTGATAAATATTTTAAGGTTAAATCGACATTTTTAAATGAAAACCCACATTTTTTAGTGCTGAAGTAATAGACAATAAAATTCTCCATATAGTACTAATAGGTTAAGGCACAAAAGTCATCGAGTTTTTATTTGGTGGTCAAATATATGTAACTCTAAAAGTCAATTTGACCTTAGAAGTTATATTTTTACATAAATAATATTTTACTTAGATTTACTTTAGTAAAACCCAATTCGTACACTTTTTTTTAAACTTTTTTATGGTTCTTACTTTTTGAGACATTTGGCCGTTTTAACAATTTTGGGATACTTTTTATATTTTAAATACTTAAAAACTCTCCAAATAAAAGAACATTGCTTTATTTTATTTGATTACAGCAAAATATTAAACAAAATAAAATATCATTGTTGATATAATAAGAACAAATATTATTTCAAAAATTCAAATAAAGGGTCATGTATAAATATATCATAAGAAATAACTAAAGTATTTGATATTAGTTTAAGAATGGTGCAAAGGTGGTACATGAAAAAAAAGGACAATCTTATTCCCAAAGAAGTCAAAGACTAAAGATTAAAGTGAATCTGTGAAAATAAAAGTAAGAAATACTATTTATAAATTGTATAAGCTAAACACAAATATAACACACATTAGTGGATGTGTAAAAATATTGCAAAGAATACTGATTTATAAACTTTATAGACAAAAAGGAGAACAAATTTTAAGACTAATCAATCATCATCACTAATGGGATCAAAAACTATTCGTCATCTTCCGAGTCATCCTTAAATGGTGTGATGATTAGTGGATCTATTGGAACATCAAGTATTTGTTCCCTCTCCCACCAGATTTTGATTATTTTTTCAGTATGTTCCACTGATTTCCGCCAATATTCTTCTGCGATGTGGTCTAGTGCCTCTTTCCAAACGAATTCAACCTGATCAAATATAAGCCCAGCGCCCACATGCTTCTCATAATAGAATTTTAATCCTGCCCATATAAGTTCTAATGCGTTAAAATGGCAGTGGTACGGCGGCAATCGTAGAACTTCATGGCCCCATTCATGCACTATCTGATCAACTGCATAAACGTTTGGTTTTTTAAGTGATTTTTGCCATTGAAAGAAGTTCAGATTTTAGCAAATTATTATATGGTAAGGGATTTTGATTTTCGTTGATTAACCCATCATAAATTTCCCTTTTTGACCAACTTGCATTTGGTTGCTTATTTTAAATTCTTGAATGGTAGGGAGCATTGTCCAATATAATTAAGGAAGGCTCTTGTAAATTGGGTAATAATTGTTTGAAAAATGGTTAGTTCTGGTTAGCAATTCATATTGTCATGATAGTCCAAAGTTTTGGATTTTGAAGAAAAAATTAAACTAGCACCTGAAACAAATCCTGTTGAAGACCCAGCATGTAGGACAATAAATTGTTTTCCCTGGCCACATCCTTTTTCTTTCCAACGCTGTTAACAGAATCATCTTGCCAAGATTTTAATCCACTCGCATTTGAAAATATCCAGTTTTCATCCAAAAATACCGCTTTTCTTAATTTTGAGACATCATTTTTCGTATAATTTCTTAAAAACTTAACACGTTGACTCACAATATTTGGTAATTCACATAAATATCTTCTATTTGAGTCTTTTTTGTAGTGAAAACCTAAACTTTTAACTAATTTTGATAAAGCGCCACGTCCAATGTCTAAAATAGAACGTTTCTTTAAATTCTCCTTTAAAACCGCAAGTGTTATATTTGTGTTTAGCGTATATAATTCATAAATAGCATTTCTTATTTCCATTTTCACAGATTAAATCTTTAGTCTTTGGCTTCTTTCGTTTACATTTTTTTCCATTTGGGAATAAGATTGTTTCCTTTTTTCATGTACCACCTTTTGCACCATTCTTAAACTATTTCAATTGCTTTAGCAACTTCTTGTATATTTATAGGGAATCCTTTATTTGCTTTTTCGTTCTTGAAATAATTTACAAGATTTAAAACCATTTTCTTCGATTGGGGATAAAGAAATCCACAGAAAGGCTTTTTTCTCCATATTTTAAAATTTAATCTATCAAACTGACGTTAAATGTCATCCATCAAAATCAGACATTCTTTTATTATAATGATTGTTATAAAGCCACTGAGATTTATTATTGTATCTTTTTTTTGGACGTTAACCTTGCATATACCTGTTTCATTTATCTAACGCGTTGTTTTTAGAAGGTGTTATTAAACAATATAAAAAGAAAAGTAACTGCAAAAGTTTGTCGTTGGTTAATTGATACACCCGCATGATAAGAGCGATCCCGACTATATTTGGGTTCACAATAATGGGCTAGGTGAATACAGTTGAGCAAAAGCTAATTCTACTGTATTTGCTTTGTTCGTTTCAGGCAATTTTGTATATATATTTTTTTTATTATTTTAAGTAAAAGCATTTGCTTAGCTTCTATTCACTTGACCCAATATGCGGCTTTGACAGAAAATAGTAATATTGCTCGATAACAGGAAAATGGCCTTTATAAATAACGAACTTTAAAAAAAATAAATAAATAAATTTGAAGATCATATCAAATTTATAATTAAATAGATCTGACAACTCATTACCACACCAATAATACTTTTTTACTAATACGGCTTAATTTAATCTTCTAATTGCTGATTGTCGCCAACTAGTAACAATACAATACTAAGTTGTTAATGTATAATATTCAGTTAAGTATGTAATTTATTTATAGAGCCCCGTTGTGGTCCAATGACAGGTGCAGGAGGGGAACCTCCTCCCATCACAACTATATCGCCCGCAATGACTGAATCTGATCTACCACAACCTCTCGTAATGCGAAGCCCATCTGTCAGCCTTAAGTGGCCACCTTATGGAAATACTAATAAAAATACACCATCAAGACAGGTAATTTATATACACAAATAACAAAACTTTGTTCTTTTTTGTTTATTAACGACATAAAAAATCACCAATCTCTATGCATGGTGCATATGATTTATCTAATATTTTTATTTGCAGGTCAGTTTTAACAATGGAAATCCAGAAGTAGCGAGATCCCTATCTGGACTAGAAAGGGATTGTTTTATAATTCCTGTTCATAGTTTAGAGAGATTTCTTCCTGCGGGAGTTCCTATGCCAGTAGGTAGATAACTGTTGAATTATACATTAATTATTTTCTAGTGCCTATTAGAGCCGCTTTTACAATGACGTGTCAATCCTTGGTTTTACTATGCTATTACTCTAAAAAGGAACCATATTTAATAAAAATCAAAACACTACCAATGTCAAGAAGTGAAGACTTCAAATATATGTGCTTTAAGTTTTTTAAATGAAACACCCTGTATATTTTACCAAATTTGTTTTTTTTAAATTAAATTCAACATTAAAAATGTATGTACTAGACATCAAATTATTACTGGTTTCTGAGATATCAGCAGCATGTCGATAATTAACATGCTGTTGACACGGCGTCTTCTATATATTTAAAGCGCAAAGCCATAATTTTTACACTGTACCGATTTACATATTTTTTTTTTTGTTTTGGTTACTGAGACGTCTTATCACTACTTTTTTTAATGTTATATTTCCTTTTTTTTACTTTAAATCCAAATATATGATATGCATATTTTGGATAGGTCGTCAACCTTCAAACAAGCAAAATGTATATTGTATATGTTCCTCGATTATAAGGGATTTTGATTTGGTACCCCCACGGTGTTTGGTTAAATACATACTAACTTATTTTGGATAACAAAATAGTGACGTCACGTCAACTTTGGTACCGCCCCCTTTAGTTTGTCAAATGCTATACCGTGTGGCAAAGAAATTTTAAAGGGTTAGTTCTGGTTAGTGGTCTTGGGGGTTGGAAGATGGCTCTGTTAGGCTCTTATCTTTATTCAGATTTGTTATTTTTAGAACGCTAAGCCAAATTTTGCAGCAAGTTCATAAGAGTTAAACTACACAAATTTACATACCTTTTTTTAAATTTATGGTCTGGTTACTGAGACCCTAACACTATTTATTTCATTGTTTTATTTAAATTTTTTCTATAAAAACAAAATTGAAGGTGAAAAGAAAGTAAAACTTAGATGTTTTAAATTGTTACTGCTGCCAGACTTGCCCAAAATATTGCACTTGACCCCCCAATGTACCAGTTTTGCATGACAGAAACCATATCGAATTACCGGTTCCGGTGCTTTTTACTGTAGTCTGCTGAGATCGCGCAACACATGCATTATTTGGGCACGATGTACGATGGTACAGGGGGTAGCTAATATTAAGGCTTTTATTTATATTGTACAGTGGTGAAGATAGCTTCTCTTAAAAGTTTTTGTATTAAAAAAAACTTTCGTACACCTAAACTGCTAATAATAGTTTCATTTCATTTTTCTCAAGATTTTTACAGGGTAATGTTAAAGTTATAAAGCCAAAGATTTCTAAGTAAAGTAATAACTAATTACAGTAGACATAACTCATAAATGACCCACATATAAATTAAGTAAAAAGTTATTTTTTGTTCTAGAAACCACCGTCGAATGGAAATTCAATGGACAGAAAGTCCCAAGGAAATCTACAAGTGATGGAAGTACCTGATCCCAAATTATGTGTCTTATGTCATCTTATGAGTCCTCTGGAAGCAATAGATCCTATTTTAGAGTCTCCATTAGTACAACCCTTGTTTAAACAAAGAATAACAGCAGGAGAATTAGTCAATGAAGTTGCCATGGCGCAAACAGCCGTAACTGGAATGTTATTAGCCAATATGGAAAGAAATGGTAACTTTAATCGAAGTAGTAACAAATTTACTTAACATATTTTAATTTGAGGCTAAACAAATACTGGCTATATATACTTTTTTTATCTATGGGTGGATCTGGTATCTGCTTTTCCTAAAAGCCTTTAGAGCCAGATTAAATTCAGTAAGGCTCGGTATTTTCATCTGATGCCCATGAAATAACTTCGTCAGATATCATAGCCTATTACTCTTCCTAAGGCAAATATGGAAATAAAGGAGTAATAGATATACTTTCTTTACAAAAATATCACAAAAAAATTGGAATACGTAAGAGTAGTAGTTCTAAATGATATATAACACGATGAGAAACTAACGTTTTGAATAAAATTTGACCAATCCTGGTCTGGAATAACTTTAGCACAAATTAAGTTTCCTGATGCGGTTTTTGCAGACAGCCTTAAGTTGTTTCTAAAAGTGTTTTTTTATAATATATTCACCATTTCGTTGTGAAATTCTATTAGCACAAAAACAAAATGGCCAATTTTCCGATATAGGGCAACTTTGTTACTTTAAACGGTAAATCCTGTATACTTTCTCTATCTTTTACTGGGTTAGTAAAAAGTACCGCAACTCTTAAATATCTCTAAAACCGCTAAAACTACATTAACCAAATTAGGCATTAGGCATAATAATAAGAGGTTTCGGATATTGGACTAAAATTGAGTAGTAATATCGACATGATTCCCAGATTTCCCATTTTTGTCCTACTTGTTTTTGTTTGTAAGCTTTCAAAATTCGTAAGTATGTTAGTGTTTACCTAATTGACCAGTGATATTAGCACTGTTGCCAAATTTTAATGAAAATGCTGTGCTATCATATCTCGGCAACTACTAAAGATCAAATTTTGAAAATTAAGTTTTTACCAAAGTTGGTACGCCTATTTCATTGCAATTTAAATAAACAGGGTATTTCGTTTAAAAAATAAAAAATATTGTGAGAAGCGCAAGACTGAAAAGTCTAGCAACAATGCCGATATCACTGTTCAATTCTACCTGCTATAGGGCAAGGATTGCCAACCTTACGTATCACCGTGCTATTTCTCTAAAGAAATGTTTAATAAGGTAGTAGACGTGCCATTAAATAGTTTTAACTTTGAAATCTTGGAAAATAATCCTATTTAATTACCTCCTTCACTTTTTTTTGTATTGCACAAATAATTTTGTGATCAGTGACATGTCACATACATATATTATTGTGCTATGGGTTCGCCATCCCTGCTATAGGGTATTTACACGACAGAAAAAGTTTTTTTAAACTAATCTAGCCTTACTGCAACTATTATTTTGTGAATAACGTATAGCTTTGTTTCCGAATTTTTATTTGTTACCTTCTATGGGCAAATTTTTATTGTCAAATGATACTCTTAATTGCCGTGCAGTCAGCTGTTTAGAGGTCAATGAGGAGGATTCAAGGAAAAATATTGAATTAAAAAAAAATAGAAAAAACATATGGGTGTTCTATTTAAAATAAGAAAGTTGCCGTATATCGGAAAATCGGTGGTTTTGTTTTTGTGCTAATGGAATATAACAACAAAATGGCGAAGATATGATAAAAAAACCTTTTAAAAAATCTAAGGGGTTTTAAATTTATTTGAGTTCAAAATGAAATCGTTGAAAGGCAATAAAACATAATTGTAAATCTAAAGCATCGTCTTTCAACCAATAGCTGTACAGAAAACGCGATATCACGAGTTGATCACGGTTTAAAATTTTGCATATGTAACACAGAGTTTAGTACTTCATATATATCGACTAATTATTATTTATCTTTTTTAGCGGAATTTCCTTTTATAAGCTACTATGTGATAAATACGTCCCAAACAAATCCTGTAATATTTTATAATAATTTACGCACTGCCAGTTTAACCAAGTTCGATCCCAGAGCTACAAGGTAAATATCTGCCGAAATACTATTATTGACATCTGTAGACTAGAAAGTCTATTTTAGAGTGGGAATTCTAAAATTATTTAAGGGTCTTGAAGGCTAAAAAGGACGATTTTTTTAGCATTCAATGTAAGCGTGTGTTTAAAATCATTTTTTTTATAATCATTTGTACATTAATAAGGCACTTTTAAAGAATATTCAGAAAAACAAAATCATAATAAAAATTGTGGCTGTGGCATCAGTTTGAAGAGAACCTCTCGAAAAATGTCTTCTGCGGTGGACACGGATACTCATCGTAGAGTCATCCGAAATTAAAAATATTTTTAAAAATTTATATTTTTTGTAAGACCGTTATCGAAAGATTAAGAAAAAAATATATTTTTTGTTTTAAAAAATTGTTCAAATTTGTTTGCAAAAACGTTGACCGTTTTTTGCATGTAACTTTTTTCTATTAAAAAAAAATGCAAAAATCTTCTATCACGGTCGAGATAATACTACTAAGAACTACTAGTTAATATTTGGTGTAAATCGGATCAATAGATTTTGAAAAATCATGCCCATCATTTTAAAAAATATGTAGTTTCGAGAAAAACAACCTTTTGTTCTATCTTGCCAAGTACACTTTATTTTTCGAACTCATGTTAGAATAGCATATTATGTAACAGTTCCGCACAGCTTTAAGCTGTATTTATGTTCAAGACCCGCTTACCCCCTTAAAGGCTTAGTTTCCAATAAGTTTTAAACCAATGATTTTTTATAAAATCTAATAGAGGTGGCTGAGAAGTAGTGGGATAGGAACAACAAATCAAACTTCTAATTAGGATGGAAGAGATGTAATTACTTTAGCAGTAATATGTAACAATTCAACAACACTAACCAAATAAACAATTTAAAAAAATTTATAAACAGTCTTTCATTAATTAATAACTTATATTATTATTATATATGTGTTTTTTATTTATTTTTTTTCCTCTCTCTGTTAGGTACCTTAAGAGTTGTGCTTATTAAAATGTATATAACCAAAATATCTAAACTATATTGATTGTTGATTGTTGTTCCTATCCCACTACTTCTCAGCCACAATTTAACATAAGGAACACTAATTCACAAATATGGATCTAATAGAGGTTAAACTATTTCTAATAACATTACCATAAAATATTTTTCTGACATTACATATATAATATTTTTTCAACTCGTGACATTACTGACGACATGTTTTTGTGTAGGTATACAGCTGCTCATACGCTGGATCTGTATACGGAAGTGGCTTCAATTTGTAGGTAAGAAATAAATAATATAATAATGTAAATAATAGTAAAATTAAATAACATTTCGCGGTTAACCTGGCAATACCTCTAAAGTAATTTCAAAGACTTTTTGCAGGAGAAAGAAAACAGTTAAATGTGCAAGTGGTATAATATTTGTGGTAGTTTTTTAGGCCAGTGGTTAAAGTATGTAAGCTACAAAATTTATAGAAAAAGGATTTTTAAAATTAGATGTATTTTTATGCTTGAATTTTCAATCTTAAAAAAGTAAAATTTTCTGGTTAAATGGCAGATACGAGATTCGCGGTTTTTTTTTGATTAGACAAATAAAAATAAATTCGCGGTTTTTTTTGATTAGACAAATAAAAATAAACCTTTTTTGTTCTTAAATTGTTTAATCTTGCTTTATTTTGAGAAAAATAGTCCACTTTAATTGCATAACCTTGGACCATGCAGAAAATATGGATGCATTTTTTTCTTTTTAAAATTACCTTTTATAAATTCTTATAAGCAATTAAAGTACCACAACACCAAATAGTAAATTAAATAATACTAGGCAAAAATTGTTTATTTTTTAGACTAATAAATTTTAATATAAGTTTTTATAATTTTTATTAGAAGATAACAACAAAGAAGTTGCAGACACAATTAGAATTACTTAAATAATTGTTTGTTAAATTTAATATACATAGGTACTTAATTAACGCCTTGTATATTTTATTCGAATTATTCTACAGCAGTATATTTTTAACTAATAATAATTTAACTTATAAAGAAATTGCATCTATACTAACGAAATAATTTTTACTTTTTAGACCACCTATCCATGAAATCGGTGTGCCTTTACCTAAAACCCACAATTCAAATACAGGTTATTTAGTATCAGTATACAAAGTATTTGAAGGTGATGATAGAGAAATATTCGAAAGAAATTGGTTATACTGGACAGGTAATAATGTCATGTACACAATATTTATTAAACTACTTTTACTTTTATTTGAAGAAAACTAAAATAATTTTAAGTCCCTTTACATTCCCAATAAAAATGTTTGAGGCAATTTTGAAGAAAAATCCTCAACCGCTTTGAAAAACATTATTTGTTTTATTTTGGTCAGTTTAGTTTTATAGCCATTATTTGTCTATCAAATAAGATTCCAGATGGAATATAATGTTGTGGAACTTAATAAGAAGTGCTCAATGGCATTTAGGCCCATATTCGCCAAATTTGACGGTCAAATCAATTTTGAGACGTAATCGTTACAAGGATCTAGCGACTGCCTTCGAATATCGATTTGGATTTCGTAGCGCAATCGCACTGTCGATTTCACGGTTTTCTTGTAATGTGATGAGATCCATGGTCCGGCCAGCTTGGATTAGGCAACCTACAATACATGTACGTCTGCAAATTTGTGTTGCTTTCGTGGAATTGTATTCTACTGTAGTAGTACTAAACAATGGTTTATAGTCATCGAGATAAAATAAAATTATTCTCTATAATTGTAGTTTGTAGTATAAAAATAATTGCGCCCAATTTACATATGTATCAAATTAATAGCTTTTATTTAAAAAAAAACTAGAAATAATGGCTTTGCTCTGTTAAATGAATATTGTTTTATTCTGGACTAATAAAACCATTTTGAAAATCCTTACTATAAGAAAAAATCATACTGTTGTATATTTTGGGTATTTTTGTATATCATAAAATCAAAGTGTCATATACAGGGTGTCCCAAAATTAAGGGTGAATATTTTACCTGCGCATTCGACGACCATAAAAATGTCTCCTAAGGGAGCTGCGCCCTTCCGAATAGGGCACCCCGTAGAAGGTTTTTTCCTAATATTTTCGAAACCTTCTAAGATAAAATTACGGAATTGGGTACAATTTATAAACTTTTTGCGCTGAATTCAGAATTTTAATATAATTAATAATTTTTAATAAAAATATAAACAGTTAAAAAATGGGATCATTTTAACCTCTCACCCCCCAGGTACGTGACGCTTCTGATTAAAATATTGAAATACTGAATTCAACATGGAATTCAGCTTAAATAGATCGTGCCCAATTTTGTCTTGAACGCTTTCGAAAAGATTGGTAAAAACCTTTTTGGGAGTGCTCTAGTCGTAAGGGCACAGTTACCTTAGGAGATTAGGAGGCATTATTCAAACAATGTGTATATAATAAATGTTTATTATTTATGGTCTTAGAATACGCAGGTAAAATATTTCCTCTCAATTTCGGGAGAACCTGTATAATGAATAAAACAAAACTAAATATATTGTTTCAAACATTTATTAAGTTATTAAACCAATTATACTGGTATTTTACTTGTTCAAATAGTTTTCTGCTTGTTTAAAGCTTTTACAGCTAACATATTGGCTTCTTCTGGGGAGGGCTTGACAAGTTTTGTTTTGGTTCTTGTTCTTTTCACTTTTTTTTCGTAGGAAAAAATTTTCGCTGAGGGATAATTTTTTTATTAGCGGGTACCTTGGACGTAGATGGAAAAGCCAAATTAATGTCTTTTTGGTATCTAACCGCATCTATGGTGGGTTTAATTGGCACAATAACTTTTTGTACAGCCTCCAACTCTTCAAAAGAAGTTACACCATTAACGTGTTCAGTGAACTGCAAAATTAATTTCTTCTTAGCTTCTTCCAGAGACCTCTCCGGCGTTTCCAATGTAGTTTTTGTTCCCGAATTTTTCATTTCACTGACCCATGCATCGACACTGACTGCATCATTTGCATGTCGTACTGATGAGCCACTCAAATTAAAACATTGCTCTAGGTTGTAAAGGTCCTTTTTTGTGAGTAAGTGCAGACGCTCTAAATGAGAATTAGACACCGAGTCTCTCACTTCATCTAAAATTACCTGAAATGGAATTTTTGCCGCTATCTTTGATGCCAAATTTTGTTTTTCAGATTTTGATAGGAATAGGTGACCTAAATCTTGTTCTTGTTTATGGCCTATGTGACTTTTGCAAAAGTTCAATACACATTTTCCATCTTTCATTATTTTAATACTCATTCTGGCAGGGCAATAACCATTAATTTTATTCGAGCCTTGTGTTTTGAGCTTTCTTATGTTTAGTCCCTTTTTCTTATACAGACCTGAAAAATATAAATAGATAAATGTAAAATGAGAAAAATCAATAAGACTTTTAACTATGAATTTAAAACAAAAAATATTTGGTACTCACCTGACCTATGGCAATTATATTTCACTGTGGTATAGTTAGAATTTTTATTTGAACCAGACATTTTCACAAACGATGAATATGAGTCTTTTTCGATTTTGCACTTCCAAAATTGAAAATCCTCAAAAGTATCGAATTTGACACATTCATTTTCAATAGTTAAAAAATGGTCACTTCTATAATGTAGTATTAACTTTTCTCGACTACCATCAGTATACACACATAATGGGCACTTTAATTTTGCCTGGACTTTATGGGTTCTTTTATGAAAAACAAAGTCTTTTAAAGTTTGAAATGTCTCATTGCACAAGGGACAAAAGTAATTTTTTGCCTTTATAGGAGCTATTTCTTCTAATTTATCTATAAAAAAAAGTGGTGCTGTAATTTATTTTGTTGTATTTGCTATGATTGAGAAAATGTATCATTAGCCTTACCTGGATGCTGCTTTTTCACATGGAATCTGAGATTTCCCAGACTTGCAAAGTTTTTTTTGCATTCTAAGCAAGACACAGATGACTGGCACTGATTGACTTTTTTGTGTTATTGTATCGAGCTTATCTAAAACATTAATATTGTTTTAAATTAACGGATACTAAAATAATATTAATATTTTACCTGGGTGTTTTCTTTTCATATGTAAGGTTAAGTTTGACTTTGTACTAAAGTTTATATGACACTCTATACACCGATTCATATTTATAAAAAGTTTTTCCCAATAATCACAAACAAGTATTTAAAATTTTGAATAATAAATTACCACTCACTTCAAAAATTAGAAAAGATATCGGCACAACACTTTTTAAAACTCTTAAATGATGAACGTCGATTCAAAATCGAGAACTAAAATGACAAGGATCTAGGTACACCGTACGATTATCGACTGGAATATATTGCGGCTGCGCATTCGTCCCGCGTGACGTGAAACATGTTTTCTTGCCAAGTCGTGAAAACGTATATACAAATTTCTTGACGATATGGTGAAGGTTTAATAGAAATAAAACAAATTAATTTAGTTATGCACCAAGCATCAAGTAATATAAGTATATATGTAGTTAGTTATCTAATTGTAGCTTAATTTAATTTTGTAGTTATTTTTTCAATAATTGTAATAGTCATTGTAAAAATGGGAATCCCGTATAATAATAAATAAATAAATAATATTATTATATTAATATACGAACCTAACTTACATACAGTATGAATGAAGGACAAAAAAACAAACGTGAAAGATATGAACAAAAAAGTGGATGATGAATTAGTATTCCTTTTCTGTGTGCGAATAAACATATTTTATTTAATATTAATTTTTTTATAGAGAGGTTACCGTAATTATTACCTTCCTAGAAGGTATTGAAATTATGTAATAAAATATGTCATTAAATAAACCTCTTGCTTTTTTATAAAAAAATAAAATATAAAACTAAAAACAAAACCTACTTAGGTAACTTATAATGTTAATATAATTAATATGAAGTGCAAGTAATAATAAAAATAATCCGTGAAATGTGAAATGAGTATTGAAAAATGGTTAAGTACAACATGAAATTACTAAAATACGACTAATGCGCAGCCGCAATATATTCCAGTCGATAATCGTACGGTGTACCTAGATCCTTGTCTAAAATGTCACAACACTGACAATGCGATTACTGCGCATGCGCATCCAAATCGATATTCGAAGGCAGTCGCTAGATCCTTGTGTAATCGTTTTCTCTATTCCTTTCATTCATTTTAGGCGTTTAACCAATTATAACAGCGGTAATAATTGGTGACAAGTGACAACTTTGACGTATAATACATGAATTAAACGTCAAAACAACGCATTGGTAAATACTGTTTTATAATTGGTTAATTGTCTAAATTGATGTTTGTTTACAATTATAGCACTGAAAATTTTTTGTGTTTTTGGTTTTATTTTTCGCTACAGTCCACTAAGGCGTATGCTTAAGTACCAGTTTACTGTAGGTGTCGGATTATAAGATGTTTAACCGATTTTTTTCTATTTCGTTAACGTTGTCCAAGCATACCGAGAGTATTTCCATTTCACAGAACCTTTAAGACAACGCCGGCGTTGTTACTTAAATAACTACTACCTTAAAATGTCTTTCCGGCTGGGGATTTGACCTTGGGTCAGCTGGGTCAAAGCGAGATGCCCTGACCACTGCGCTGCCGGAAAAGACAAATACTTTAACAATATTTAAAAGTTTTTTTTTCAAAATCCATTAAATAATTTAATAAAATGTTTTATTTTTTACTTTTTAGGGGCACGTATGATTTATAGATATTTACCACAACAAGCAGGCTTACGAAAGATCTCTCTTCATAAATCATTAAGTCCAAAAGGCGACAAAATGTACATTCTACTGTGTGAATGCGCAAACTTACTACAGGATGTAACTGTATGTGCACTATTACTACCCGCTCTTAGAGCACGGTTAACAGGGTATACTGGTCTATTCAGGCCACTACAGACATTCTAAATTAACGTAATTGTTATAGCAAATAATCGTGCCTTGTTGCATTTTGTAAAAACCATGGTTAATATTGTCACGTATGTAATTGTAATGTTACAATTCTAGATAAAGTGAGCAGAATCCAAATTTTTTTGCTTAAAATATAGTTAGTGCTAATTTAGTGTCAAAATTGAAAATTTGACGCTCTTCCCAGATCTTGGGAAAACGATGCAATGCTAGCTCCAGATTATATATACCAAAAAATCAACATAAAAACAAAATATATAAGTAATCTTAGGCATCTTTAATTAGTTTTCAATGAGTGTTGGTAATATGAGAGGAGTACAAAAATCAATTATTAAATAAATAAATAAATAAATAAATGTTTTATTTACGGACCAGCCATTTTACAATACCTAAAAGGAAAATATACAAACAAAAAATAAAATATTAATAATAAAAAGAAGTCTTACTTTAAATACAAACAAAGCCACTGACTTTGAGTTTATAAAATATATATCAATTAATTTCCTGATTTACATCAAGAACAAACATTTTATTTTGCAATATTGTTTTTAACTTTGGGAGAGTTATACTGAACAAGTCTATATCTTTGCAGTAGGTGTTAGCTAAATTAGAAAATCTGTTTATTGGAGATGCCCTACCATAGTTAGTACGATGATATTCAATATGGAATGTATCACATTCACGAAGAGTCCTCTGAGGCACTTTTATTTTTACCAGATTAAGAAGTTCGGAACAATTTATTTGTGATGTAATTATTTTATACAATGTACAGATGTCTATAAAATTCCGGCGTTGCTCAAGAAAAGGAAGATGTAACAATTTCATGATTTCTGTATATACTACTTGATCAGACTGTAGCCCCAGTTTAAATGAAACAAACCTTAAAAATTTCTTTTGTACTCTCTCAATAAGATCAATACTTGTTTTATATTGAGGTGTCCAGATTTGACTAGCATATTCTAAAACAACCAAAAAATCAACATAAAAACAAAATATATAAGTAATCTTAGGCATCTTTAATTAGTTTTCAATGAGTGTTGGTAATATGAGTACAAAAAATCAATTATTGAAATCATCGAACGGGCACAATTAATAAATCGATTTTTGACAAAATGGTGAATGAGTGTAAAAATCAGAAACAAAGTTATTGAGTTTTCAATAATACTACTTTCTTGGACTTCCATTGTCTTTATTTTTAAATGATACACGACGTTTCGGATGGTATTTATCACCAACCGTTTTCAAGTGATTACTGCAAGTGCAATTTGAATTCTGCTCACTTTGCAATGCTAGCTTTACATACGTAATATTGTCTGTCTATAAGATTTAGGAGTGCGTTTTAGCTACTGTCAGGGCCGGATTAGCCATGCGGTTGCCCCTAGGCAATGCAATTATCAGGCCTACGTTTCTGAAAAAATTAAAAACCCAAAATAAATAATAAAGGTCCTCCCCTTTTGATCACATTGGACACCAAAAAAAGGTGTTTAGGTGTTTACTATTTTCATTAACTATACAAATATGTAAATTTAATTTTGACTTCAAGAAAGATTTTATATTTTTTATTTCGCGGGGCCCCTAGGCAATTGCCTACTCTGCCTTATGGGTAATCCGGCCTTGCCTACTGCATAGCGTAGGAAGAATTTCTTGATATATTTCTTATAAGTACAGATAATGAAGCTCAAAAAAGGTAAAACCTGGTAATTCTTTGGTCCTGCATGGATTTACTTAGAATTTTAACTGAAGGTTGGGAATACCCCACAGATCAAAACCTATATAGAACCGAAGAGCGTCAAAATCCTGGGTGTAGTGGCCACACCTTCTGGGAGCTGGAAATTTTATATTACATTTTAACTGTACAAATCGATCGAAAAAGTGATTCGAAGCAAAAAATATTCCTTGGTTTTTTTCGTACAAGTAATATTTTTCGAGTTATTCGCGATCGAATGTAACAATTTTTTGACGTAAAAATCGACGTTTTTATTGGGATTTTTTACAAATAATTCAAAAATTATGCATTTTTTCAAAAAACTATGGGTACAAAATTGTAAATACATCCTTTTGCAATTCTCTTTATACATGTCTTGATAATACGTCCAAGTTTGACCAATTTAAAATGTCTAATTTCAGAAAACTTAGAGCTTAAAGTAAAAAACAATTTTTCACAGATTCGTATTTATCATCCTTTTTTCAAAATTAGTTCGAAAATACACGATATATTAAAACAATTATACAGTACTACATTCTAGCTTTTTCAATGAGTCAATTTAAGCTCTAATACTTCTGAAGTTGGACATTTTACTTTAGTCAAACTTCTTAAACCTATTACCAAGACACGTATAAAGAAGATTGCAGAGAGATAAAGCATAATTTTAAATAGGGCGGTAGTTAGGGGTCGGTTTATTGTTGTTTTTATATAGAAAGAATTAGGTAGTGACTTTATTTTTATTATATCTAAACAGAATTTTCGCGTTATTTGACTAAATCTAACAAATTTTGCATTTCACGGAAAAACACGCCGTATCTCGGTTAGTATTAGTCGTAGAAAAATTATATGAAAAAAATTGTTTCTTTTTAAAGACTACTATGTTGTACCCAGAACTCAAAAACTATTAGTAATACGAAAAACAAAAATAGAATATTTTTTGCTAGGAATCACTTTTTGATCGATTTATGTGGTTAAACTTCAAATAAAAAAATTTCAGCCCCTCCAGGGTTTTGGCGCCCTTCGGTTTAATACAGGTTTTAATCTTTGGGCTATTCCCCACCTTCAGTTAAAGTTTCAAGTCAATCCATGCAGGACCAAAAAATTGCCTGGTAAAATGCTTCATTTCCTGTACTATTATGGGACAATAATAGAATACAGTCAACAAAAACAAACTAGTCTGTAATTGTCTAATTAATTGAAAATTGCACATTTTTTACTGCGGTTTTTCTATTTATGTTGGCAAAATATAATAAATTTCGATAAAAAACTTTTTAACATAGATAGGTACTAAAATCATCTTACCTGCCTTGGCTTTTTATTTGGGCATATTTAGCCCTCCTCATACCGTTTGCCGCTAGGAATTACAAGTGTCAAAACTGTCAAATTATAAATTATCGTATTGGTTTAATTTGACAATGTTGACCCTTTTGGTACTTAGCGGCAAAATGGTTGAGCACGGCTAAATGCATCCAATGTAGGAGGACATGGTGTATTATATTTATGGAAAACTAAATGACGAAATAAAATCGAAGCGGGTGAACTTTGAAATATGTCCAAAGTTTATAGCGTTTATATTAAAAACATCGATTGCAGTGGCTAATATAAAGGAGCCTTTTCAAACAGTATTGCCAGACATAATAATAATATTATAGTGGTATTTACACCATGTTTAAAAAAATATTTTTAGGGTTTTTTTACTAAATAGATATTTATTAAATATATTTTTAATGTCTTAAGAAAAATAATTTGTTTAAAAATTAAAGTTATGAAGCCAAAAAGAAGTTTGGTGATAATTATAAGATTTGTCAATGAGAAAAATACTTGACGCGCTACATTTAATAATATTTAAAACGAATATTTAGTAAACTATACTCTGTCCAAGTTACATATGCAAAATATCAAACCGTGATCAATGCATAATATTGCATTTTCTGTAGAGCTTTTTTTTGTAAGGCAATTAAACATAATAGAAAACCTAAAGCATCGCCTTTCAACCCATTGCTGTACAGAAAACGAGATATCACGCGTTGATCACGGTTTTAAATTTTGTATAGGTTACTTGGACAGACTTAAGAGCTAAATAATAAAGCTACTTCCTTTAAGCAATTACACGCGGGACTGTAGCCAGTTTCTTCGCTTGAACTTGGCTTGACACGCCCCCGCGTGTCTTGATATCCCAAGTGCAAGGTGCATAGAGAGAAGGCGGCCCAACTTTAGTATGACAGTAAACAGCTAATAGTTTCGACATCGTAGTCCTTTTTTTAAATTTAAAATATGTTACAATTGTTAAAGTATTTTTAATACACTATTTACTTATAAATATGAACACGATTAACACAATATTTACAAAACACTAAAGAAATAACGACATTTTTTTAAAAAGGATCCCCTTGATGTCACATCTATTAACTGTCAAATCTAAGTACCTTGTTTAAAGGGTATTTAGAAAGTGCCGAAAACAACCAATGTTTTTAAAAAAATTATACTATACACACCCTACTGAATGACTACACGACCATTAATTCATTTGGTAATTATTTACAAACTGGACGCATTACTGATTTTAATTAATTGTAACGATTTTAATGGTATTTGGGTTTTTGGGGTGCTTATTACGAATCTGATTTTTAGTCGGACTCACTTCGTTCTCGAGATATTCATCATCAGACTTGATAACCAAAACTAACCTAACCTTGACTATGTCCCCCTTCTTTTACACTCAATTCTTGGTTTTCTACTAAATTGATACTTAATATTTGATTTCCACCTCGAAAAACTCCATTTTTCTATTTATTTTACCCATTTTTTTCTATTTATTTTACCCATTTTTTTCATAAAATTGTAAAGCTTCACTTTAAATCGAAGTAGCCCTGGCGGCCCCAAGGCTACTGCGATCAATATCTAGGAAAGTGAAGCTTTGCAATTTTATGGAAAAACGGGTAAAATAATTGGAAAAATGGGGTTTTTAGAGGTGGAAATCAAATATTGAATACCAATTTAGCTTTCAATCAAGAACTGAGTGCATAAAGAATTAAGTAAATAGTGAATTCAGGTTAGTTTTGGTTATCAAGTCTGATGATGATTATCCTAGAGAACGAAGTCCGACTAAAAATTATTTTAGATTCGTAATCAGCGCCCCAAAAACCCCCACATACCCAATTTCATTAAAATCGGCGATGCGTCCGGTTTGTAAATAATTACCATTCATTTTTCGCAATTCCATATTTGTTATATAATCTATGCTAATTCTCACAATTTGCCAGAGTCAGAGTACAGTATAGTATATCTGTTTTATAAAAAATTGCGAAAATATGATACTCTACGTAGGAATAGGACTTTTTGTGTCAACAATATTGCAATAAGTACTTTAAATTTTCGTATAATTGTTAGGTGTTTTTTAATTTACTCGTGTTTTATTAAACACGCCGATCAACAGGCTTGCCAAATCTATACGTTATTTAAAGATAAGAAATGATCTAAGCAATTCTTTGGCGCTGGACTATTTCCTTTACAACTGTTTTACCTATTTAATAAAAATAGAAAAAAAAGCAAAATAATTGCTTCCTAATTTTCAACCAAATATTCTAATTGATGCACTCTACTTTTTCCTAGACTTAAGAAAACATAGTTATGTTAGGGATAGTATGTACTACAAACTAAGTTTAAGTTTTTGTTGTAAATACATAAAATACATTTTGTACATAATATTAAATATATGTAATAAATAACAAAACCGGCTGTGTTTGCAGCATTGTGATATGATGCACATAAAGACCAATCTTCAATTATATCAACAATTAGTATATCTTTTTTATTAACAATGTACGCAAGTATTTAGTAAATAACATTCTGCAAATTAAATTATATTGATAAAAAATAAAATGTGTTAACAAAAGTCAAATTGAAAATGGACTCTTTCACTAATTTTTAATTTTGACACTTGATAGATATTTCTTTATACTTACTAAGAAAATAAATAAGGGCATGCTATACCGTGGGCTCCGGGTATACATTACACGACGTGCCAGTTCAAAAATGCCACAATTTGTTCAGCCCTTTTCTCCTCCCTTTAATTCTAATAAAGAAGGTACTAATGGGACACACAATCTTTTGTACCAGTTGGTTAAATATAGGTTATTGCCAGAGCATCAGGTAGCTATCGACAGCAAGACGATTTTGATGTAAAATACTTATATAAGCGATACTTAATACTTTTTTGGATGCTTTAAGAACGAAATAATGAGGGTAATAAAAATTCTAAAATTAGTAAAAAAGCCCATTTTCAAAAAATGAGTGTAAAAGAGTAAGTTTGTACCATCAATTTAAGCATGAAAATATTTTCTGCGCAATAGTAGGATTTTTGTCTTGTAAGTCTGACTTTTAAAACAGTTTCTTATAATTAATTACGCAAATTATTAACCGCCTATCTGGCTAAAAATATTTTGGCAAACTTTTTGATAGATGTTTTTAGCTACCATAAACCTACTTTAAAATTAAATTAGGTAACATTATTATTATATCTCTTACAGTGTTAGCGCTTTTTACTTTGTAATAGCACTTTTAAAGAAAAATATATATATAATTTTAAAAGGTGTCCGACTACATTTGACTCATTTTGATCGCGAATAACTTTAGGACAAATAAAGTTATTAAGATGCGGTTTTCCCAGAAAACCTTAGATTTTTAAAGTATTTTTTTATTATATCCTTAATTTGGTTGTGGCATTCCGTTAACACAAAAACAATGTGATCGATTTTCCGATATAGGAAAACTTTGTTATTTTAAACAGAACACCATGTATATTTTTTACAATCTTAAAATTTAACCTTTCCCCTAAAAATATATTTATAACATAGGCTAAAGTTATCTAAAAATTATAGATTTATTGATCTCTAAACAATTGACTGCCTGACAATTAAGGGCGTTACTTAACAATGGAAATTTCCTACATACAATTTTACAGAAAAAAAAGCAACAAAGCTATATCGGTTATTAATTAACAAATGTTTTTAAAACAGTAATTTATTCTTTCTGCAGCTTTTATTTTGTAAATAACATAAAGCTTTGTAGCTATATTTTTTCTGTAACCTTGTATGTAGCAAATATTCATTGTCAAATGATACTCTTAATTGCCATGCAGTTAATTTTGTAGAGATTAATATGACCTTTTTGTTTAATAACAATAGCTCTTGTTATACTTAAAAAAAAGATTAAATTTTAAGATTGAAAATAAATATTCATGGTGTTTGTTCTATTTCTATTTAAAATAACAAAATTGCCCTATACGGAAAAATCGGCCGTTTTGTTTTTGTGTTAACGGAATGTCACAACCAAATTAGGAGGATATGATAAAAAAACACGTAAAAATCTAAGGCTTGTTCTTATTACAAAGAACAAATGCATTTTTATGGAAAACCAATGATCCTATCTTTTAAAGACCACAAACACAAAAGTTTTTGTCATACTGCATTATATTATTATTATTATTTTTATGGAAAACCAATGATCCTATCTTTTAAAAACCACAAACACAAAAGTTTTTGTCATACTGCATTTTTTATAGTTAAAATTACACTCTGTATTGTTGTTACCTAATTTGATTGAACAGCCAAGACAACTATTTTCTCTTGTATCTATTAATTAGGGCGTTCTGATATTCTAAAAATATATATGTATACTAATGATCCCACCCCACTTTCACATATTAAGACTTAGATCATTTTGCACTTTGGTCTTGATTTTGGCTGGTTATGCTTATTGTATAAAAATACTTAAAAGCAATAAGTAGTGCCCTATTTTTTTCAATAATTGTTACTTTTTAAATATATAATTTTTTATAATAAATTTCCAAAAAAACTAAGATTGTTTCCTTTTAAAAAAAGTGATATCAATTTTATATTTTAAGACAACCCGAAAAGATGACGCCTAAGTACTAATTACCTCCACGGCTTGCCTCGGAATGCCGAGAATCACTTAATTAACTGATCACAAACAACAGAGTAATTCTGATGTAGGTGCCAGGACATAAAGCTGGCTGTTCATGAGAGCGGTATTCCGCTCGCGGATGATAATTCAGAGTTGTGATTGGTTAGTGCAAATTTAAAATGCTTTTCCCGCCAATCACATCGTTGAATTATCATCCGCGAGCGAAAAACTGCTCTCATGGACAGTAGGTTAAAGGCTATAATAAATATCTAAAAGGAGTATTCCGGACTCCAGAAAATATAAAAAGATTCGGTCCCCAAAATATTTACAACTTCGCGAGAAGTTTGGGAGTCGAGAGGAAAAACAGCTAACGTACGCCGAACGACCCACAATACAATACACTACCTCTACAGTAAGTAATAATTACAACTATGGAATATTTAAATTTTTTAAAACCGTTTAATTTTAAACTGAAAACAATTTTTTACGTAGTTTATTGACTTAATACATTTTCCTGCAAATAATTTAAATCATAGGGTAACTTTTAGGGTTATATCGTTTTTATTTGTAAAGTTTATCGGTAGGCAATTAAAACTTACACTAAAATGGTTACAACAACAAAACATTACTTTTCGTAGAAAAGTCATTTTATGTATATCTGCAAATTTTGTTTTAAGTAGTCAATTTTTTCCAAAGTAATACACTACCAAGTAACACTTTTTGTGTGGCTCAGTAGAGAAGATATTTTCTAGAAAAAGTATCTTATTTGATTGTTTGCCTTTTTCTTCTGTAGTGACAATATGTAGATTGGTTAAAATTTTATAAACATTTGTAAAGATTTCGAACAATACAATAAACTATGAAAACATATTCTAAACAATACGCGAGCATTTTTTACATGTATATTGAAAAAGTTTAAAAATCCAGAAAAATATACCGGGTGTCAACGAAAACTCCCGAGTATTAGCCATTACAAATGTGTCCCCTTACACATGTGATTTACGAACGCCGTACGCCCGACGCTAGACAAAACAATTTGCGTTGAAATAATGTAAGCTAACAGCTAACGCGTACGCGCCGCGTCTGAACGTGAAAGGTTACATTACTTTCAATGGATCAGGCGTAAGGCGTAGGGCGTTCATACGTTCCATGTGTAATGGGACTGACACTACCAGAAATGTAAAATAAGAAAAGAGAGTTTTTGCATATTCTTCACATTCGGGTCCTTTTCGGTTGAACCAGAAATGGCTTCAATTTTGAATTTTTAAATGGAACACCTAGAATGTAACAAAGCTTTTGTGTTCTTTATATGCTAGAAAGCATTGCAGCATATCATATAGAAAAATACTTTAAGAGTAAGGACAGAGTCAAACATTTAATTTTACCATAAAGTAACATACCTACGGATAAGAGAAACCATGGCATGCTAAAATTTTCGTACCGCCTTTGCGGCAGGCTGGCGGCAGGCTTGTCATTTTTGCCAGTTTATACTTTAAATGCGTCGGTCCAAGCCTCGCCTCGTGTAACATCAGCGGTGGGGAGACACGTAAGCTTACTGAAATGACTAACTGGCGGTATTTCAACGAGAAACGAATAAAATTATATTGGGAGTTTTCGCATGACCTGTTTTTAAATCGGCTATTCCATGATAACTCTTATAATTTCCTTACTCTATGATTTTACTTACAATATGCATGTGCCCATATACACATACAAAGTTTTAAGTTTATTCACATACTCACTTATAAGTGCATAGCTACACTTATTAAAAATCTATTATAGAAGTGTTTAAGAACTCCTGAACAGAGTAAAACGCTTTGCTGATAATAGCCTTAGCCTTGATATAAATTCTTTAAGGGGAGAGTTTGATAGACCAAAAGCTTTTATTAAAAAGTGAATACCAAGATACCCCGGGCCATCCTGACACCTCTTTATTCTCCAGTACTTCGGCACAATGTCCGACCTGTGGCGAGTGTCGTGGTCGTGTTGGGCATTGTGACTTACATATTGGTTAATATGAGTCTTAACATATAGTGGGGTTTCCAAGCTAAACAGCAATGGAAATGTCAAATTCCTGCTGACCGCAAATGCCTGTTTACAGTCAATCCTGTAACCCAACCTACAAGCCACCAGGACAGCCCTTCTCTGCAAACCAAAGACCAATGCAGCACTGCTGCTATGACCCCACGTAACAGCAGCATATGAAATGTGTGGGTGGACAATAGCAAAGTATGCCTCCGTTAAAACTCGGGAAAATAAACAAAAATAATTACGGTTTAATCGGAAAACCTAGAATGTAACATTTTTTAAAAGCTTTGGTGTTTGCCGTATTGCAGCATATCATACATTTCGCCATTTGTAAAACTGGCATTTAGTGCCATGTGTTTAATGCAAAATTCAATTTTAAAATTAAAATCATTAACCTGTTTAAAGTCTAAAAGTATAAAATAACTACTTAGTACTGTTATATTTTTAAAAAGTTCTCATCCCACTCAATTTAATAATTTAGAAACATACATAGTGTTCCATTAAGAAAAATCATGTTTCATTCATATCTCAAAATATTCTACATTTGAAAAAATTGTTCCTACACCACTTGATTCTACGTAAAAATATCCACTAATATCAGTTTTTACTTTTGTTGTCGGTTACAAGACAACTGAAATACGAGAGGAACCCTAAAACAAAAATACGTTTTGCCCCATATGTCACAAATGCAGAGAGCCATGAAAAATCTTTTGGGTCATGTTTTGTTTCATCAAAAAGTAGCAACACTTCCCGAAAGTCGCAAGTCTTTATCTCTAATAATAACCAATATGCCTGCAATAGTGGCGAAATCTGGACACCCTGAACACATGTAAGAACATAGTTAATATTGAAGTGTGTACTTGAAAAATATTAAACACTTTAAAAGTACTAAAATAATATGTGATATTAAAAATAAATAAACAGTTAATAAATAGATTCAATATTTTATTCAATCCTACTATATTAAAAATAAACAACCAATATTTACTTTCTTAACATTAATATCCTTTCCTACCCCTAAACCGTTGCCTGGCATCTAACTGTAAAAAAAAATAATATTAAATATACTACTTACATACTTTTTGAAGAATCTTACCATAGATCTTTTGCATTCAAAGAATGTGTTTCTCAGTACTATACATTCAGATGGTACTGTACCGTCGTTCGCTTTAAGGCATTCTCTTGGTGTTTTTTTATGCTGTAAGAATTTACTTATTAAAATTACTTAGGTATGTTATTTAGGGTTTCAATCCATAAAAAGCATTGATCTTTAATGGCCATAAGAAACTTTTAATCCTTTATTAACTTATTAATTTTAATATATATTTTATAGATGTTTAAAAAATAATTAGGTAATTTTTTGCTTACAGGTCCCAACGTCGATTTTTATTTAAATTTAGTTTTATGTGTTAAAACTAATTTTACTTTTATCAATAATTTGAGTTTTGAATTTGAATTTTTTACATTTTCTACTATAAGTTTGCACCACATGAAAAAGTTTTTTATTATTAATGGTAATTTTTTTTTATTAATTAAAATCTACATGGCCTAAAACCTAAAATGCAATCACCAGATATTACATTTTTTGGATGGTTTATGAGGTATCTTAAAAAGTATGAATTTAGCATAAGAGGAGTACCTTCATTTTTTCCAATATTGAAAAATTTTATAAAGAAAAATATTTTAGAATAAAAATAAGTTTTAAATATGCAATTTTATTTGTTTGGAGGAAAAAATCAATTATAATCAAGTTTTTTATATGGTGTGAACTTAGGAGGACACACTGTATATCATTACACAAAAATACATTTTGATTAGTTGGGGCAACTTTACTGACATGAGACTCGTATAGTATCTTCTTCAACTTACCACTCGACAGCATTCACTCTCAAGAAGACACATTTTTAAATCCGCCCGAACTCCTGCACAAGCTGATTTATCTTTAAGTGTTTCGTTTTCTTCCCCGTAGCGCATCATATTCTGCAAAAGAAAACAACAAATAATTAAGTTAATTGCTATTGCAGAAGCTTTCCTAAAATATTTAATAGTTATGTGAATCATTATTAAATTTTTTTAGAAATACACTTTAATTATTATAAGGAAGTGAAAGAGAGCTAAAACCCTATAGGGTCATTTCATATCAAGTCAACCAACGGTTTGGCAGGTAACGTCCCCGATTTTTATGATTTTTGGCATGTGTATTCTACCCATAAGACAGATCAAAAATTCAAAGTTTTATTTTTTTCTAACCAGTAGTTTTTTTATTATGGATTTTAAAAATCGAAAAATATGCCAATTTTGCATGTATACAAACATAGAAAAACCAAAATATCTCGAGAACTACTCGTCATATATAAATCAGTGATGGCTCATGTTAAAGGTATTGGAAAGGCTTTTTTTTAGGTGTGCCACATGACCTACCTTCTAGTAAGAGTAGGAAATTTTTTTGACATTTTTCGAAACACCATTTTTATTATTTTTTAAATATATATTTTTTGTCTACATTCTGGTAATATATTCACCAAATTTTAGAATAAAGAAATGATGGGTTCAATGTAAAAAAATATCAACAGTGTCATTACACATAGATATACAGGGAAATTTTAAAGTTGGTATTTTCCTCTTAAAACAGTATAGAATGCAAGAAAATAAGAACATTACTCAAATAAAATTATGTTTGAAAATGCTTCATTTCCAAGATACAGGGTATTAAAATATTAGGAAAAAATGCCTTTTTTATTATTCACCACTCCAGGTATGTCTACAAAATTTGGTACACATCTTTTAACCATTACGTTACATTTTTTGATGTAAAAGTTTTTAAAAAAATCTTGTTTGAACGCCAACAAGATTTGTATGGAATTTTTTCAAGAAAAAAATAGTACACCACCGGTTTTTCTACAAATCAATATTATTTTTAGAATAATCATTTAATTTGAAAATAATTTGGTCTCTTGATATTATTACGTACGACGAACGGTTTTCGTTAAAAAAAATAAAGCCCATTTTAATGCATGGCAAAATTGCTAAAATCTGATATGGTGCTTTGTATGCAAAATTGGTTTTTGACTTTTATTAAAAATTAAAACTACTGATTAATTTTTTTTATTAAGTTTAAATTGTAGTTATGTAAGTTTTTTACACATAAATTAGACAAAAACGAATTTTACATACAAAACACCATATCAAATTTTAGAAATTTTGCCATGCATTAAAATGGCTTTCTTTTAACAAAAACCAACGTCCAAAGTAAATGATTATTCTTAAAATGATATTGAAAAAGGCGGTGACGTTCTTTTTTTCTTGAATAAATACAATACAAATCTTGTTCAAACCACTGGTGATTTTTTTTTAACTTTTACATCAAAAAGGTAATATAATGGTTAAAAGATGTGTACCAAATTTTGTAGACATACCTGGAGTGGTAGGAAGGTTATGTTAAACATTTTTTTCCTAAAATTTCAACACCCTGTATCTTGGAAACAAAGCATTTTTGAACATAATTTCATTTAAGAAATGTTTTAATTTTCTTGCATTCTATACTCTATTAAGAGGAAAATACCAACTTAAAAATTACCCTGTGAACTCATCATTTCTCCATCTCAAATTTTGGTGAATATATTACCAGAATGCAGACAAAAAATATATATTTCGCTGAAATTTTTTTTTTTTTTAATTTTCTAATTTTTCTTCTAAAAGGTGGGTCATGTGGCACATCATAAAAAGGCCTTTTCAATACCTCTAAAATGAGCCATCACTTATTTATACCTATATGACAAGCAGTTCTCCAAATATTTTGGTTTTTCCATGTCTGTGTACATGCAAAATTGGAAAATTTTTCAATTTTTAAAATTAAATTTTGGATTTTTGACCTCTCTCATGGGTAGAATAAGTGTACAAAAATCATTAAAATCAGACGAACATAAAAACCAAAGTCATTTCTTTTTGGTTGATTTGATATGAAATGACCCTATACTGCTTGTTATTTCCTTGCACTAAAAGGTATCGTCAGTTAAATACTGTCTAATCTGGCAATGCAGATTTTTACACTAGCCAAAGGTTTTCTTTCAGAGTTAAGTGAGATCACCAACTGCACACCGGTTTCGAACTATTTGGTTCTCATCAGTACGGTGTAGGCGATAACAAAAACTCCAAAAATGTTTTGAGAATTCAAGATGGCATATAAGCATAGTAGCATATTTTTCATAACAACCTGTGTTGACTGGGTCAATAAATTAATGAACCTTGGTCTGTGTATTAAATACTTACAAAAATAGGTATTCTTTATTTATGCCAAAATTTATAAAAATTTAAAAGGCCTGCATTTTTACTTACAGACAGTTAACCAGAACTTGCCAGATAATAACAAGACAACTCGTTTATTATTTTTGGTAATTTTCTAGAAACCTGCGGCAACTCCGATTTTAACGAAATTCGGTATACGGGCGCTGATCACAAATCTAAAAATTTTTTTGGCGGAAACGTTTCGTTCTCGATCTCGATCTCGATATTCATCATGAAATCGGAGCAGGTTTCTAGAAAATTACCTTATTTTTTTTACTTTGCCAATAATAGAGAAATATACAGGATTTATATAGTTTATAAAAAGTACTTACTACAGGTAGTATGAAAAATATTTTTAAAATAAACCCTTCCCTAAATATAATCTTGGATTATTAGGTAGGTTAGTAATTTTCTAGAAACCTGCGGCAACTCCGATTTTGACGAAATTTGGTATACGGGGGTTTTGGGGCGCTGATCACGAATCTGAAAGAATTTTTTGGCGGAAACGTTTTGTTCTTGAGATTCCATCATGAGACTTGAAATTTAAACTAATCCTATTTTTACAATATTCCCCTTCTTTTGCACACAATTCTTGATTTAAAGCTAAAGTGGCACAGAATATTTGATTTTTACCTTTAAAAACCCCGTTTTTTACGTATTTTACATTATTTTTGCATTAAATTGCATATTTATACTTTGAATTATTTCAATCCCAGTGTGCCATGTAGCCCTATGTGTATGTATGGTTGCCGCATTATCAAAGAAAAGCCACGCAATTTAATGCAAAAATAATGTAAAAACGTAGAATAACGGAATTTTAAAAGGTAAAAATTAAATATTGTATGATACTTTAGGTTTAAATCAAGAATTGTGTGCAAAAAGAAAGGGGAATATAGTGAAAATAAGCTTAGTTCAAATTTGAACTGTGATGATGAATATCTCAAGAACAAAAAGTGGTAATTTTCTAGAAAATGGGAGCAACTCCGATTTTGACGAAATTTGGTATACGGGGTTTTTTGGGGCGCTGATCACGAATCTGAAAGAATTATTTGGCGGAAACGTTTCGTTCTCGAGATATCCATCATCATAGGTCAAATTTAAACTAAGCTTATTTTCACTATATTCCCCTTCTTTTGCACACAATTCTTGATTTAAAGCTAAAGTGTCACACAATATTTGATTTTCACCTTTTAAAACCCCGTTTTTCTACGTTTTTTACATTATTTTTGCATTAAACTGCATAGCTATACTTTGAATCATTTTAATCCCAGTTTGCCATGAAGCCCTATGTGTATGTATGGTTGCCGGATTATCAAAGAAAAGCCACGCAATTTAATGCAAAAATAATGTAAAAGCGTAGAACGGGGTTTTAAAAGGTGAAAATCAAATATTGTGTGACACTTTAGCTTTAAATCAAGAATTGTCTGCAAAAGAAGGACGAATATAGTGAAAATAAGCTTAGTTCAAATACCAACTTTGATGATGGATATCTCGAGAACGAAACGTTTCCGCCAAATAATTCTTTCAGATTCGTGATCAGCGCCCGCATAAAACCCCGTGATTCTGCATATATCAAATTTTGTTAAAATCGGAGTTGCCGCAGGTTTCTAGAAAATTACCGTTAGATTTTTCAAAAACTACACTAACACAAGAAAAAATTGTTTTTTTTTTAATTTTAATAATATGAGCTGTACTTTTGTCGGGAACTGAGGAGTTGAGGAAGTTGAGGTTAGAGGCAAAGAATATAAAGAGGTTAGAGGTTTCATTTTGTTGTCAAATTCGTAAATACACTTATGATAGAGATGAGCAACATTTCACAACAAGGGCGCATTCAGAATCGACGCCCGGTAAAGGCCAATAAGCAAGACCTTATCAAAAACTAAACATAAGGAACAAATTCGTTTGCCAAGGTCAAGGTTGGGGTAAAGTTTACCCCAATTTTGTCGAATCTGAATGCGCCTCAACTATTTTTTAACTTTTAAGTTTTTTTTTAAATATTTAATACACCCTAGTTCAAAAACTAAGACGTTTAGAACATATGTTTATATGAAGTTTTTTTGTATTTTTTTTCTAGAATCGTTTAATTAAGTTTGTCCTGTGAGTTACTGGACACCCTGTATGTATGTAGGTAATTTGATTGAAATTAATGAAAACTTTGATTTCTATTGGTTCCTAAACGGTGAGGTTTATCGACTTTAATAAAGAATACCTTATTTTTTAAGTTTTTGATTGTCTATAAAATGGCGCCTCCAGCTTTGCGATATCTGTCAAAAAAAAAAGTTATGATGTAAATAAATTTTAAGTTTTAGGTAAAGTGCCCTCTGGCGGTATTTAAAAAAGTACTTTTGGCTTAAAATTTTAGAATTTGCAAAGCTTAATTTGTGTTGCCAAATATCAACTGGATTGGTTAAAAAATAAATGCAATATGGCGAAAAAAACAAAATAAAAATTGAACTTTGACGGCTTGTAACTCGAAAACGAATGACATTTTGAAAAAAATATATATGAAGTTCTACCCTTATTTTGTTAAGTAGAATCACCCCTTAAGTTTCGTGATCAATTTTTAAATCACCCGTATAACATTTTTTCTTAATATCATCTAAGCTTTGCCACCCAATAAGGTCTCTGGTGGTCTCTGTCTGAAGCCAAGGAGATAAACTTTCTAATAAGAAGCGCTTAATTTTTGATAATTTTTCGAAAATATAGGTTATTTTTGTGTCGTCAACTTTTGCCATAATATTTTTTTATCTGACAAAATAAACCGATACTTGCATAAAATAAAATAAAAATCACTTAAAGAAAACATTAAAAATTAGTAAAAAATATTCAAGGGTCAGTGACCCCTGTTTACAGATTTAAAATTATCTGTAACTGCACCACTAATAACTACTTAGTTTAACTATAAATAGTAAAAACTAAACATATATAAAAGTCCAATGACTAAAATGCAAAAAAGAACACTAAAACCGCGGAAAAAGCTTCCAGTACGATTGTAAACAAAGAACTTGGGAAATGATTACGTCACAAAATTTAGCGAACATGGGATTGAGTGCTCCTTATTAAAAAGTTTATCTCCTTGGGTTTACGCAATATCGATATTACTGGTACATCACTAAGCCTAACCTTTGTATTTTTGACATCTTGCAGTATAATTTCCCGTCATTGCATAACTTCTAACGAAAAGGGTTTCAAAACCTTTTTACGACACGTTTTTACACATTTTTGTGCCCAAAATGCAAGTTCCACGATATGTGTTTCAAATGGTGACCAGGCAAGGTATATAGGGCTGTAATTATATCCATATTAACATAAATTAAGAATAGTTTCTTGTTCGTTAACTGTACATTTATAAAAAATAGTTTCAGTGTGTTACTAAAAATATGTTTAATATTGTTATCGAATCAGTTTATACCTATTTTTAAATAATTATATAACTGACAAAAATATGTATTTTTCCACAGTTGGCCGAAGGTATGCATCACACGCTCATGTTACAAAAGCACATACAATGATCTTCCATCACCCTCTGGAAGTTGGAAAACCCATTATGAAGCCCAACAGCGTAAATACAATGCTCAGCTTGCTTTGGGAGTGGCAGTTCTAGGAGGTACAATTCTATTCGGTAAAGTTGCTGGATTTTTCGAGTGGTATAATGATTACCCTGAGACACCAGCAGTCATTGACTCTTACAAAGATTAATAATGTAATTAATAGTATCCTAGTAAAAAAAAATAGTTTGTATCCTATAAATTAAGTTTGTGTTAAAACAAGTCATATTTCCACACATTTTAATAAAATTATTTCATTGGATAAAACTGATTTTTTTAAAATTCTTTAATCATTTAGGTTTACTAAAGATCTGAGAGGAGCACACTCCTATTATTTTAAAGTAAACCCTTTATAATTGCATAAGTAAGAAAGGAATATTATCGAAATGCTAATAAAATTCTAACATTTTTTTATTCATCATTTTATTGTAGGGTCTAAAATAATTGTACAGCCACTAAGGGAAAAAGTTTTAGTGGTTAACTATCTGTAATTTTGGCTTGACTTCTAGAATTAAACAAACTGGGTCTGGTTAAAAAAAAAGAAACTGATGATTAATTGTACCTTTAGTACTTATTTTACTTTTACCTACGAGAGTAAGTGATAATATGAATGGTTCTGCCACTGTCGTCAGTGATTTGTAGTCTGCCTACGAGTTTAGAAATGTATTTTAAAGATAAGGCAAGCCATGTCTTATGTTACTCTCCCTTGAGAATGGTATTTAAAAAATTTGAGTTTTTGTAAGTCTATAAGTAAAGGACTGCAGGTAACTCCCTCCACATTTTAAAACAAAAATTTAAGCAAATTTCAATTTCTCAAATTAAAAAACCCTTAAATTCTTAATTTTGTAAAAAAAAAATAAAATTGAAACTTTGAGATCCTGCAAGTTGCAAATGATAATCTTCTTAACTTAGATAAACTGAATTAGATGAATAGTTATACTTCTTTTGGCCCAAGGAATTTTTGGCTGGATTTTGTACAGAACTTTAAAGCACCCAGTAAATCTTGGTTGGTTGGTTTAAGGCGGGGTTGGTCATTTGACCATGTTTGCACTGCAGCCTGTTGGCCTATTGTACACCCTCTCTTGTTACAGAAGTCCACTGCCCTTTATCTGGTTTAGTAACAGGCAATAAAGCTTGAAGAAATACACCGGAATTTGTATAGAATAAAAGGTTTATTCTGAAAATATCACAAAAACGACGAAGAGAAAATGTAAACAGATTTCTATTCTCCCTAAACAAATTCTAAACCCGCATTTTGTTAAAAGGGTAATATTAAAAAAATAATTTAAATAAAATTGAAACTTGACATTTTGTATCTTGCCTATGAACAAAGTGGGTTATATATACAGACTGTCCACGGATGGAGTTAATAAGAGGACAAATGCCCCAAAAATTTCATTTTGCGAAAAAAGTAATTCTTCATAAAAATTTTTGCTTGTAAAAAATTGGATTCACGAAGAGGAAATGTTGATTTTGTATACAGGGTTCGCTTAAACTTAAACTTAAAATACCTGTATTTATAATTTTTTAACAAAATTTCATTAGCAAAATTTATTTAAAATCATGTTTGCATTTGATAAGCAATAATACTAAATTTTAATAAAATTTATAAGTTGACGAAAGCTGGCGTTTACACTTGAAAAATTGTGTTTTTAGAAATTTGGAAAAAGCAGGTCTTTTAAAAGCAAATTATAAAAGTTTTTGGGTCATTTAATAAAAACTTAAAATAGTTAATTTTTGATAACATTAAAATCGGTTTCATGAATCTTCTTGATATCCTTGTAACTTTATTAAAGTTATTCAAAATGCTATTCTAAATAATTTTTTTAAATGATATTTTGCTTAAAAATGAAAAATAAAGGTTGTTTACTCTTGTAGAAAAATCATGTTTTTAAGTTTTTGCGAACCCTGTACAAATCAACATTCTCTTCGTAAATCAAATTTTTTTCAAGCAAAATTTTTTATGAATAATGACTTTTTTCGAAAAATTAAATTTTTGGTCTATTTGTCCATGCATCGGATGAGTAGTTTTGCCAAATAGCACGTTCTTACGAAAAGGTTCGCCATTTCTGACCTTGAACTTTGTTGGCATATATTTTTTTTTCTGTAACCTTGTATGTAGCAAATTTTTATTGTCAAATAATAGTCTTAATTGCCATAGCAGTCAATTTTTTAAAGATCAATAAATCCATTATTTTTTAAAATAACTATTTCAAAATTTAAAAAAATACAATACAAACCCAACAAAAGTAACAAAGTTACTCTGTATTGGAAAACGACCATTTCGTTTTGTTTTTAACACACACCCAAAAGGATATGATAACCATAACCAAAGGGATATGATACATTTATTTTAAGAAATCTAAGGCTTTGGCTACGGTAACAAGTGGAAAGTATCAAATCTCTGTAATGGTAACCGGTACTGGTTACAATATTGTGTGGTAAATAGCATTTTGAAACCATTTATATACAGTGTGCCCCAGGATAGGTGTCACAAGAGGACAAATGGGCCAAACATTTTTGAACTTCAAATGGGGCATTTTGAGAAAATTGGTCGCATAGGCTAAAACTAAGAAATACAAAACTTTACTTCGATTGGTATTATACAGGGTGAGTTAAAGGTAAAAATATAAAAAATGCTTTAAGGTAAAGTACTTTTATTTTTCAAAAAATTTAACAAAATTTCATAAGTAAATATTGTTGTAGAGAATTGAATTTTATGTCAAAATCTAAAGTTAAAACATTAAAGAGAAACAAAAGTTTTTGTCAATTTTTTTACATGTTTTGAATTAACATTTAAATACACGAAACGACGAAGCGAATTTTACATAAATCTTTAATATATTTTAGTGTTCTTTTTAATTTTGCTCCTTGTCCAGTAATTAAGTTTTATTGCATTCTGTAGTAAAATGACCAATATCTTTTTTTCTTTAATGCTTTTACTTCAAATTTTGACATAAAATTTAATTATCTACAACATTTTCATATACAATTTTGTTATAATTTAAAAATAAAAGTATTTTACACTTTGGTATTTTTCATACTTTTACTTATAATTCGCCCTGTATAATCCAGACCGAAGTAGAATTTTGTATTTTCTAGTTTTAGACCATGCGATAAGTTTTCCCAAAATGCCGATTTAAAATTAAAAAAATGTTGGTACATTAGTCCTCTTACAACACCTATCCTGGGACAGACTGTACATTAGGCAGCGGCAAGGCTGTTTTGCTCACGTATATTGCAGCCGCCTAATTTAAAAATAAAAATTCTTTTATGCTACCATAAAGATCAAAGGCAACGCTTTCACACTCTCCGGTTTCCTCTGGCCGCTGACGCTTGGTATCGTAGCCTTAGTCCCGTTACACATGGGGCGTACGAAACGCCGTGCGCCCTACGCCTGACAATAGGTTTGCATTGAAATAACTTTCACATGAAGGCGCATTTCAATTTTTTGTCTGCTGGCCTGAAATTTACAGGGCGAGCTCACGCCTGACGTAGGAACGCTTCTTGTAAGGGCATAGGTCTATAATATGTACCTTTCACATGGAACGCCGCGCGTTTGTTCTGTGCGGCATGCAGTGAAGCCATACGTTTCCTTTAGTAGTAGATATTTCGGATAAAAACTATAAAAATCAAGATGCAAGGACAAGTCTTGGGAGAATAATTTTGCGGACCTAGGTGATAAGGAAAAAAATAACAGGTTTGTGTCTATATAGGTATATAGATTTTATTTTTAAAGTACACTTTTATAATTCAGTTCTACTATATATTTTTGTCTTGCCAACGAACTTCTCCATGGCCTATAAAATTATTTGCAAAAATATCTTTGTAGTGAGTATTTGTAATACAATTTTATGTTTGTGA